>JAFFSR010000183.1:0-69261 GCA_017163975.1 Anastatus disparis
AAAAAATAGTTAGTTAGTGAATAAGTTTCGGCGTTCAAGGTAGTAGTTATATAAAGTGTTAGTGTAACACCGTCTAGAGAATTCAAGTTTGACCAAACTAGGGAAAAACCTAGGTAAAATCATAATTTTTTTTTTTATTTTATTTTATTTATTTTTATACATATACACTGAGTATGCTGCCATCATATGTAAATAATAATAATTTTATTTACTTTAATTAACTTATTAATATAATACTACTGTTATATATTAATCTAACTAGTAATTTTTTTTATTTTGAATTGTCTTTATTATCATTCAAATTAATTTTAATGATTACGTGTTTCACACATTAATTCCCTATGATGATACGTGTTCATCCAAGCGGCGCAAATTAATCCGAAAAAAGCGAGTTAGTTCTAGCCTTCGATAAACGAACATTGCAACTTGATTTCTATATTATCATTTAAATAACTTAGTACTCAATGAATGTTATTAACAAATCTTTTCATAATTAATGTAAAAGATAAAATTATTGATCATGTTTACTTTAAACTAGTTCATAAAAACTAGCTACGTAATCTAATTTTGACATAATAGTCAAAAATCTTCTAACTAAGTCTAAGTTTTTGTCATATTGTAAGTTCGCCTAAATATCACGCTCACTCTAGTTTCCGAATATAAAAATATTAAACACTCCCTTTACTCCTTCCCGACGGGTCGCGAGATCAACCGCTAAACACTTACGTGTCAGTGCGTCAAGCGCACGAAACAACAAAGATTCCGCTTCTTTTCTATTTTTTTTGAAATCCAAAATTGCTTAATAATCAATTCATAAATTATTTCACGAAACTGTCCTTTCATAATTCCTATCCAAAATACCTATTTTATCTCTAATTCTCTAAATCCTTCCTATGAACTATCAATAATGTAAAATATAAAATTATTGATCAGTTTATATAAATTTTCAAAATAATCTAGTGTTTACTTTTTTGGTAACAATATCGTCTAAAATTTTAATCGCCTATCGGTCTTACTAAATTTCCTTCATATCTTCATGTTATGATTCAAGCATAACTCCTCGAATAATTATTCGGATCATTATCAATTTATTTAATTTTCATAATGGTACGACCATCGTTATTGCTGTCAATCAGCATTTTAGATTCTCACAACTCTCTTTAAACCCTTTGTTATGTACGGTCACTTTAAGTGAGTTTACTCGGACATATTTTTATTTAAATATTTTTTACATATTTCTTGTCATATGTTTTAAAAAAAAAAAAAAAAAACATATAGGGTAAAGAAATTCTAACATTTTTCTTTCATGCTGTCCATAAAGAATTATTCTAATAATGTGTATCTTAACTGAATTCCTAAATCTAATATAATAATTCAATAATGTTAAACTCTTGTTCCGCATCGAGTACGTGCTAATTACCGGTTATGATTTTTCTCAAATTATTTTGTTTAATATATACACAATTTTCATTATCGACTCATGGCTAACGAAAAAAAAGAAAAAACAAAACATAATTCCTTAATATAACTCCTATTGTAACACGTAAAAATAAAACTAATGATCACTTAAAATTTACTTGTCTAATTGAATAAAAGTATAACAAATAATGAAATAATTACTCTTTTGCTACTTAGCAATCAACAATGATCTTATTATTAATTTGAGTTGTTGCAAATCATTAATTATGTAACTGTTCTTTTATTCGTAACGTGGTATCTTTCTTCTCTTGCAAGCAACAACGATTCTAATAATTGCTTTCAATTCTTTCAAACCGTTGGGTGATTTAACTCTTCTTTTATATTCCGTTCTGACTAATAATGTTGTATGCTTCTTGCTATTAGCAATTAGCAATGATGTTATTAATTGATTTGAGACCATAATTTCTAACTTCGCCCTAACAAAAAGTGAATTGTCGGGGACGACAATAAACTTAGTATTAACTATAATGATTTACTTTATAATGATCACTTAAAATTTACTTGTCTAATTGAATAAAAGTATAACAAATAATGAAATAATTACTCTTTTGCTACTTAGCAATCAACACTAATGATCACTTAAAATTTACTTGTCTAATTGAATAAAAGTATAACAAATAATGAAATAATTACTCTTTTGCTATTTAGCAATCAACAATGATCTTATTATTAACAATGATCTTATTATTAGCAATGATGTTATTAATTGATTTGAGACCATAATTTCTAACTGCCCTAACAAAAGTGAATTGTCGGGGACGACAATAAACTTAGTAAGGGGAGAGAGTCAACAGGGGACTTATTAAATTATTTAAATCAATATATTAATACTTTGTTTCCTTTTGTGTGTAATACATTATTAAACTCCTGATAAACTTTTTCTAGACTATTAATAAATATTTCGTATGCACCATTTAGTCCGGGTGTATCGTATCAGATTCAACTATTTTACTCTCGGGTTAACCCTTATTAATTTGTTTAATTAACAATTTTGTGAACTTATTCTTCTATTTCTTCAGGATTGGAATAAGTTCAGAATTGTAAATGAAATTTATTCTAATCTTTATAACTATTTTCTCTATGGAAATATCCCTGTTGTCGAGATGTCAACACTTGTAAAGCGACCTTTAAAATGCTGTGCTTGAGTTCAAATCGAGTACATTTTCCGATGTTAAAGTAAATACTTTATAATTGCCCAGGGGAAAATATAAAGGAAAATTCTCTATTCATTTTAAAGAAAAAATTTTTACGTTAATTGTGCAACATTTTAATCCTCTCTAATGGAGTGCTACACTCTGAGTTCTCGCGTTAGAACACTCTTACACTCTGGCAAATTTCCTGTCTTGACGTTAAGCAAGAATAAGAATTTATTTTATTCTTTTTATGTCATGTTTATTCCATTTGCTGTTGGAATTTATTCAACACGTGGTCCTTTTGCCAATAAGTTATTTTAATGTAATGGACTTGCAAATAACTTCACTCGTTGGAAAAGCATTTCCCTTTATTTTTGCTTCAGAATTCTCGCTTATATTACGTTGTAATTGTTGTAGTTGTTACAACAATAGACCCGTAATAAATTCTCCGAAAATTCTACTTCTTTTCTAAGAATCATTGTTGTTGTTCCGTTAAATCGTGGTTATTCCATGTTGTGTGATAAAAGTCTCTTTGTTTATAACTAAACTATGTCTAATACAACAAATGGGTTAGATCATTATTAATAACTTTTTAAATTCTGTTTCTTTACATCCGGTAACCTTCGTCTGTCACTTAATGTTGCTAAATTCAGACACGGGTACGTCAATTTGACAGTTCTAGTATATTTCTCTGTAACTATTTAAAATTTTAAATTATCTAACCATTTCCATCCTTTCCCCTGACCGTGATATTATCAGGTTACAATATGAAAGCGTTTTGGAAATTGTTGCTAGTCAATAATTTTTCCTTAAGATACTGCAGCTACTTATATGCATCTTTAGAATAAAAAAAAAATTTTATATTCCTGCTATTCTCCCATGACCACAACAAACGAGGTCCTATGGACATTAATCCTAATTTTTAGACCCTCGATTGATCTAAGTTCAGACTCTTAAAGACTGGACAATAGCAGTGGGATTTCGGAATCTCTTCGTTGCTGAAAAGTTCATTGAACGCGAACCGGGAGGTGGATTGACTTGCTCGGAAGTAGGGTTGATAAAGCGTCCATACTATGTATATGGCTCTGAACCTACTGAGGGAATTATTAAAAACAAAAAAAAAATGTCCAATTTTATTTTACTTACTTGGTTATTTAAAAAAAAAATTTTTTTTTCCTTTATTACTTTTAAACATTAAATGTGTGGCAACTCACCAGATTTAAATTGAATAAATAAAAACTTGAATTCGCTAAATTATCTTTTTAGGTGCGAAATTCCAGAAACGGAATCCATAGTTAGAAGATCTAATTCGGAATTAGTATTGCCGTAGGTAATTGCTAAAATTAGTTTAATATTTTATTTGGGGGTTTGTAGCAAGACTAGGTAACGAATAAGGCTGACCGGGAGTAGAAATGCCAGACAGAAACGAATAACGCTCAAAACCGAGACGGACAAGCCGATCCATCTATGCTGATGATGACGGCTATGGCAAATAGCTTCGCCTTACATAATGCCTTGCAGGGCCTGCGCAGCTTTGACGGGCATAATATGCCCTTGAAGGACTTTATACAGGATGTTCGCAATGGAAAAGAATATGTGCCTGCAGGAAGTGAAGGACAATATGTCAAGGCCGTGCTAACAAAGTTGCGCGGCAACGCTAGAGACTGCACATATGGCCATGCATTTGCCAACATCGACAGCCTAGTGAATCATTTGAAGACTAGATTCGCGCCAGGCAAGACATATACTTATTATACCACTAAAATAAACGACATGAGGATGAAACAAGGAGAGACAGTAGGAGATTTCTACGACCGACTTAACATTTTGCTCAGTGGGGCCAAGAATGTTTTAAAGGACGACATCCCAGGAGCAACGGACGCTAATCTGAGCGATATGATAAAACCCTTGGAATACGCTGCAAAGGACATCTTCATAAGAGGACTACCTGCAGGTATATCTGTACAAGTGGATGGGAAAAATCCCGCCACTCTAGCTGACGCTTACAAAGATGCAGTGCGAATAGAAACTCGTATGGAGGCAAAGATACTGCCTGACACCAGGTACAAATTTCATGGACAAATGCCCAAGGTAAATTGGGAGCAAACCGAATTTTCGGCCGAAAATCATTGGAAGACAAGAAATCCGAACAACAATTGGAATAATGGACAAAACCGGCATCAAAGCCAAAACTACGCATCTCAATCCATGGTGAATAATAATACTCCGCCTGGATTCCAGCAGAGACAAGGACGCACAAATTATAACGTGCAAAGATCCAACCAACCCCAAATCAGACAAGTAACACAAAATTATAATCAACAAAACTCACCACCGAGGTTTAATCAAAACCATTACGCGCCTCGACCGCAATATACCCAGCAGCAGCAGATGTTCTCACAGGACGCACGTTTATACAACCCTTATGTGCCCGGAGGACAGAGACCTTCGACTAATTATCAGCGACCACAAGGGTATGAGCATGGATATAACGCTTACAGAACACCTACTAATTATAACCGTATGCCTTCGAATCAGACGGAAGTTCCACGACAACCTACATTCAATAACCAGCCTGCTTTAAACTGGCAGCTGGCTCGTCGCAACCAAGAATCGACGAGCCAGAGACAAGCAACACCAAACTCATCGCAACCAGTAATACAGAATGCACCTCAACCACCTTCTCAACAGAACTCGACGCAGGTGATGTTGATAAACGAGAAGTGCAAACGAGTTTCCATGTATCGGGGACTTACTGACAACGATAGTGAAGTAGACGACCCCACTGCTATCAGACTATATGTGACTGAAGGTAAACAACCTTGGATGACCTTCATGATTGACAACGGTGCAGCAGTAAACTTGGTAAAGTGCACTGCTTTACGCGATGATATACCATACGATCCTACTCGAAGCACTGAGTTGAGTGGGATTACCAAAGAATGTATAAAAACATATGGTACCACCTGGCTCACTTTAAGGAAAAGACCGGTAAAATTCCATCTAGTAGGACCAACATTCCCCATCGATCAGGACGGATTAATAGGTAGACGTTACCTCAAGGAAGAAGATGCTGTCATATCTTACTATAACCACGCTCTCATGATATCTGGAGACGCCATGCATCCCATTCCCTTTATCGATCAAGAGCCAAATAAAACCAACCATACTAATGATGCTACTCATGGGAGTTCCATCGACCAATTATCATTGTGCGAACTTGAAACCTCAGTAGAATCTTCGAGCGAAACTGCCACTCATTACTGCATTCCTAGTAGGAGCAGGCAGGTATTAGAAATAAATCTGAAAAGCACTCATCTAAAAGAAGGATACCTACCTCGAATCGACGTAGGTAATGACCACGTAGGTGTTTCTCGGAGAAGGACTTGTCAGCAATGACAATGGAAAATGCAGAATCTTGGTAATAAACACCAGTGCAGAGGATGCTTTAATAAGTATAAATCCTCGAGAGATCTTGCCTTTTGAATATGTGGACCCTGACTTCTATACAGATGCCATGACCGAGACTGATGAAGGGCGTATCACCACCCCTTATCAACGAGTGCAAAAGCTCCTGGACATTATGGCATTGGACCACCTAAACCATGAGGAAAAGGCACATGTAGAGAAATTACTCACTGAATATCATGATGTATTTCTTCTACCTGGGGATCCTTTACCAGTTACTCATTTAACTGAGCACAGGATACCAACGACCGACGATATTCCCATAAATACTAAACAATATAGGCATCCGCCTATTCATAAACAAGTTATAAAAGACGAAGTAGCCAAGAAACTCAAGGACGGAGTTATAGAACCATCTTGGTCACCTTCAAATAATCCAGTTGTGATAGTGCCCAAGAAACCTGACAAATACGGAAACCCGCGTTGGCGGATGGTCATCGACTTCCGTAATCTTAATAAAAAGACAATAGGGGATGCTTACCCGTTACCCAACATAACTGACATTTTAGACCAACTCGGAGGGTCAGTATATTATTCCGTGTTCGATTTAGCTCATGGGTACCAACAACTACCCTTACATGAGGACGATCGTTGGAAAAGTGCGTTTACCACCCCCAACGGACATTATCAGTACACACGTCTCCCGGAGGGCCTCAAGGGGGCACCCGCAACGTTTCAGCGCCTCGTCGACCAGATATTGCTAGGACTACAAAATACGGAGATGTTAGTATACTTAGATGACACTATCATTTACTCCAAGGACTTACACGAGCATGAAAGAAAAACTCGTCAGTTTTTCGAACGTCTCAGAGCAGCAAATCTTGCGCTTCAACCAGAAAAGGTAGAATTCTTGAGAAAAGAAGTGACCTTTCTAGGCCATATAATCAGTGAGAAGGGTATCGAACCAGACCCCGGAAAGATCAAGGCAGTCCAGGAATTCCCTACTCCAAAAACACCTAAAAATATTCGACAATTTTTAGGCTTAGCTGGATACTACAGACGTTTCATAATGGATTTCTCCAAAATCGCCAGACCTCTGTCGAACTTGCTAAAAAAAGACGCAAAATTCGAGTGGGGGGAGGCTCAGGAACAGAGTTTTCAAGATTTAAAAGGACATCTCATTAAGCAACCAATACTGATTTTTCCTGATTTCAACAAGACTTTTACTTTAACTACTGACGCGTCCGATTATGCTATCGGAGCAGTGTTGAGTCAGGAAAAAGATGGTTTCGACCATCCTGTAGCATATCTGTTACGACTACTGAACCATGCAGAAAAGAACTACTGTACCACAGACAAAGAATGTCTAGCAGCGCTATATGCTATGCATCACTTCAGACCTTACTTGTTAAGCAGGGAATTCATACTCCAAGCAGATCATGAACCTTTAAACTGGATGCATAATCGAAAAGATCCAGGGCAAAGACTAATGCGGTGGATGATGAAATTCACTGACTATACTTATAAATTCAGATACAAGCCCGGCAAATTAAATACCAATGCCGACGCCTTGTCAAGGAATCCAGTCGAAACACCAACCGAGCAGGAAATTAATGAACGATTGCCAAAGCTCAGAATTCTGACTTTAGACAGAAAAGGCAAGAAAACTTTGGAAGGACTACCGGCTGCTGAAACCGACGAACCTACACAAACTATCGGACCATCTGTTTCTAAATCAGAACCACCTGTGCCACCAAAAGACGGGGAAGGCCACCTGGCCCCCTTAATAGACGAAAATTACCTGAACTCGAGCACAGCGTAGTGGCTCAACGAACTCGATCTAAGCAATTAACGCCGCCAAAAACAACGAGTGGTGTTCAGCAGGGACGAGTAACAAAACCAACGGCCACCCGAACTAAACCGGCTTATCGGGAAACACTTGCAAGTCAAGCTCGCAAGGCTGTGACCAATAAAGACGTGCTAAGTAATTTAACAGCTACTGATATATCAAGTGATCGCAGTAGTAAACTTAGTGTAGCTTCAACGAAAAGCAAGAGATTAACCAAGAAGAAAACTACGACCGTCTCTGACACTGAAAGTGAGGCGAGTATTTCTCATACCGACGACCGACCTCCTATAAAAGATCCACGAAAAACTTGCCTCCGGGATTTCTCTACCACCGAGATTGAAGAACCATCCAGTTCACAGGAAAATATCGAAAAGAATAAAACGACGGAAGTCAGCAATCCTTGCATTATACAAATGGACGCTGTACAACCAAGTGATACAGGGGAAGGAACAGATATAGACTGTGGAGATAGTCAGCTGGAAGTTATGACTACCACTTCTACTAAAACCCCATCCGCGGAAGATAAGACAAATACCAGTGAGTCCCGTATTAATATTTCGGACCTGCCTGACTATGAAGAAATGACCCCAAAATCGATTTTGTCATCAACAGGGATAAACGATTTTAGTCAAGGCCAACACAATCGACATGATCTGGCTGTGACTTTACCTGCAAGCACCACCAAACTTACCGCTGCAGATAAACATCGTATTAGGCGCGACTGTGCAACCAAATCTAGAAAATTGGAACAAAGCCTCCAAGATTACTGGTTTAATACAGGTAACTGGTTGTTTGTAGAAAAGAATGCCGAGTCGCCTGTAAAATCATTGCCAAAGTATTTTTCCGAAGATGAGGAACCAACACCTTCCCAACGGGAAATTTTAGATAAAATGGCTGAAAAATTAACGCTTACAGAAATAAGCAGAAACTTGACAAAGGGAAAATCAATCACGATTGACCAGCCAGAGGCAGCTGAACAAAGACCCCCTATGGACACTACAATACCAACCACCATGCCACTATTGTCAGAAACTCATGAAATTGTGAGTACTGCAAAGCAAACTGTTGAAAACTTCATAACAGACATAGAAGCGGGTTCTGAGGAAGCTGATATCGAAGATAACCTAGACTCCTCTATAATTCCGCGAACACATGAGCGATCGTTATCAACCACACCCAGTGTACGACAAGCTGTGCCAAGACATAGTAGCACTCCCAGGACTATCAGAAAACCAATACCAAAACCCAACTTGCAGGCAATCCCAGAAGTAACTGAAAGATCGGTTAACATTGAATATTCTAAAGCACCAGATGACGTTATGGGTGTAATTTTACCTAACCCATGGACTTGGAGTATGACCCACTTACCTCCGATGCGAGTACAACGAAGGCTGTCATATCTGACGACGGAGTTCAAGTAGTAAAACCCACCAGGCATTGCCTCACATACCAACGGGATAATATTATTCATTTTATCTCTGGTGATTGCGACCGTCACGATCCAATAACAAAACTATTAAATGACATTGGAGCAATAGAACGAAGGGATATAAAAAGACGAAAACCTAAGAAGGGCAATATCATTATCACTCCTTATAAGCAGCACCAAATATTTTCATTGGTAGTTAAGGACTACGAGGAGGATTCGTTAGATTGCGAGGATTTGCGTAATCTCTTACAACAAACGATTGACATAATCTAAAAGCAAAACATCGCTACCGTTAGAATATCGAGAACGAGTAAGGTGACTAACCATCTAGCACCTGGGACAGTTAGTGATATTTTGAGGGAAAAGTTTCAGAACACGGGCATTCTCCTAACCCTGTGCTACGGAAAATCTGAATATCTTACAGAAGAGCAAAGAAATCCAATCATTTCTACCTTGCATGACAGTTTGATAGGTGGTCATAAAGGCATAAACCAAACCTATGCTAAAATCAGAGAAAGATATTATTGGCCAGGCATGAGAAATGATATTTTAGATTATGTACGAAAATGTTCTATTTGTAAACAACACAAAATAGATCGGATTAATAGAAAGGCTCCCATGGTAATTACCGACACACCACTAGATAGTTTCGACAAAGTCTCTATCGATACGGTTGGAAAGTTAAGATTAACAACTTCGGGGAATTGCCATTTGTTAACAATGCAGTGCCATCTGACTAAGTACGTAATAGTTATTCCTATTCCGAATATACGGGCGACGACTATAGCAGAGGTTCTAGCTAAAAATTTAATCTGCCAATTCAGAGCACCTAGAGCCATATTATCTGACAGGGGACTAGTTTTATGTCCGACCTTATGGCGGCATTATTGCAACTACTCAAGGTAACCCAGTTACATTCTTCTGGTTACCGACCGCAGACTACTGGTGCATTGGAACGTAGCCATGCTCCTCTCGTGGACTTTATCAGAACGTATTCTGAACATTACGAGGACTGGGACCGTTTAGCACCATTTGCCGCTTTCTCATACAATACAAGTGTTCATGCTTCAACGGGTTTTACACCATTTGAATTGGTTTATGGAAAAACTGCTCGTTTTCCTCTCAGAATACCGTCTGAAGATCGTTTGGCGACATACAATCAATATCTAACAGACCTCGTTAAAAGACTGGAGGAGATGAAGTTAACAGCGGGACAAAACCAGGTGGAAAAGAAAATTTTTTCAAAAAAATACTATGACAAAAAGGTAAAGACATTCCAGCCAAAGATTGGACAATATGTATATATAAAGAATGAGCCCAGAACCTCAAAATTTGAGAAGTATTACTTGGCACCCTTAAAAGTAATAGATATTCTAGGGCATAATAACATCTTGCTGGAAACCCCCGACCATAAGACTATTTTGAAACATATCGATAAGGTTAAACTTGCTTAACGATATTAACAATTCCATTACAGGCTCAGACACCGAGTTATGAAGGGTTACATTTTGACAACCTTAATCTCAGTGGTGGCATTGTATGGACTGCGAACCACAGGATTACCATCTCATAAACTGACGCCCTTAAACACTAATCCTGGCATTTATTATGAGAAATTAGGCATTTTAAGACTAAAACGAGCGGAATGGAAAATCATTATACATGTAAACACTGACATAATTGACTCTCAAACAGACATAACCCAAGTTATAAATCTCTCGATCAATAATTGCCGGGAGCAGCTCGCTAAACTAAAATGCCAACCCAAAATAGCTGACCAACGAACAGCTGCAATTGATAGTTACAGAGATTGCGTAAAAACCTTTGACAGTGAGGATTGCGAAAATGCGTTAAACTCGCATATTCTATTAAGAAAACAGAGCCAGACTCACCAAATTCAAACGCAATCCAAGGACCTATTAACTAGACTGCAGCTTAAAGACAAATCGAGTAATAGTCAGGAAACTATTAAAAGATCAATGACTCCTTTAGGCATCATTGGCAGCGTTAGCAACACACTTTTGGATTAGTCACGGAAGATGAAATCGAAAAGGTACACCAGAATATCGATAAGTTGCTAAACGACAATAGGGAAATCATAAAATTGGCAAATCAGAAGACCCATCTAATAACAGCTAATTTCAAGAATCTCGAAAATGTCACGACAAATCATGCTAATGCATTGAAGCATTTAGAAACGACGATTCAAACACTTGAAATAGAGCAACAGAGAGACTCCTACCTCCGAAGTCTCGCTGCTCATTATAACCACGTAACCATGGCTATTGAACAGACTCAAGAAGCCCTCAAGCAATTGATCGAGTTAACCAAAAAATTTATTACAAGGAAAAGTACCTTGCGACTTGCTGACGCCACAGTTTTTATCCCGAATGAGCCAAGACATTACAGAACATTCAAATGATTGGGATTTACCTATACCTAACCAACATGCAAGTCCCGGAGAAATAGCACGGATTTCAAAGATAGATGCTGTTTACGATAACAACCGGCTGATAGTGATGTTATACCTGCCTATGGTCGAAACAGAACCATATATACTGTATCGTATGTATCCATTGCTAACCACCCAATCATGGGAAAACCAGCACCTCGGTTTTGCTAAAATCCAGCCAACTCATGCGTTTTTAGCGATAAACGAAAAGAACAAACAATATGTAAAGTTCGACCATGACTATCTACACGAGTGTACAAACCATGCTTATGGGATGATTTGTGAAACTCATTGGCCATTGTTAGATGTTCCAACTTCTAAAGATTGTGAACTTTTATTATTGACGCAGCCTACTGAAAATCACTTCAGACACTGCACTATAATCTATCTGACCGAGCCCCGCTCTCAATGGAGTTATCTTCATAATGAAACTGCATGGTTGTATTCTTTAGTAGAATTAACCACAGTTCGGATTACCTGTAACCAACAGAGAGACCAAATATTACAGATAAATGGAACTGGAAAAATCCAGATACCTGATGGTTGTACTGGCAGGACTACACAAGTGACCCTAGGAGGAATGACTACTCATACAAGTACAGAGTTCTACACCTATCAACCTAAACTACATCTGGAAATTACCGATGTATTGACAAAAATTATGCCTGACCATCTAATGAACCCTAAGGAATTATTTCCAATACTGCAACTTAAGGATGAATATCAATGGAATAATCGTGACGTGCAGCAAATTTCGTATAAACTAAAAGAAATTGCTCAGCACAAATTAGACAACGATGGACTCCAACATACTGTGTATGGAAGTTACGGTTTGGGAGTGCTGCTGTGTTTTGTAGTTATAATGCTAGCAGCCAAAATTATTAGATGCAGACGCACCGCTGGAACCTACAATCCACGGGCAAGAAAACGCTATCAACCCGGAACCTGCCATGATCTAAGAATCTTAACTGCGGGTGTAGGAAGTGACACCTTACCTGCCACGGACAAAGACCAGACCCCGACCACTGTTACGACAGCACAAGGGATACAACAAACAGCTTTAGTAGACAATTAGTGAATAACTTTTGACGTCTCTAATTCTAGACGAACATCGCACCAGGATGTCGAGAAATGAGACCTTGCAATTGACCAACAGAAAAGACCAGGCCCTTTGGGAAATCATCCGAGATCTCGAAAGACAAGGGCCTGTCCAACAGATAACTACACTAGAATACGTTAACCATAAGTATACTAGACTCCAAATAAAATTTTTTGATCAGTTTTCTTCGGAAAAACCCGCATCTAACGATAAAAATGACTCTACGAACATTGACCCTAACCGACTTTTTTGCTTAGTAACAAAAAATGACACAGTGCAGACTTTAGCTTCTGTATTCAAGCCCTTCGGGTTATTAGACTACGTACATATTACTCGTGGAAAAGTAACTGAAAATCGGTACGGATACGTAAGATTTATACATGAAACTGACGCTCAGACAGCTTTGCTGCAGACCCGTAGTCAATACGGAGCAAGACAAGCCGAGCCTTTACGACAGAAACGTAAACGGAACGAAACCCATAACATCTGGACTAGTTGCAGTAATTGTAATCATGACATTACTACACAATACAGACGCACGCATATGCTATTGTGCCACGACCAACAACTCCAGACAGACGGTTCCAAAAGACGGCATGATGACCACATTGACTTTATATTCAACCTGTGTAAGAAACCAATTACAGGTTACTACGCATTGCATAGTAAAGACTGCGTTCACACGCAAGACATACCTATACTACCGGAGACCACCTTTAACCAGGTGTCCGATGTGACTGAGTTACAACCTAACTCATTGACATGGGCAGACGTGGCTACCAATAGTGCGGCCCCGCCCATCGCTTCTATACCTTGCGACAATGCTAAAAGCATTCTTTTTCCTTGACGGAGTATAAAGTGCTCCAACAGGCAATACGCCTCATCCTCAATCCTGCAGAACCTAAACCGCTTGCTTTAAATGTAGATAATTTAGAACTTGACTAATATTCACACATTTTTTTGCTAATTAACGTGTAAATAGCATTCTGTTAACAAATGCATGCGACTAACCCAACAAACTACCATAACCATGTTCTAATACACTTTTGTTTTAGGTAACGAGACGAGAGGCAACCTACAACACCTGCCAGTATGAACTGCTGGCATACCTCACCATCAACGGCCAAAAGTTTGGCCAGACCACTTTAAACTCTCAACCTGACGGGGCAACGTTAAAAACAAAAATCAACCTACCTACAGGGGAGCAAACGGAAGAGAACCCCGCTCCTCCTGTGAAGACGGATGAATATAAAAGTTCAAGATTGAAGATATAATTTAACCAACTAAATAATTAAAATCTTAGCGATAAATGTCAAAATCATTTTTTTTTAAATTTAAATTTAAATTTTCAATGTTTGTTATCCTGTTTTCTTTTATTTCATTTAAATATTATGTATTTTACCTTTGTAATGCAGGTTTTTCTGGGTGCTGGAACTCGCTCTGACTACAACGCGTAACTACCGGGGACGGCAGTTTTTCTCAGTAAGGGGGAGTGTTAAGTGACGAATTTTTATCCCTAAATTTTTTTTCATTAGATTTAATTAATTTCAAAAATTTTATTAAAATTAATCAATTTATTACTACAGTGAAGAGAAATGGGCTTTAAAAGCATCAAGGCCAATTTCTTTTCACACTTTTATCTAATTTCCACGAAGCCAAGCTTGAACGTTGACGGGAGCCGTTGCTTCGTCTCCACTCTTTCTCGACTTCGTTGAGTTGAAGTGGGGACTGAGCGTCGGTTCCCATGTATAAGACGGGTGAGAGCGACAGGGAGAAAGGGCTACCTTTCTCTGTCTTCGCGCTCTCCCCACAACAACTAAGACGTTTGAAGCTGGCTGGGAAGCCTATTGTGAAGAAAGATTTTCTTCTTCTGGACAGTGACGCGCGCGAGAAGGCCAGAGGCGGTTTTTAATGTGTTGCAGCCGCGGGGCTGGAGAGACTATCTCCCCCGTCGGGAGATTAGTTTTTTTCTTGTGCAGCCAATTTATTTTTTTTTATTGAATTATTACATTTTAGAAGGCGGAAACTAAAAGATGATTTGCGTGTGTATAAAAGCGGATTTCTGTCGTCGGTGTTTGTTTTTCCTTTCTTTTTCTATCTTTGCCCGTGTAATAGCGTGAGAGTGAAAAGGGATGGATAGAACTCTGCATGCAACGCAGGGCGAGCTGGCGGCACCCAGAGAAGCCGGCAATGCAGCCAAGCCGGCCAGCAATGTTTTCCTTCCACCAAAAGATAAGTTTCAAATGTGTTATTATAAACAAAAATTAATGAGTAATCTTTTTTTGATTTAACAACTGTCTTCGCCTTTAATTTTTTTTTTGTAAAAATTTTAATAATAATTGTTCATATATATACAGTTAATTCTAAGGTCTGACTTTTGGCATTTGACTTTTGTTGTTTTAATGTTTCCTTGAACTTGTGTCTAATGTAGAATTTAATAAACTGTTGTTAGTTGCATTAAGAATATTATTGGTTCGCAGTTTCATTTTGAATAACCCTCCTATAAAATTCAAACACACTGTCACATTTTCTTCAAGCAAAGATTACTCCCTTTAACTCTAAGTAATTGTAAAAACATTTTAAATTTCCTTTTGACATATTGATGACAATTAACTGATAAATCTGAAGTCACGTTAACTTTGTATTTGCCTAGTAAAATTGATGGAACATTTAATGAATGCCATTTTCCTTTTACGCTTAATTAAGAAAATTTTTTATGAATTATGACATATTTTGATTGATGGTTTGATAATAGCAAGTGAATTATGTGTGTGTATGCGTATATATATATATATATATATATATACATATATGTGTATATATGTGTATATATGTTTATATATATATTTTTGAATTTGGAATAACGTGAAAAATTTCCTGTTGTTTCGAGTGTATAATAATGCTTATAAAGTTTTTTTTTTATGTATTAATGTAGAAGTAGTATAATCAAGTTATTCTTAGCATATAATAATTAAAGGAATACCAATTTAAGTGGATTTTGGTTGTACGACTAATTAAATTATTTGATTTTTAACTTCATAAATATATATATATTAAAAATTTAATAAATCAAAAAGTAAAATACAAAAGCAAAAACATGAGTATATTCTTATAAAAAAAATTAGTAGTTTAGATACTGGTTAACGGCGGGGTTTTAGGGGAGGTAAAACTCCTAAAAAACGAAACCCCACCTTAATAATATCAATAAAAAAAACGAGCATATTTTAAGTAACTTGTGAAAAAATAGATTTTAAAATTAATAAAAAAATAGAAAATAAAAAAAATATAAATAAAAAAAAGCAATAAAAACTATTGAAATAATAAAAAAAATTAAAAAAAAGACCCTAGCCGAGAGTTGAACTCGCGTACTCAAAAGGAAAAGCGTGAACGTTACGCACTAGACCAACGTTACTTCGAAATATCTTTGGCGTAAAATCGTACATGCTCATCTGCCCCCCAGCGGTTTAAAATAATTAAATTTTAAGTTAAAAATTAATTATTTAAAGTTAAAAAGTTTAACAGGTTATATTTATAACGTATCTCCCTTCATAAAAAAAGAAAAGAAATAAAAGATTCACGCTACGAAAATACGTTAACGAAATTTGCAACATGATTTTGGATATAGACCAGCCGTGTTTGCTCGCGTCGCCACCCAAAAGAGGAGGCGACTTGAGCAATAGAAGAATGTCATAGTTAGCAGTAAAGAAAGAATAGTGGACAAGCCACGTTTACTTCCTTCACGTCCCATGAGAGGATACAGCGCTAGCTATCGAAGGATATTAGAGTGGGGAGCTACTAAAGCATGTAAACAAACAGTTTTTGGATAGCACAAACCTCGTAAGAGTAGATGGCGCTGTTATTAAAGCATAGAATATTACTTACTAACTTTGGATACGTAGACTACATGCTCTATTGGCATGAATTTTCTCTCAGTGTAGAGAAACTGTCAACGACGATGTAGGCGTAACTGTTCGTGAAATTATTTAGCAATTTAATATTTATAATGTTCTAAATGGAAATCATTTATGTAAATAATTTATATGTTACAATATTAATGTTAATTTAACCTGAAAAATAATTTTAACATGGAAATAAATAATATAAACTTAACCTAAAAATATTATTTTGATAAGTTGCTATTTTTTATGATAACTAAAATAATGTTTTTAATAAATATAAAAAATCGTAAAATTATGCTTTTAAATATATATTATTTGAATCATTTGATAAAAATGACAAAGATAATAGTAAATACTTTGAGAAAAAAATAAACTTTTTAAATGGAAATCGGTTAAAAAAATTTTTATAACATATTTTAATGATATGATTTCATATTTAAAATCATAATTTACCATTTTTTTATAAATGTTAAAAACATTATTTTTGCTATTAAGAAAAAATCGCAACTCATAAAACTAATATTTCAGGTTAAGTTTACATTATAATTTATTTTCACGTTGAAATTATTTTTTAGGTTAAATTAACATTAATATTGTAACATATAAATTATTTACATGAATGATTTCCATTTAGAACATTAACAATATATTCAATTGCTAAATAATTTCACTAACAGTTGCGGTTACATCGTCCTACATACCTGCTTCGATGAGTTTTTGGGACATAGGATCATAGCTCGAAACCTTGAAAAGTGGTATTTCAATGTTTTAAATGACTTTAGCTCAGCGGATGGCTACATTAGCACTTATAAATTACTTTTTTCTCAAAATTTAGAATATTTTGAACGAAAAAGTTTCTCAGTAATATATTCTTAAAACGCAACCCAACTGAGTAATTTCAGTCTAAAATTAGTCAAAAATATGGTTTTAGTCCAACTTTGAAGCTTTGTAGCTCTGAAAATATATACTAAAGAGATCTATGAAAATTCTGAGTGGTCCACAATATGAAAAAGAACCATTTTACCAATTTTTAGCGAAAAAAATTTTTCGTCCTTCGATTTGGTAGATAATGGGCGATATATATATTCAATATATATCAACTCGTGGAATCGAATACTAATAAAATTGAGTTTTAACATAAAGTTCATTATTTAAGTTAAGATTGTATTTGATAAAATAATACAGCAATTTATAAGTTTTTAATTATAATAATTATATAAACTTTTTATTAAGAGCAGGCCGGAGCAGATTCGATACCAACCGAGATTAAAAATCCGATGTTCAATCTTCTCCTAATATACGTAATAAAATGCAATAAAATTTTAAATAAATTCAGAAAATTTATTTCTCTATTGCCCTCGCCAAAAATAATTAAAGAAAATTTTAAACAATAAAAAATTTTATACTACAGCTGTTTATTAAACTCTAAGTACGGTTACTTACTTTTCGTTCAAAATATGGTGACTTTATGAAAAAACATATATTATACAATCATTTATGCACTCAAAAATAAGTGGCAAAGAAGCATTACCATCGGTAACAAAACTATACTCTTTTCGTTTCGTGCGCACAGAGTGCCACTGCATGAAAACAGTGGTGCCACTGTGGGAAGAGAGGTGTAGTTCACATGACGCCAAGCGAAATCACCACGTGGGTGGGGATGCACATGCACAACTAAAAGAGCTGTTAGCTTCGGCAGTGGGGCGTCACGTTCCTCACGAGAGAAAGCATCAGCATTCTTACGGTTTCGTCGAGCAAAAGTACTACGAAGGACTCGTAGACTACCACTTATTTTTCAGTGTGTACAAGAAATTGCATTTGATAACAATTTCTTTTTAAAACAGTATAATTATTTTATTCATGCCCACACAGCGTGAAATCTTGCTGCAAAGTTGCATGCAAGGTTTAAAAGGTTGTCGCAAAGTTTCAATGAAAGGTTGCCGCAACCTTTTTATGTCCCTTGGACATACCGTGCAGCAATGTTTTATAAAATCTTGCTGTGAAGTTTCTACAAAACATTGCGGCAAACTTCCAATGAAAGATTACTGCAAGGTTGCTATGAGAGGTTCTTGTAAGATTATAATGGAAGGATTCTCCAAGATTTCATTGGAAGCTTACTGCAAAGTTTCTTTGGAAGGTTGTCGCAACCTTTTTATGTCCTTTGTATATACCTTGCAGCAATGTTGTATGAAATCTTGCTGTGAAGTTTCTACAAAACATTGCGGCAAACTTCCAATGAAAGATTCAATATATTTTCGAAAAAATGCCAATATCTTTTTTTTAGGGCCTATCAGACGAAAAGGGAGAATAAACCGGTTTTTTTAAATTTAAATCATATCCTTCAGCTTCTGCCGAATACATTTCTCTGAAGTAGGGATCTCTCATTAACAACAAAGATTAGAATTTCTTAAAAATTATGAAATTTTTATAGGAATTCATTTTTTACCTCATATTTCTTTGAACAATAGTAATAATATCTAAGTAACAATTATATGATAGTAATTATAAGTATTTAATCAGCAAAATAAATAAATACAACAGATTTATTCTTTATTTTTGGCAAACTTTGTTTTTTTTCAAAATAGACATCAACGCGTAAAAAATTTTCTTTTTAAAAAAATAAAAAAAAGACTAGAGTAACTAAGAAATTTTGACAAGAAAAAGAATTTTTTTAAATCTTACTGCATGGTTGCAGCAAGGTTATCTTCCAAAGGTTTTAATGCAAGATTGCTGCAAGATTGCTGCAAGATTGCAGCAAGGTTTCAGTGTTTCTTATATTTGAAATATTGCTACAAGCTTGCGGTAAATCCCAACTAGAATATTTTATTGTAATCATGCAGCAACCTTTCGTGAATTGATTTTTCGAAATCTCACTACAAGGTTGCAGCAAGGTTATCTTCGAAAGGTTTTGCAAGATTGCTGCAAGATTGCAGCAAGGTTTCAGTGTTTCTTATATTTGAAATATTGTTACAAGCTTGCGGTAAATCCTAACTAGAATATTTTATTGTAATCATGCCGCAACCTTTCGTGAAATGATTTTTCGAAACCTCACTGCCAGGTGGCAGCAAGGTTTCAGTGTTTCTTATATTTGAAATATTGCTACAAGCTTGCGGTAAATCCTAACTAGAATATTTTATTGTAATCATGCAGCAACCTTTCGTGAAATGATTTTTCGAAACCTCACTGCGAAGTGGCAGCAAGGTTATCTTCGAAATGTTTTAATGCAAGATTGCTGCAAGATTGCAGCAAGGTTTCAGTGTTTCTTATATTTGAAATATTGCTACAAGCTTGCGGTAAATCCTAACTAGAATATTTTATTGTAATCATGCAGCAACCTTTCGTGAAATGATTTTTCGAAACCTCACTGCGAAGTGGCAGCAAGGTTATCTTCGAAATGTTTTAATGCAAGATTGCTGCAAGATTGCAGCAAGGTTTCAGTGTTTCTTATATTTGAAATATTGCTACAAGCTTGCGGTAAATCCTAACTAGAATATTTTATTGTAATCATGCAGCAACCTTTCGTGAAATGATTTTTTGAAACTTTACTGCAAGATTGCTGCAAGGTTGTCTTCGAAAGGTTCTAATGCAAGATTGCTGCAAGGTTGCAGCGAGGTTACAGTGTTTCTTGTATTTGAAATATTGTTGCAAGCTTGCAGTAAATCCTTAATGCAATATTTTACTGTAGTCATGCTGCAACCGTTCGTGAAATAATTTTTTGAAACCTCACTGCAAGGTTGCAGCAAGGTTGTCTTCGAAAGGTTTTAATGCAAGATTGCTACAAGGTTGCAGTGAGGTTACAGCGTTTCTTATATTTGAAATATTGCTGCAAGGTTACAGTAAGACTTTGCAGTAATACTTTATCGTAATCTTGCATTGTAAGTTGCACTACAATCTCACATGCTGCGTGGGTGATAGAATAATTTTCTCACTTCTCGGTCGGTAATCAAAATTTCTCTGGCCTACTCTGAATAGTTCAAAATAATATTAAATATGTGATCATCATTTTCATAGTTTATTTAAAATATTATCTAAATTTTATAAGTATAGATTATTTAAAGTGAAATATAATGTAACTTCAACAATAAATCCAATATGATAGAATAATTGTAATTTTCAATCATTATGTTTAATACAAATTTTAGAGTGATATTAAAGAATATTATTTATTTCCCGCATTCTTAATAAATGTCTTGCAAATTATAAGTAAATTTTCTTTGAAATTTTTACTTTTTCATGGTAAATTTTACTTCCATCTGGACAGACCATAATTATGAATTCATAATTATAGATATAATCAGGAAAATTTATCTATATTTAATATATTTCCCTATCTTTATAATTGACTTTTAAAGAAATTTAGTATAAAAAAATAACTTTTCAAGATTGTATTTTATAAAATGTATGTTAAAAAGATACTAAAAAGAATATTTTTATAATATGTCATGATAATTTTTCAAATGAGATCATTAGATATATTCTAAAAATTAATATGTTTCTCTTAATAAAAATATTATTGCTTTAATGAAATCATTATTTACATTCAATTTTTAACAATTCTTACATTAATGACAATTCATATATATATACGAACACACGTACATATGAATATGTAATTAAGGTTACATGAATGTTATTTATGAAGAGTTATTTACAAGTAAAGTTTTAAATACTAATCTATTTTCATTAAATTAATTTATGTACTTTATTCTCTGAATGATAACTGAATACAACTTTAATTTAATAAATTATGTTAAACAATAATAAATATATAAATTTATTTACCTGTACATCAAATGAAATGATTATTCATTAAATATATTATTCTTACATATATATATATATATATATATATATATATATATATATATATATATATAATAATTACAATGGATGATAGTTGAATAAAAATTTTTATTTTTATGATCATAGAGTTGAAATTTATTTTGATGAAAATGTTATTCGACTGACATTTTCAGTTATGTTTTAATACAAATATAAATATATTTAAAAAGTTACTTGTCATTAATAAAAAATATTTAAATTGTTTAAATAATAATTCTTTATTGATACGAAGAACTCATTCATAAATTATAATATCAATGATATGGGTATAAAAAAAAAACAAATATGTGATTGAATATAATATAATCTTACTTGTGATACATACACTTCATAATATTTATATTTCTTGGAGAATTTACATTTTATGCAAATAGAATTGTTGGGTAATTGTAAATAACGGATTTATTATTTTGAAATATTCGAATTTTAAAATAACTAAAATATTTTATTTTAATCTTATAATTGTGTATTTAAATTTAATATTTTTTATGTATAAAATACATATGTGAAAATATTATAATTAGGAATAAACACGAAATTCGTTCTTAAGCATGTTTCAAGTAGGAAGGTTATTTTCAATTTCATCGTTCAAATTCATAATCATATATTAAGGTCAAGAATCTAAACATAAGAGCCGTTCCTTAATGATATTACATGCTACACGTAATTCGTTACACGCTTTAAAATTTTGTTAGCTGATGTCTACTGAATTCAATATCCAGATGATACTCAAGTTCGAAATTATACGTGATACTCACGGTCACCTATGAAGTCGAGGTAATTTTCGACTTTTGTAAATTATGCCTTAGAATTTACATACGATTTAGGACATTTTTTACATTTTTTCTCTAGGTGAAAAATATACTATTTAAAGTGAAATATTCTTGGAAACAAAGCTTAAGTTTTCTATTTTTTTTATGCTCCTGGTTCTGTTCGATTACTTTATTTTATTTAGATTCACTGATTTTTAGTATAAAGTAAATCTATGCTTGAAATTTATTTTTCGTTATTATTTTTGCTACTTTTATTTCAAATATTAAACTACATATATTTGCTCTTTATTGAAAATCGGTTTTCAATAAAGTCGAAAAAAAGTTAATTATATACATGAAATCGAACAGAACTACATGACATTCCATTTATGACATATTTAAACTTAGCCTTATATTGTATGTGTAATAAACTAAAGCGTTTCTTTAATATTTGTTTACATGTACAATAACGTATATTTAAATTTAATATTCAAAAGTTAATTTACTCTTCAGTGAATTTTAAATATTATTGTAATTAAAATATTTACTGCTTTTTTCGACGAATCTCCGGTTCTTCGGATTCGTGCATTTTTTAGGTATGGGTTTCAAGCATATATACATGGAGGCAGCATGTAATATGGAAAAGTGGTGGCTATTTTAACGATGATGTAAGAGAGAAAGAAAATAACTACTCACATACTGTCTCTCTGGTGCAGCGCTTACGGGAGCGTTACGTGAGAGAGATAGGATGTAGAATAATATCCTCTTTCTCTCTACCTAAAGTTGCCACCACTTTTTAATACGGCATGCTTCCTTCATAGTATATATGCTCTAAGGATATGTGTATTTTTTCTTGCAATAAGATTTGCCTTTTCTATTGGTTTCTATATAATTAGTCCTTACTATATATTAAAGTAAAACTACCTTTTTCTACAGTTCTTGGCTGCTACGGATCTGCGCATTTTTTCGTAATAAGAATAGCAATTTTTATTTAATCCTATATAATGAGTAGTTATCATATACAAGCACTTTTTTCGGGCCTCATTTTTGGGTCTTATTTTGGCTTTAGTATATGTATTTCTCTCTTCATCTATGTTTCACTATATTTTGCTTTATTATCTTTTTTTCACTCTCTATTCTTTCTTCCTTCATTTTTCTTTTACCCCCTTCATCTTCAGCTACCCTTCTTAATTTTCTTTTCCCTTTGAAGTATAGACGTCAATTATGATGTATTAAATACACTTGACTAGCTTCTAGACAATAGAGAAATTTTTTTATGACGGCGCATCTCTAAGTGCAGCTAAATTTAACTCAACCAGCTAATTTTTGACTGATGTTTTGTCAATTTTTATCTAAATTTTGTATAATTTAACTGACTTTATGAATAAATTCAGCTAATTTTCAGGTAAATTTATCCTATTTCTGCTTAGTTTTATCTAATTTTTAGCTAACTCTTATACAACTTTCAGCTATTTCTTAGCCAACTTTTAGCTAACTTGTCACTTCTATTTTAACGAACTTTTAGCTAAATTTCAGCTATATTATAGCTACTTAAACACGATTGAATCTTATACACGACAGCAGTGTCGATAACGGAGGCGAAAACTTTTTATAATATAAAGAGATATAGATTTTTCTATATAATATAGTTTTAAATAAAAATTATAGGTTGACCCCCCATATCTTACCCATAGAACTCTTATTTTTCACCCTTTAGATAAAAAACACCCATTTTCTACTCATTTTAGACCAATTTTTCACCTTTCTTTAACTCTATATCTCACCGAATAAAAAAAACTACTGATACCCAAGTAAAGATACTTGAGTTCCAAGTTATACTCAATACTGAAATTACGTTCATGAATTCGAACCTCATAGACAAATCTTAATCTTGTGAATGTTGAAAATTATCAAGTTCTAACTTTAATCTTGAACTAGCAAAGTTTACCTCGCTCCTAATGTTGCTGGGTTGCATTTTCATATATTATATTATTATACATAAATTTGCTAATTTCATTGACGATAATATTTCAATATAAAATATGTATTTAATTTTTTTTCAAACTTCAGAAATAAAAATCATAAATATGTTGTTCGTTGTATTACATTTAACAAGCGTTTGGTAATTACTGATAAAATGATACTATTTATATGTATATCAAATAAGTTTCCTTTTATCGAATCATTTTGTATGTATAAATATAAAATATTATATTTAATATGAAATTTTGTAATGTGTTAACACTTAAAAAACTGGGATTGAATTATAATTCATAATAATTGTTCTCATTTAAATTTATTTTACGTTTATTTTCAATAATGTATATTCGCATCGATAAGGATTTGCAAAATTATAGGTAAATGTATGAAGATGAAAAAAAAATTGGAGCAAACTATGAGCGTTTCAGAAAACAGAAATAAAACCAGTAATTGAATATATATTTTTTATTCCTATACATAAATGATCGTATGCGCGCACAGCACAAATACACAAATACACAAATATACGCATATTAACTGACAAAACACTACACGCATAACACACCTACACACATCATTATCGTTCACTAATACCGACACTCACACACACACACACATCAATGACACATTCACACTCTAATTATAATTCAATCTTGTTTAATATTATAATGTTAAAACGTAATATTAATAAATTTAATTATGTGAAAACGGTTATTAATCACAATAGATGATGTTTTTTCAAAATGTCTGAATTAAAATAAACAAAAGTATTCTTATTTATAAAATAAAATAATAATTGAATAAATTGTTGAAAATCACTTTACAAAAAAACATATTTGATCATATATATTTATGTAGGTATTTGTATTTAAACGGAAAGTAATTACTTTAAAATTGCTCAAAATATTATGTAAACGCTAACATTGTAATATATTTCTGATGTTTGATCTAAAAAATAATTATAATCATTTAAAAAAATTCAAATCAATAAATTTTTATTTCAACGCTATTTTATATTGGCCAATAAAAGTTATATCTTTGAATGCTATAATAAATTAATTTATCAATTGTCAAGGAAAAAAATTTCCTAATTGATGAGCTATTCAAAAAAACTTTATACGACGTTCACATTACACTTAAGGGGTGTTCTTATACCGACACAGAGATCTACCTTATCTGCATTTGAATTGTGCATTTTAATAAAAATTTAACTATTTTTGACTAAAATTCATAGAAGAGGCACATTCTTAACATTCTAAAGAATTTATTGCCACGTTAAAAGACAGAATAAAAGTGAAAATGAAGACAAAAACTGCATAATACGATTATTTATAACTACATTGAAAAGTTAATCGTATTAAGCAGTTTTCGTCTTTATTTTTACCCTTATATTGTCTTTTAACGTTGCAATAAATTCTTCGGCATGTTAAGAATGTGCCTCTTCTACGAATTTCAGTCATGAATAGTTAAATTTTTATTAAAATTCATAATTTAAATGTAGATAAGGTAGAACTCCATGTCGGTATGAGAATTCCACTTAAATAAAATAACATGTAATATAAAATAATTAATATTTTTAATTAATGATTATTTCATATATTTAGTTTTTTTTAATACACATACAGAATAAACATATATATATATATATATATATATATATATATATATATATATATATATATATATATATATATAGTTGTAAGATCAGGACTTAAGCAGCTTCCGCCCCCCTTGGCCCCCTAGCCCTTCCTCGATGTAGCCACTCCTCAAATTACATTGTAATTCTTCTTCTTTTTTTAAACTAAAGTCGCTGTATTTTATGCTACTATTGCAATGCTAATGAGCGACAGATGGTCGTCCGAGTGTTTGTGAACAAAGCACATGTGACGTACAATGGTGATTGTATCATTCAACTGAGTGCGGGAATTGATCTTGGAGCTTCGAGATTACGAATCTATCGCTCTATCGAATGAGCCACTGACGACCTCTCATTCTTCTTCTAAATTGTTATTTACGTTATTTGAAACAAAAAGGTCCCCTTTGCCCCTCTTCCAAAACCTCGCACCCAGCCCCTTTGATTTATGTGCTCCCCCCCCTCGGCTCCATCTCACACCTTTCTATGTCTTTAATATTCTGTTGTAATAATAAAGATTGATCATTTTTATTCACATTTCATTATTATGATTATAATCATAACTAATTAATACTGCATGATTATAATTATAACTGAATAATATTGCATGATTATAATTATAACTAATAGATAATACAAAACTTCTTCTCTCAATTACATGTAAGTCTGATATTACATTACAATAATAAAAAAATAATATCTTGCAACGTACCCAAGTGGGTAATAGTTACTTTTCAAAAAAAAATAAATTATGGTCCAAATTCGATGCTGGATTAATTACTGTATAATATAAACGCGATGCTAATATTAAGTAGATTTTTAATTTTACGTACGGGATTTATATAGTTTTCTTAAATGTATTTAACAAACTACGCAATCTCCCTTCGAGCAGTAGGCCAGATTGGAGGGTAGCTATTAAATACTTTACTAACAAACTACAAAAAGCTCCGTTCGGGCAGTAGGTCAAATTGGAGTGTAGCTTCTAGGTCCCTTTTTTAACAAACCACACAAGCTCCGTTCGGGCAATAGGCTAGATTGGAGGGTAGTTGTTAAATATTTTATTAGTGAAATACCAGCTTATTAATAAAGCTAGCCGTTTTCTTTGTTAGTATTTAATATTTTTTTAATTAAAAATAATAAACGAAATATATGTATATATATATATATATATTTTATTAAATATTTTGTTATTTTAAATAAGTATATATACATATATATGATTACAAAACAAAAAATAAAACTCTCCGGTGAGAGAAAGAGAGATGCTCTTTCAAGACGTAAACTCAATGAAATTTATTTTATTTTATTTGATAGTTCGTAATATTAACCTGGGGGGTTAAGCCTAGAGCGCTTGTATGTCCCCAGAGTCAATAGAGCTCAATTTAAATTTCTTTTTTAATAAAAACCTTAAATAACAAAGGGCGTTAAGCTTAGGCGCTTATATGTCCCAATTGTTATCGGTTTAAAAAATTAAGTTTTATTTGTAATTTTAGCTTTAAGAAACAAAGGGCGTTAAGCTTGAAGGCTTGTATGTCCCAATCTTTTCTTTTGCTAAGCCAAGACATTATAAGACCAAGAAAGAAATTGAATGAAATTTTTAATTTAATATCAACTCAGCTAAACAAAGGGCGTTAAGGGGTGTCCTCATACCGACACAGAGATCTACCTTATCTACATTCGAATTATGCATTTTAATAAAAATTTAACTATTTTTGACTAAAATTTATAGAAGAGGCACATTCTTAACATTTTAAAGAATTTATTGCAACGTTAAAAGACAGAATAGCAGTAAAAATGAAAACAAAAACTGCATAATACGATTATTCATAACTACATTGATAAGTTAATCGTATTAAGCAGTTTTCGCCTTTATTTTTACCCTTATATTGTCTTTTTACATTGCAATAAATTCTTTGACATGTTAAGAATGTGCCTCTCCTACGAATTTCAGTCATGAATAGTTAAATTTTTATTAAAATTCATAATTTCAATGTAGATAAGGTAGAACTCTATGTCGGTATGAGGATTCCCCTTAAGCCTAAACGCTTGTATGTCCCGATGTGTTACCCGTCAGAGTTGATTCAAGAATAAGGCGCGCGGGTTTTTTGCTTTTTGTTTGGCGGGTCGAGGAGGGGAAATCTTCAAAAGACACCCGAGATGGGTAGTGTCGGATTCACCCATTGGTGCCTACCGACTAAAACCACCTCCCGTTGGTTACCAACCAGAATGGTTATAAACCTTAAGAAGAAAAATTTTTAAGATAACGGTGGCACATACAGCATGAGGGCTATATGGCACTCGCGCAAATTGCGAAACACGGATTAGGCGCGCGAGTTAGCGAGACTTTTGCTCTTATACGCGCAGAGCTTCTCTCCATCTCTCTTAAAATGGTGGGGAGCTTGTAAAGTTGCACGCGCTTAAGGGCTTTACAAAGTTTCGAAGTTTTATTTCTTCGTCTCGCTCGCTCTTATATGCTTAAATATCAAGACATAGTAAGCGCGCTGTATGGTTGCCTCGCGTGCTTTGAGCCAACTGTGCGTCGACCTATATACAACCT
The DNA here is from genome assembly GCA_017163975.1 of Anastatus disparis. Classification (NCBI taxonomy): domain Eukaryota; kingdom Metazoa; phylum Arthropoda; class Insecta; order Hymenoptera; family Eupelmidae; genus Anastatus; species Anastatus disparis. The sequence goes on from JAFFSR010000183.1 coordinate 28,513, forward strand.
TGTATATAGGTCACGCGCCTACTATGCATTAAGGGGGCCAGATACTATTAGAAGCTGAAAAAAAACATGTATAATTTAATATAAATTGCTGATGTTTAAAAATAATTAATTTTATATAAAAATACATTTAATTTCAAACATTTTTTGGTTTACAACATTTTGTATATCTTGAGAATTGAAGTGGTGGTGCTCGTTGAAAGTCTGGAACAAAAAATCCTTTACGGCAAGGCTTCTTCATGAGTTTTCATTGGATTCACTTGAAATTTTATGGAGATATCCAAAATTATAGTAAAATCCATATAAGTATAAAACATTCATGGAAAATTCAAATAATTAAAAAATTTTTGAAAAAAAAATTGGAGCAGAATTTGAATTAATTTATTTCTATTTATTTATTAACTTGTTATTTATAATAATTAATAAAAAATTTTTTTTTCAAAAATTTTTTAATTATTTGAATTTTCCATGAATGTTTTATACTTATATAGATTTTACTATAATTTTGAATATCTGCATAAAATTTCAAGTGAATCCAATGAAAACTCATGAAGAAACCTTGCGGTAAAGGGTTTTTTGTTCCAGACTTTCAACGAGCACCACCACTTCAATTCTCAAGATATACAAAATGTTGTAAACCAAAAAATGTTTGAAATTAAATGCATTTTTATATGAAATAAATTATTTATAAACGTCAGCAATTTATATTGAATTATACATGTTTTTTTTCAGCTTCTAATAGTATCTGGCCCCCTTAACGCGTATAATATAATTTAATAACTGAAAATTCATTAATGATAATTGAATATAATTAAAGTATGAATAAAAATAAAATATATTTTTTTAAAAGAAAAATGAACAAATAATTAATTTGAAAACAAATAATAAATAATTAAATAAATAAATAATTTGAAAATAATAAAAAAAAATTAATTAAAATACAAATGCAATCAACTAAATAAATGAAAAAATCTAAAAATAAAATTTTAAATAATTAAATAATAAAAAATATAACAATTAATAACAAAAAATAAGAAAAATAAAATAAAATAAAATAAAAATAAAAATTATAATAATATACAATGAAAATAAAAAGGAAAAAACAGGGCGCTTTGGGGTGTCAGAATCTTCATTAATATTTTATTAATATGATTACCCTATTGAAAAAAAACACGTGCAAAATACACGTGTTTTTTACACGTGTTTTTTACATGTAAAATTTGCGTGTTTTTTCAAGCATTTTTTTCACGTGCTTTTTTCACGTGTTTTTGTTGACGTGAAATATTGTGAAAATTGAAAAAAAAACACGTGTTTTTTGTATATTTTTTCATATTAAAAACTACGCATTTTTCATTAACGAACAATGAGAATGTTTTGTAAAGAGTATTTATAATACTTTATTTTGACCCTTTTGAAAAAAATACGTTGTGTATCTACACGTATTTTTTATAACTCTTCGAAGATCGAAGAGCTTCTAAGACCCAGAGTGTCTGGCTTCATATATCTTGTGTCTTCGAAATTTGTGTAGGGGATGACAAAACTGAGAAAAACGCCACCTAGTGATTTAAAATCGCTATTGATGATCGATTATGTCGGTCTGACTCTAAGTCACTAGGTGGCGTTTTTCTCAGTTTTGTCATCCCCTATACAAATTTCGAAGACACAAGATATATGAAGCCAGACACTCTGGGTCTTAGAAGCTCTTCGATCTTCGAAGAGTTATAAAAAATACGTGTAGATACACAACGTATTTTTTTCAGAAAGGTCAAAATAAAGTATTATAAATACTCTTTACAAAACATTCTCATTGTTCGTTAATGAAAAATGCGTAGTTTTTAATATGAAAAAATATACAAAAAACACGTGTTTTTTTTCAATTTTCACAATATTTCACGTTAACAAAACACGTGAAAAAACACATGAAAAAGCACGTGAAAAAATGCTTGAAAAACACGCAAATTTTACATGTAAAAAACACGTGTATTTTGCACGTGTAAATAACACGTGTAAAAAACACGTGTTTTTTTTCAATAGGGTACAATTACGATTAATTGATAACATGCAGCTTCCTCTCTTCATTTACTAAACTAATATGGGTGATTCTATTCTAACGGGTAATCACATGTAATCGTTTAAGGGCATGACAGAGCTCGCTACCTTCTAAAATAATTCATTTACATTTTAATTGAAAGTTCACGAGTAAACGGTGTGTTGGATCGAGTTCTTTCATTACAGTAAGAAAATTTGTAATACTAAACTTGAGTGCAAACAACTTACAGAATTTACCAAAATACCGTACATAAGTTATAAACAATTTTTCGAAATATAGTATTTTGAGGTTAGATTTATCGAGCTTGATATCTAATTTCCATTCCAAGCTTATAAAAAAATATCAAGTCCAAATGATTTTTTATTTTAACAAAAATTATTGTATTAACATAGCTTTAAGTTACTTCGACTTTCTAGATTCTAGTACTGCGAAAGTCGATATTAATACTTTACGTCAATTTAAATTATGTGTTAATTTTATTTTCATTCAAAAAGTATTTATATGATTATTAAACAAGTAAATGTTTTAATTCTTTGATATTATTTAGATTAAATTTTATTTATTAACATATTATATGAAACGTTTAATTAAATTAAATAAGAATTAATCTTTCGTTATACTTTAATATTTACTCGAATTTCAAAAATTAGATATCTTGTTTAAGTATATTCATTAATTATTTATAATAAAATGAAGTTGATCAATATTTTACATGAAAATATTTACTAAGTCGACTTAATCAGTTAATATAATTTAATGAATATCTATCTATCTATCTAAATGATATCTGATAAAAAATGTATTCGTATATTTTCTTCAAAATTAAGGAGAGAAAAAAGATCTTATAATCAATTATAAAATGAATATTTTTCTGACTCTTTTGCAAATTAAGAAGTTTTCAGTTATTTCCCGTTGAAAATGAGAAAATTAATCAGGCAAGAAAAATATTTACCTTTGATATAAAAATAATAAAAATTGTTAAAGAACGACAGTTGTCTCATCTTTAAGACTTAAATATATTCGTTCATTCGTTGTCGAAATTTTATGATGGATGAATAAACATATTTATGTTATAATGTGACATTTAAAAAAAATTACTTTTATTTCGAATTTTAATATTATTTTCTATTACCTAGTTCTTAACTCTGTCAGAAAAGAGTATGAAGCACCTGGATAATATTTTTCAAATCAGTAAATTATTACTAATCTATATGTTTTCTCACGGCTTTGAAAAAATCTTTAATAAAAATAATAATCTTCAATGCACATGAAAAGTTATAAATTTCTAATTTATTATTGACTAATACGTACTTATCTATTTTTAATAAAATTAAAGCACAGTACCTTGTGAGCATTCTTTTCAGATAATTAAAAATCTACATATAATTATAATAGATGTATCTAAACCTCTAATCTAATGAATATTTTAGTAAAAAAAATAATTATAGTGATTAATATTAATACAAATCTTCCAGAATAATAAATTCAAAAACTGTACGACTCTAAAGCAAACGAAAAAGTTTTAAATTTAGACATAATTGCTTATAACTTTAGAAAAATTGAGCGGAGCCGGTCTGTGGCACAGTCGGTAGGAGCGTTGGATTCGTATTCTCGGGGGACCGTGGATCGAATCCCGCTCTCGGCTGTTTTTCAAGCTAGCACCTCTGTTACATGTGCTATGTTTTTCATAAACACACTTATGAGCTCCGTCGTTAAAGGACGAAAAGTAACTCAGTTGCCAAAGGCAGATGGCTTGCGTCCTAGTGGATCGGGGTTCGACTACCTGGGAAAATTGGGAAAAACAATTTTCGTAGTTTTCCGTAGGGAAGAGAACCCGAAGAACACAAAAAAACACAAAATAGAGAGTTCCTTGGAACAATACAAAAAATTTAATAATAAAAAGTCCCCTCGGGGCAAAAATAATTAATAAAAAAATAAATTGATGATGGCTTATGATGATAAGTCGAAAGGACAATTTTAAGAAAGAAGAAGAAGAAAAATTGAGCGCTAGACCAAATTGACGCGGCTTATTTCATAATTTAAAAAAAAAAAATATCCTCAAGTTAAGAGAAAATCCAAAACTCAAATGCAATGCTCTCCTTGTGAGTTAATTTCAAAATTGAATTCATGCACAGGTAAATAAAATATTTCTTTCATTTGATAGTTCTTTCTGAGAAATAAATTTTGTTAAATTAATATCATTTTTAGTGACGTTTATTTATAATTTGGATTATGCCTATTGTAAATTATAAATTTGCATTTCTAATATTTTATAAAAATCTTTAAATTTACTAACATTTTTTTGACGAAATTGTTATATTGTTTAACTAACCAGACTCCTTTTTTTTGTAATGGACAAAGCTAAACGTTTGATTAAAAAATAATTTATGCATTCTAGCAGTAAATTTTTCGTTGTCAAAACATTTCTTATACAAAAGTAATGTAGGCATAGACGAAAATATTCTAAATAGAAAAAGATGAAGATTTATGACGAACAAAACCAGAATTTAATTGTAAGTAGTATAGGACCTACGATGGGGAGACGGATGACGTCATCCTCCCCATCGTAGGTCCCGTGAGTTTTAACCCAATAACCCATGATAGGTCGTGATTTTATGACTCATAAAAATTTTATGACCCATAAAAACATGACGTCAATGAGAGAGAGAGAGAGAGAGAGAGAGAGAGAGAGAGAGAGAGAGAGAGAGAGAGAGAGAGAGAGAGAGAGAGAGAGAGAGAGAGAGAGAGAGAGAGAGAGAGAGAGAGAGAGAGAGAGAGAGAGAGAGAGAGAGAGAGAGAGAGAGAGAGAGAGAGAGAGAGAGAGAGAGAGAGAGAGAGAGAGAGAGAGAGAGAGAGAGAGAGAGAGAGAGAGAGAGAGAGAGAGAGAGAGAGAGAGAGAGAGAGAGAGAGAGAGAGAGAGAGAGAGAGAGAGAGAGAGAGAGAGAGAGAGAGAGAGAGAGAGAGAGAGAGAGAGAGAGAGAGAGAGAGAGAGAGAGAGAGAGAGAGAGAGAGAGAGAGAGAGAGAGAGAGAGAGAGAGAGAGAGAGAGAGAGAGAGAGAGAGAGAGAGAGAGAGAGAGAGAGAGAGAGAGAGAGAGAGAGAGAGAGAGAGAGAGAGAGAGAGAGAGAGAGAGAGAGAGAGAGAGAGAGAGAGAGAGAGAGAGAGAGAGAGAGAGAGAGAGAGAGAGAGAGAGAGAGAGAGAGAGAGAGAGAGAGAGAGAGAGAGAGAGAGAGAGAGAGAGAGAGAGAGAGAGAGAGAGAGAGAGAGAGAGAGAGAGAGAGAGAGAGAGAGAGAGAGAGAGAGAGAGAGAGAGAGAGAGAGAGAGAGAGAGAGAGAGAGAGAGAGAGAGAGAGAGAGAGAGAGAGAAAAGCACGATGTGTACTTACCGAAGGTCGAAATGAAAATGACGACTTTTATGAAATGATAGGTGATTATATATTCTGATGAAATGATAAAGTTTTCGAGAGAGAGAGAGAGAGAGAGAGAATTCCCCATCGTAGGTCCCGTGATTTTTAGAGAGAGAGAGAGAGAGAGAGAAAGAGAGAGAAAGAGAGAGAGAGAGAGAGAGAGAGAGAGAGAGAGAGAGAGAGAATTCCCCATCGTAGGTCCTGTGCTTTTCAACCCAATAACCCATGATAGATCGTGAGAAAGAGAGAGAGTATATATATATATATATATATATATGTGGAAAGAGAGAGAAAGCACGATGTGTACTAACCGCAGGTCGAAATGAAAGTGACGACTTTTATGAAATGATAGTGATTATATAAAATTATAAAATATGTATATATATATATATACATGGGTGTGTGTGGATGTGTGTGCGTGTGTATGTGTGTGTGTGTGTGTGTGTGTGTGTGTGTGTGTGTGTACATGAGGAAATGGTGAAAGGTATTAAAATTAAAGATGTTTACTCACCGCTGGTTGAAATACAAATGACGACTTTTTAAAATATTTCTTATTATATTGTTAAGATAGGAAGTATGAAATTAAAATGATGGTCCTGAAAAGGACCATTTATATATATATATATATATATATATATATATATATATATATATATATATATATATATATATATGTGTGTTTAATGATGGGTGATTATATACTGTAATTAATAGAAATAATTATTTAAAATAGTTTAAAATAATTTATTTATAAAAATATAAAAGTACATATAAATTTACATTCTATCGATTGAACAATTATTAATTTTTAAAAGTATAAGTTGTATAATATTTTTAATTCTTTTCACTCTCATTCTACATCACTCTTCATCACGCGACTCGCATAGTCCCACACATACATTTATACGCATACACTGTTCTCCTTCTTTAAAATGCACTCGTTTCACTTATTTTTAATATTACAATATTTGGTCAAATCATTTTTACAAATCATTGTCGTCAAACATTTTTAAACTGCGCACACTTCATATATAAATTTTGTTAAAACAATGACACTACACTTTTTCATCTGTAGAGGAAGCGCCTACCCTTTTTGCGCTCCTCAGCCCGGAGATCATTTGTGTAAAGGATTGCCCAACAATCGCTTTTAAAATAGCAAAGGGGATACCGTGGCTTCTGAGTTTGGGGCCAAATCCAAGTGTTCCTTGGAAACCAATCAATCTTTTCATGATTGATGTTTATAGCTTCCAACGCAATGTCCTGAATACCATACACTCGAAAATACTTTTGCCACGTTAAAAATTCCACTATGACATTATGTCGGGTACTTATTATTTCACAACGGTGAAATGGATAAGCCCTTGGTGATCGTAAGGCGATAAGGTTCCGCCAATACACCTCCTGCGGGCCTGCGGGTATACAACCACCCGTAGATGGGAGGCATGCAACAGCCTCCTCCCCTTCTGCTGGAGATGTAGCAGCAGTAATATGTTCTTCTGGCGGACTCATTTTTAAAACTAAATATCTCCTGATTTTATTTTCTAATCGAACCTTCTTATTTTGAAAATTTTTAAGAGTTCTGGTAAAAAACAAAGATGTTTTTGTATTAAAATTATCTAAGGAATGAAATTCGATTATCGTTTGAGCGACACATGTTTATTTTTCGCTTGAAGTGTACCATACGCATAGTAAATATACTTTACCAAGTCCTAAACTGCGTAAGATGAGTTTCTTCTTTCACGCCCAGTCGTAAATATCCTTTGCACCACATACAACTGGACTTTTATTGTTTTATGATTGCTAAGACCCTTTTCAAATTTTCTCTCTTTTAAAATAGTTTTAAATAAAGCAGTCTTTTTTATACATATACTTATGAGAATGCATGTTTTTGAAATTCTATATATGAGTGTATAATGACCTACAGCGTTAATACGTACTAAAAACGCTATACAGAGGAAAATTAAAAGCATGGGTGGTTATATGTCAACGAGAAATTTATTACTTCGATCGTAAAATCTCAATACTGCATTAATATCAACAAAATGCACTAAATTTGTGAGTAACTTAACGTTTAGATGTATATATTACTTAAGCACGCTCTTGAAGGTGTTAATGTCACATACCATAAAAATGAAAAATAATCACATCGTAAAATGAAAAATAATATGAGAAACGTTGAGGGTGTATACTAAGAAAATAAAAACAAAAATCAAATGTCAATGAATGATTCCTTTTTAGAATCGATGTAATATATTAAAGGAAACATAAACAGAAAACGAAAATGCATACGCACAAACACGTGCTCTTATCGTGGTTATATTTTAAATTTTATTACGGTCAAATCTACAATTTTCACACAGCTATAAATAATTTAGAAAAGTGTTCTTTGAAAAGTAATTAAATATTGAAAAATTTGACAAGTTGATAAGGAAAATTATAAGATGAAAGAATAAATGGGTTTATTTGTTAGTGTAAATTTTTCTAAGGGTGTTGGGTATATAAAAGCAGTCACCCAAATATTTTTCGTTAGTCGTAATCAACATGATGTACAACGCGGAAGAAAAAAGTTTACGCGAGGTAGTCGTCGCCGTAGCAGCACGGTTAAGCTACGAAGATCGTCGTCTCGCTACAAGGTGTAACGATGCATGGCGACGTCGCATAAAACAAATGGTGTGTGTCCATCTCAAACGGGAGATACGTTTTTTTTTAAGTTTTTGCGGGCCACGTAAAATCAAACAATTATATGACAGTATAATAAAAAAATCTAGACCCGCTCATGAAGCAGCGGTAGATTTTATTTTAAATCGTGGGTGGCAAAATTTACCGATTCTTATGAAAATGGTGATTTCTCTTGAGGAGTTACAGGGTAAGTGCATTTCTTTTTCATAATTATTTTTAAAATCATGTATACAGTAAAGTTATAAGAAAAGTATTCATATATACTAGAGCGTTAAAGGTAAATACAGAGCAGCTAGTCTTTCTCTTTAACTCTAACGAGGTTTCTCTATTGTACCCTGTAATGGGGGAATTTGTTCCCTATTCCCCAGTTACTATTATTTTAAACTCTACAGTATCACCTCTGACCAACTATTAATTTAGTTCTTATTTTTTCTTAAATTTTACTCTGAATATATTAGCAATCAACTCTCTCGGGTGGATTCTGATCGGGTCTTCGTAGGGAACAATGACGAAACCACCGATGTAAACCAGCAACAAATTATTTATATATATTTTATAACAAAACAATGTTAATAAACACTTAAATTACACTGTTAAGTAAAATACAAAAGAAGTAATTTTCACTCTATATTTATTAAAGTAACTTTAACATACTTTTACCCGACAATTTCTCGAAAATTGTGTAAGTGTAAAAGAAAAGTAGTATGATTAAACTCTGACTCGACTTAATAATTTCTCAGATTAATGATAATTAAACAAAATTCAATTAAACTCGTTAAATTAATTTACTTTTAATAATGGCGGCTACAACCGACGAGCAAAACGGCGACGCGCACTGACTCTAAATTATTAAATGATTTGATATTTAAGATGGAGGACTCACCTTAATGTTCAAAGCGTTACTCTCCAAGAAAATAAAACAAAACTCCAATGATTTAACTCCAACTCCCAAAATCTCCTTTCCTCGTGTTAATAAATTCCTCAGCTCTCTCGAAAATATCCAAAAAATGACAAAAATAGTAAGGCAGCAAAATGGCAAAATGGCAGTGTAAAACTCTATTGAATAAATCCTAATAAAATGGAGTCAAGACTCAAGAAAATGGCTCAACGAGCAGTAACAGGAAAACCAACAAGTGCAACCAGCAAGATCCAATAGAGAAGTGTGTCGATGGCGCGTCTTCTCTCGAGTTCCTTCCTCTTCATCCCTTCTTTTATCAATTACGTCATAAATAGGATAATGGTTGATTGGTTATTAATCCTTTTCGTAATTCTTATTTGTTAATTACAAAGGATGTTAACCTCTAACCAATCAACATCTTTCCTTTTGGCGGCTTCTTTTATGTTAGCGCCCTCTATTTCTGGCGCGCTCTATTTAACTTTCTATTTAGAAGACTCCATATATTTAGTTTTAATAATTATACTTATTATTGTAACGTTATCTCTCTCCAACGCTCGATTCTTTATCTTCTATTATCTCTCGCGCTCGAATTCACGTATCTTCATATAACATACTGATATAGATTAATATTTTTACAATTGCCCATGTATATACTCCCTCTACTACCGTTTCTACCTTTACTCATGTACATACGAGCCTGCTGCCGTTATTTGTACAATTACCCATGTATATACGAGCCTGCTATACAAGCTATAGCAGGCTCCCTTTTCGCTGATCCTTTACCTTTTCATGCGCATGACTCGATTTCTGCCGCGAGTCGGTCATTTACCGACACTTCCCCGTTACTCTCGAGCACGTGTTACAAATGTTCCGCGTCGTTTCCCGGTTTTGCTCGTCATCGCGTACCGCGAGTGTATTGTGCGCATGTACTTATACACCGGGTGTATGTGTGTGTGTCAGTGTACAGGTGACAGTGCTGCGGCGTGCACGTCGTCATCGAGAACATAAGATGGCGACGCACAAGAACACTGTCACAGATTATTTTCTTTTCTAAACATGTGTTCTTTTCGTTGATCTGTTATGTGCACTAGTGTTAAGAGGTTACAGCCATCACCGTAGCTTCAACTCCTAGTGCACAACAAGAACTACTGATGGTGACTGGGGTTTTTCCTTCACCACGTGTTCGGATGTGAGGTTAGGTTCCTCTTTCTCTCTTTCTCTCTCTAGCGGTAAGTCTTCTGCTCGTCGCTATGCTTCTTGTTTACCTCGAAACAAACAAGAGTAAACTGATTAATTTCTTTTATTTATATTAATTAATAAACTATTCAGTCAGTGCATTTCGGCTAATTTTCCTCTTTTCTTCTTTTTAATAAATATTTTATTGTGATGCAATAAATGCATCACAAATTCCCCCCTCCATGACCGGAACACTTTACAAGTGGGTCGTCCATCTTATTGAAACACGAAAATAATTTAAGACTCTACTCTATTAACTTAGGCTATTTGCCTTTTTTTTTTTTTAATAAAAAAAACTCAAAAGAAAGAAAAATCACGTCGCCGAATTGCACTCACATAACCATTAATATTTCTTATATACTATTCATAATAAACCTAACCTCAATAACTACTACTACTCTTTATTATCTCATTCTTATCTCGCTCTACTCATTCTCTCATATACACACAGTTAAATGTTTAAATGGGTAATAAATAAGGATTTAAGGAATACCAACACAAAAAAAAATTATTAAAAGAAAATTTTAAGCAACTCACTGGATATCTATGAAATCTCTTGACTCGATGTATTGTCTCTCGATGCTACTCTCCTCTCGAACTCTCTCTCTCTCCTCTCGAACTTTCTCTTCTCTCGATTGTTTAACGACCCAATTAATGGCGTCGCTCTGGGGAGCGCTCCTGCGACGAACTAGGATTGGCCATTCGCAGCAGGGCTTCCTGAAGATCTCGGGGAAGGGTCCGAATCCTTTCCGCCAACCTAACGACCTCACTCAGCCGATTCATTTCCCGGTCATCGTCACGAGAAGCAGATCGACGGGCTCGTTCGTGACGATCAAGACTTGGCTGACGAGTGCGGGGTGGAGTGCGGGGTCGGCGACTCGAACTCCTTGGCCTTCGATCTCGCGCTGTGCCTCTCCCATTTCTATCTCTTTTCTCTCTCTTTGGGGTATAGTAGTAGGGGTTTCCCTTGGTGGTGGTCGGGAATTCCCTCGCTGCCTTGACGGTGATCTTCTTCCACGATTCTTACTCCGCATATATTCCGCATGCGCTTCACTACAACGTGGACAGCTGGTCAGATCCTCGTACCTTCTACCACAGTTGTAGCAGAAGGCATCCACAAAATCACGAGGACAATCAAACCTGGAATGTCCCAGCTGCCAGCAGTTGTAGCAAGCATACGGTGGTGGGTCCAGATGAGGCTCAGTAGGGATTGGCTTCAAATCCCCAAAGAGAGCTCCCCTGGTCTTCACTGGAAGCGGTGGTCGACTCTTACTCTGGCTCCTGGCTCGATTCTCTCTCTCTCGATGTTGCACTGGTCCTGGTGGAGGCGAAGGTGATGCTCTTCTAGGTGGGCTTTGAGCGGAGTAATAATCGTCCAGTTGAAGTTGACGTCGAGAGTTGTTACTCCGCTCTCGGCTGCGTCGAGGTGGACTAACGCGCGTTCCTAACGGAGAAAAAGTGACCATCTCTTCAGGCTCGGGTTCATACTCATCTTCGCCTCTATCCCAGGCCAGGGAATCCACTACACCAGCACTTTCCACTGGGAGATAACGAGGATCCTGCTGGAGTAGTACATCCTCCAATTCCTTCTCCGCTTCTCTACTTTCTCTCTCTTCCAGGCTCTCTATGATGGCTGAGACCGTGTCCAAAGCCACTATTTCTGCCTCCTCCTTTCTTTTCTTCTTCTCTTCTTCCTTCTCTTCTTCTCCCGGTCTCGACTGAGGGTTAGTAATGGTAATAAGAAGAGTGGACTCCTCCTCATTACCCCCTTCAAGCTCTTTTAACGTAGCTTGGCCCGTTTTAAGAAGCCACTGATCGGCTGCTTCTCTCATCTCCTTTTCCTTTTCTTCTTTCTCCTGCTCTCGAAACCTTTCAAATCTCACTCTCTCTCTCTCTTCTTCTTCCACAGCGAGACGCAACTCGTACTCGAGCTGGTCTGCCCAACTATTAGGGTTAATTGCAGGGGAAGGAGATTGATCTCGTCTCCGTGTCCTCTCTTCCAATTCAACCTCATCAGCCCACGTGAGTACACGATGAGCCGGGGGATGGAATTCCGGCTCAGCCCGATGGCCTGAGCTTGGTGCACCACGTGATCCCATGGATGGCGACTTCCTACCTGCACGTCTTGACATCTGTTAACATAAGTAAAATAAAAGAAAAATTTTACTAGGGAACTCTGTCTCGACATGCTTTACTACCGACTGAACAACACTTACCATATGGTTATCTCGAGACACGAACCAACACCAAGACAACACAGCTCTCGAATTACACTTAAAATAACATGCTCTCGAAAAAGAAATTTATAAAATAAGAGTTTTTACTGATCTCGATTTGTTCGCGGGGGTAAAAATCGTTTTAACTCGGATACGTGTACCTTCGCATTTCTACGACTACCTTCCATCTCTAAAACATATACTACAGGTGATTTTACCTCAATAATACGAAATGGACCTTCATATTTTGGAGCTAACTTCGCAGAGAAACCTTGTGCTCCTTTTGATAACACCTGCGTTTTCCTCAACACTTGATCTCCTACATTAAACCTTACATCTTTTTTATTCTGGTCATATCTCTTAGCTTGTTTATTTTGTGATTCATCTATATGCCTAGCTACCAAGTCTCTCAAAGCATCTAATCTTTTTAATCTATCCTTCCAGACTTCTGGATCTAATTTAAGCTTAGGTCCTCTGATCTCGATTTCTCTTCGTAAACTCTTCACTGGTGCAGGATTACGACCATAATTTAAGAATGCTGGTGATACTTTTGTTGAAGCTTGGGTAGCTGTATTAACAGCATGTCTGAACTCATGTAGATGTTTGTCCCAGTCTCGATGGTCTGATCCAACAAAAATAGAAATCATAGTTTTCAACGTTCTATTTGTTCTCTCGACTGGGTTGGCCTGGGGGTGATATGGTGGAGTAGTTACATGTTTTACACCATATTCATCTAACGTACTCTTTAACCACTTATTGTCAAACTCTTTACCATTATCAGTAAGTAAATAATCAGGAGCTTCCCATCTGAATAAAATCAGCTCTTCAAATGCTCTCGAGACCCCTTTACCATCTGCAGTTCTCAATGGTTTTAGCTCTATCCAGCGAGTGAACAAATCTTGAAACACTAGTACATATTTATACTGGTTCTTACTCTTAGGAAACTCCATGCAGTCAGCTGCTACTACAGCCCATGGTCTCTCGACAATTCTCTTTCCCATTAAACCTTGAGCACCTGTTTGCATCACTTTATATCTCTGACACTCTGAACACTGCTGGATATATGAATTTATGTCATACCACGCTCCTGGCCAATAATATTCTCTAATCACCCGATCATAAGTTTTTTCTATACCAAAATGTCCTGATGAGGCTTCTCTATGGGCATCACTTATTACTCTCTCTCGATACTCTGTTGGTACCACTAATCTCCAGCCTTCTTCTCGAAAAGTCACTGGATCTAGTAACCTATCTCTTTTAAAGTAATACAATAAATCATCTTCCAATTTCCAATTTGGAAACTTTCTAGGAAAATGTTTTACTTCCTCTACTCTCGATAGATACCATGGATCTTCAATAGTGGTAAAACCAGCCACCTCTTCATCTTCTAACTCGAAACCTCTCGATAAAGCATCTGGGACATGATTAAGAGCACCTTTTCGGTGTATAATCTCGAAGTCCCATTGCTGTAACTCTAAAACCCAACGAGCAAGCCTACCAGTTGGATCTTTAAGATTTCTGAGCCACTTGAGAGCGCTATGGTCGGTGTACACTGTGAAGTGATATCCATCTAAATAAGGTCTCAACTTCTTTATTGCCCATAATAATGCAAGACCCTCTTTCTCAGTTACGGTATAATTTTTCTCTGCTTTACTCAAGACTCGACTGATGTACACTATAGGGTGATCTCCATCTTCACTTGCTTGTGTTAGCACAGCTCCTATGGCATAATCGCTAGCATCGCAATGTACCGAAAATGGCTTACTAAAATCTGGTCTGGCTAACACTGGTGCTTGAGTAAGTGCTCTTTTTAGGTTCTCGAAAGCTTGCTCTTGATCCTCACCCCAGGTCCAGGTTTGACCTTTATGAAGCAGTTTTACCAACGGAATCTTTATCTCTGACTCATTCTCTATGAATCTCGAATACCAACCCACCATACCCAAGAAACGTCTCAATTGTTTAATAGTTTTAGGAGTAGGATAATTCAGCACTGGTGAAATTCTCTCTGAATCTGGTCTCAACCCATCTCTATCTAGTTTGTATCCCAGGTAAGTTACACTCGAACAACAAAATTCACATTTTTCATTGTTCACAACTAGACCTGCTCTCACTAATCTCTTTAACACAATTTCGACCCACTTTATATGTTCTTCGAACGTTTCTGTCACGATGATGATATCATCTAGATATCCAAAGACATGTGGCTCGAATTCTGGACCAAATAAGGCGTCAACAAGTCTTTGAAAGGTCATTGGTGCGTTAGTTAGGCCAAATGGGAGACGTTTAAATTGGAATAGTCCCAATCCAGACACTGCAAATGCTGTGTATTTACGACTCTCATGGCTCAACATTACCTGGAAATACGCCTGCTCTAGATCTATTTTAGTAATATATCTTGCTTTTCTTAATTTGTCTAAAATAGAATCCATACTCTGCATTGGATAAGCATCAGGTTTAGTGACTTTATTCACATCTCGAAAATCCACACAAAACCTATACTTTCCATTAGGTTTCCTGACAATTACCGGCTCACTACTCCATTCACTCGCTGATTTCTCGATAATATTCTGCTCTAGCATTCTCTTGACCTCTTCTTGTGCCACTTGAAGTTTGTATGGTGACATACGTCTTGGGCGTTGTTTAATCGGCCTAACTCCAGGCTCGATCTCTATATGATGTTCTATTAAGGTAGTGATTCCTGGTACTTTTGATGGTGGTGGTAAAATTCTCTTAGCCAAATCTTTCACTGTTTTTTCTTGATCTTCTGTGATCTCGACTATCCCAGCGCATTCTCCAAAGATAACTGCTTTGCTCTCAGAACGATGATTTGAAAATTTTCTCCACTCTCCATCTGGAACTCTCCATAAATCTTGACCTAGTTTTACTTCTAGGTCCCATTTTCTATGGAAATCCATTCCAAGAACCATATCGTGTTCCATTTGTCTTGCAACCTTGAGTTCCATGGGTTGTACTACTCCATCAACGTCTAATACGACCTCTAGTACACCCAACAGTTTTGATATGGCTCCAGTTACTGTTTTAATTGATAAATTGCTAGGTTTTAATCTGTCTCGAAATTCTCTCTCAATCTTTGGCCCAACTAGTGTAATCATCGCACCTGGGTCAAATAAAGCTAGGTATTTCTCTCCTCCTAACTCGATTTGCAAGAAATTTCTATTCTCTGACGTCGATCCTGCAACTTTCCTATGTATATTCTCAGAATTTCTCTTCTCTGTCGTACTTGGTACGACTTTTCCCCCCTCCTGGACTGTTGAAGGTGAAGCAATGTCTTCAACAGACCGATCAGGAACCACCTCAGGAACTGGAACACTGCTATCAGCTGGGTTCGAGAAATGCAACTGCTGCACTAACTCTCTCACCGCCTCTCTTATATGCTCTTCAGATGGATTTTCTTCAGCATTCTGAGATATCTCACGATCCTGATTTATACTCTGAACAGGTTCTTTAGTAGGTTGTCTCTCAGTTACTATTTCTAGTATTGTTTCTCTTTTATCTTTAAATTCTGTCTCTGTTTCTCTTGTATCTCTTATTTCTGGCTCTGTTTCTCTTTGCTCTAAATTTGGATTCTCTCTATTAAAATTCTCAGTATCTCGATTCTCTATATTAATATTCTCTGCATCTCGATTCTCTATATTAATATTCTCCGTATCTTGACTCTGAATGTTCTCATTGATTTCTCTCTCTTGTGTTTTCTCTTTTATATTGTTCGCCCTTTCTCGATCATTTAGGAGCATAGAGGGCGATCCTACGTTCCTGTTTGGCCGTTTCCCAAAAACCTACGAATGTGAGCACAGTTCTTACACGTATGTAGAGTTACACCTCTGGCTCCACACCCTTGGCAGCTAAGATTTGATGGTGCTCTATTGGCATTCTGACTCCCCTCTCGATTATTTGATGTTCTATTTGGACATTCGAATGAAGAATGCCCTATTTGAGAACATGAATAACAGGTGCGTTTTGCACATTGTGAGGCTCTATGCCCAACCGTATGGCACACATGACATTCACCATAAAAAACCGATGAGTCTACTCGATTAGAAGGTCCATTTCTTCTTTGACCTTGATTTATGGGACGTCTCTCTGTTCTCGACTGCCATTGGTTATTATTTTCTTTAGGCCTGGTCCCATTATTATTAGATCTTATCTCATTATTCTCAGTTACTTGCATGGACTGAGCATTTTCATCTGCATTCAGATCTACAGCTTCAGTCTGGACTTGCTGACTTGATGAAGCAGGTGATTTCCTCTTATTATTCTTATTTTTCCGAGGTGCTGGCTTTGGTGGTTTCGTATTCACTTTTTGTGAATTATCTGTCTCTTTCTCTTTAATATCCTCTCTACACTCGACTCTGCTAGCTGCTATTTTTACATTCTTATTTTCTCGATGATAGGCAGCACCCGGAATCTTTGAATTCTCTTTTGAAGGAGGTGGTACATATTTTTGATCTAACTCTTTTGCCTCTCCCACCGTTGTCCATACTTCTCCAGATCATCGAAATCATATATCTTTTTAGTTGCCATATACCTTCGATATTCTGGCAATAAATTTCGGTATGCAATCTCGAGTTGTCTTCTCATTGATGGAGGATACTTAAAATGGCCGACAATATACTCAAAATTCGAGAGGTAATTGGCTATCTTTTCTCCTTTTCCTTGAGTTCTGGCTTTTAACTCATCTAAGATATCCTCCTCGTCCATCACTGGAATATATTGTCTTTTAAAAGCCTTCTTGAATCCTCTCCAATCTCGAATTCTCCTCTCAGCTGTTTCATACCAGTGACTTGCGTCTTCCAAAAATATGCAGTGTAGTACTTTCAACCAATCTTTATCTGAGTAATCAGTACTCTTCTTGCATTTCTCTAAACGTTTTAAAAAGTCTTCTGCATTCTCTCGACCCGAAAACTTCAGATGCCAAGATTCCAGAATTTTGACTAATTTAAAATTATCTTGGTCTTTTTTCTCCTCCGAGTCTTTTTCTTGACTCGAATAGGATAGTCAGACTCACTGCCACTTGTTGAACTCTTGCTACTACTCCTACTCCTGTTGCTCAGATCTCTTGATTTATTTTTAGAATGATGGTGATTTCTACTGGTATGACTGTTATATCTCTTTTCACTCGATATTTCTTGAGTACCACCACGAGTCGATCTTAACCTTGATGAGTGGTTTGGAGATACTTGACTTCTCTTACTCTTATCAGAGGATCGAGGATCATCTCTGTCAGATTTCTGACATTTATGACAACAACTTATTGGATCTTTCTGCCTATCTTCTTTTTCTCTAAATTGGTTGTCTTTTTCCCGGTTGGTTATCCCGTCTACTTGCCGTTGGTCCTGACTCCTCTCATCAACTTTTCTACTCAACTCGTTTCTCGACTCATTTTCACTAGGTTGAGTATTTACATCTTTAGTATATCTCCTTCTCGTCACATTTGCATCATAAGACAACCTTGTTGGATCACTATACTTATTAATCCAACCCAAGATGGTATAATCATTTATGGACAATGGATTGGCTATCTTTTTCCAGCCATTGTGGTTTTAGCAGTCAATCTCATTGAAGCATTATTTCCATATGTAGTAGATGTCATCTTGGGTAACGAATAAGTTGAATATAAATCAGTGCCACTTATAGCAAGCGTACTCGTTACTGTTGTAGTCGTTAATGCTACAGTGGTCACTACTGATGCTTGTGACGAGCAAGATGTCGTCGTAACATTGTTCAACGGAGATAATCTCGTATCCTCTTCGCTAGGAATTATAGACCTCCTAGTGTCGTCACCTCTAGCCCCCTCTGATTCTTCAGAGTCTTGTCCCGAAGCTGATACTATCTGAGGCTCCATCTGTGTATGTATACCTGAATCACTCATATTGGGAAGCAACGACTTTACTAATGAACCACGTTCGTCAACTTCAGGAAACCACGGAACTCTATATACCCCAGCTTTTCGTAACTCTGCTCTATATAATCGTTCTCGAAGAGTTTTCTCTGATCCTTGAGTGTTGAGATCAA
This sequence comes from Anastatus disparis, assembly GCA_017163975.1. NCBI lineage: Eukaryota > Metazoa > Arthropoda > Insecta > Hymenoptera > Eupelmidae > Anastatus > Anastatus disparis. The sequence goes on from JAFFSR010000183.1 coordinate 47,028, forward strand.
ATTCGTTCAACTCCTCATTTATTCTTTCGATAGGCCAGTCTCTGATATCCTCGTATAAATGTCTTAAAATCTCGGAACTACTAATCAGTTGCCTCAACTGCTCAGAATAATCTGCCATACGGTCAGTTAGTATTAACCTTTATATTTTACTCTGTGCTCTACTCAAATCTCGACAATCTTGACTTTTCTTGAATATCTAACTTATTATTTGCTAGAAATTTCTTAAAAGGGAAAACAAGAATGAGCAGGAACTCAATAAATTTAGAGCAAAATAAACTAATCACCTCTAGATAAACTTCAAATAGAGGTGTAATTAACGAAGGTACACGTTCCGCAGGCAAAAAGGATGGCTCGATAAATTTTTCTTATGATAATAATAAAAAAAAATTAAGTCATTAATAATAGGCAATTAAGGCAACTCAAATCTCGAAACTGGGAAGAATCTATTCTCTTTTGGATGTCCAAAAAAAAACTTAGTTATTTTGAGGTTATAGGCTAATAGAAAGGTTATGACTACTAGACATTCACACACTAAAAATCGTTTGTAATATATATCCTTATCTCTAATTTATCTCCACACACAGTATAAAATAAATAATATATCACACACATATATATACACATAAAATAAATATTTAAAATATGTCAAATTGTATAAATTTATACTCTGGCGATTACCTTTTCAATTTTATTTTTAATCTAGAAGGAAAATAAAAAATCTTGCTCATAAAATGAGACTTAAATTTTCTCTTCTTTTACGCTCTTCTTAAATAAATAAAATAATCTTGAGTATATATCAATTTATCTCTTCTCAATAAATATAAATTTCTTCGTTAGTCTCTTCTCAATAAATAAAAATTAAGAAATTTTCTCTTCTCTAACTCTGTTTTATTAAACTACCCCTCTGTTCTCGATAAATAATCTCTTCTCTTTCTTAGTTCTTTCTTTCTCCTCTCTCGATAAAACTTATTTAAATTGGAAGAAAATGAAAAATCCTTTACTCAACTCTCGACACCTCCTCTCTCAACTCTCGATAAAATTAGATTTTAATACAAAAGAAAATTATTCTCTCAACTCTCGACTCCTCTTGATAATATAAATTAAATTTATTTTGGTAACTAATTTTCTTGATTAAAACAAAAAATATGTTCTTCTTTCTTCTCAATAAAATAATTAAAGACCTCTTCTCTTGGTCTGTTTTTTTTTTTTTATAAGAGGGGTAAATCAAATCAATATTTGGGAAATATATTAATATATATATAAAAAAATTAAATATATAAATGTATTTGTGTGTGTGGAGATAAACACTCTCTAAATTAAAAATTTGTAGACTCAACACAATTTAAATTTATTTAAATTTAAAACACCTATTGCTAACTACTGACGCTCGCCATTTTCTCAAATTAGACTCGAAAACCCACGCCACGCCGCCATTTTGAAAAACACAAAATTTCTCTTTAACAACTATTTTACACTTCAATAAACACTTTAAAAAAATTTCTCTACACTTTAAACTATGAAAATTACTTTCTCGAAATTCTAAAAATTTACACTGGTTTTTTTATCAGTCCCGACGAAACCTCAGACTAAGGGCGCCATTTGTAATGGGGGAATTTGTTCCCTATTCCCCAGTTACTATTATTTTAAACTCTACAGTATCACCTCTGACCAACTATTAATTTAGTTCTTATTTTTTCTTAAATTTTACTCTGAATATATTAGCAATCAACTCTCTCGGGTGGATTCTGATCGGGTCTTCGTAGGGAACAATGACGAAACCACCGATGTAAACCAGCAACAAATTATTTATATATATTTTATAACAAAACAATGTTAATAAACACTTAAATTACACTGTTAAGTAAAATACAAAAGAAGTAATTTTCACTCTATATTTATTAAAGTAACTTTAACATACTTTTACCCGACAATTTCTCGAAAATTGTGTAAGTGTAAAAGAAAAGTAGTATGATTAAACTCTGACTCGACTTAATAATTTCTCAGATTAATGATAATTAAACAAAATTCAATTAAACTCGTTAAATTAATTTACTTTTAATAATGGCGGCTACAACCGACGAGCAAAACGGCGACGCGCACTGACTCTAAATTATTAAATGATTTGATATTTAAGATGGAGGACTCACCTTAATGTTCAAAGCGTTACTCTCCAAGAAAATAAAACAAAACTCCAATGATTTAACTCCAACTCCCAAAATCTCCTTTCCTCGTGTTAATAAATTCCTCAGCTCTCTCGAAAATATCCAAAAAATGACAAAAATAGTAAGGCAGCAAAATGGCAAAATGGCAGTGTAAAACTCTATTGAATAAATCCTAATAAAATGGAGTCAAGACTCAAGAAAATGGCTCAACGAGCAGTAACAGGAAAACCAACAAGTGCAACCAGCAAGATCCAATAGAGAAGTGTGTCGATGGCGCGTCTTCTCTCGAGTTCCTTCCTCTTCATCCCTTCTTTTATCAATTACGTCATAAATAGGATAATGGTTGATTGGTTATTAATCCTTTTCGTAATTCTTATTTGTTAATTACAAAGGATGTTAACTCTTAACCAATCAACATCTTTCCTTTTGGCGGCTTCTTTTATGTTAGCGCCCTCTATTTCTGGCGCGCTCTATTTAACTTTCTATTTAGAAGACTCCATATATTTAGTTTTAATAATTATACTTATTATTGTAACGTTATCTCTCTCCAACGCTCGATTCTTTATCTTCTATTATCTCTCGCGCTCGAATTCACGTATCTTCATATAACATACTGATATAGATTAATATTTTTACAATTGCCCATGTATATACTCCCTCTACTACCGTTTCTACCTTTACTCATGTACATACGAGCCTGCTGCCGTTATTTGTACAATTACCCATGTATATACGAGCCTGCTATACAAGCTATAGCAGGCTCCCCTTTTTCGCTGATCCTTTACCTTTTCATGCGCATGACTCGATTTCTGCCGCGAGTCGGTCATTTACCGACACTTCCCCGTTACTCTCGAGCACGTGTTACAAATGTTCCGCGTCGTTTCCCGGTTTTGCTCGTCATCGCGTACCGCGAGTGTATTGTGCGCATGTACTTATACACCGGGTGTGTGTGTGTGTGTCAGTGTACAGGTGACAGTGCTGCGGCGTGCACGTCGTCATCGAGAACATAAGATGGCGACGCACAAGAACACTGTCACAGATTATTTTCTTTTCTAAACATGTGTTCTTTTCGTTGATCTGTTATGTGCACTAGTGTTAAGAGGTTACAGCCATCACCGTAGCTTCAACTCCTAGTGCACAACAAGAACTACTGATGGTGACTGGGGTTTTTCCTTCACCACGTGTTCGGATGTGAGGTTAGGTTCCTCTTTCTCTCTTTCTCTCTCTAGCGGTAAGTCTTCTGCTCGTCGCTATGCTTCTTGTTTACCTCGAAACAAACAAGAGTAAACTGATTAATTTCTTTTATTTATATTAATTAATAAACTATTCAGTCAGTGCATTTCGGCTAATTTTCCTCTTTTCTTCTTTTTAATAAATATTTTATTGTGATGCAATAAATGCATCACAACCCTCTTACCGATGCTCGCTGATTTCGTATGGATACTTTACTCGAAACCTTACTATATATACATACAGCATGGATCTGTAGGTGTATGCGTGCGCGTGTATATATATATATATATATATATATATATATATATATATATATGTATGTCCATGTGTATATATATAGCACCCTCTTGAAGGGACCCTCCCTCACGCATATATATATATATATATATATATATATATATATATATATATATATATATATATAGCGTGGGTCTGTAAGTAAGGTTCGGAAGAAGAGACTAAGCATGATGGGGGGTCTCATAAATGAACAAGAAAGAGAGAAAGAGAGGGAATGAGTGTGTATGAAAGAAAGAAGGAGAATAAGAGGGATAGTGGTTGAAATAGAGTGACAGAGAATATATAAGGAAGGATAGGGAATGAGATAAAAGAAGAGTTTTATTTGTAAAATCATTTATATAATTTTCCATTTTGTAAAATTTTCATATATTCTAAATTATTCATATTATTTTTAAAAATTACGCATATAAATTGTCTCCTATAAAAATATATTCAATATTATTATTACTATTAACAAAAATTATGTATTTAATTTTTATTTGTAAAATCATTTATATAATTTTCATATAATTTTTAAATTATTTATTTTATTTGTAAAAATTATGTTTTGATTTTAAAATAATTATTTATATAATTAAAAAATAATAAATTTTTATAAAATTTAAAACAAAATTATTTCTACAATTTTATTTGTAATAGTAATAAATATTCATATATTTTATTTTAAAATTATGTAAATAAATTATCTATTTGTAAAAATTTCATAAACTTTTACGTTTTAAAATTATTTATTTTAATCGGAGTTTTATGTACTCACGCGTCCAAACACTCGTGTGAGTGTTTCTTTGCGTATGCGCCCGTGTGTATATGTTTTTATGTGTGTGTGTGCGTAATTTAAAAATATTTTATATTAAAAATAATATCATTTAAATATAAAATAAAAATTTTTATTTTAGCTCGTGACATATTACTACGGGATAGTAGTAGTAGTAGTAGTGAAGATGATGATGATGATCAAGTATCTAATCACTGGAGTGATAGTAGTAGTAGTACGGGATATGAATCAATGGATTCACCGACAGATATTTCGGAACCCGGTAATGATGACAATATTGATGATAACGAGAATGATAACGACGACGACAACGACGACGACGATGATGTTGATAATAACGATAATAATGAAAATAATGGTGATGATGGTGATGATGATGATGGTGATGCTAACGATAATCAAAATGACAGAGATGATAGCCGTGATGATGATGATGATGATGATAACGATAATGAAAATAGTGGTGATGATAACGATAATGAAAATAGTGATGTTGATGATAGCGATAATAGTAATGAAAATAACAATGACGATGATAGCGATAGCGATAGTAATGAAAGTAGTAGTAGTAGCAGTGACGATGATGATAATTTACCACAAAACATTCTAAACATGGAAAATGATTATGTGATGTCTGCAGCGAATCGTGCGAGGGCTTTGGCGCGTAGAACTGACGATATGTTGCTTAATTATTATGTCCCAAACTACACCATAGCTGAATTAATTGATAGGACGATACAAAGACATTATGATAGACGTAATGAACCGGATTCCGACGAGGGAGAGTTGAGAAAAAAAATTTTGAGACGTTTCGTTGACCGGGAGCAAACTGCAGAAGAGCGTATTTCGACTCCCCATTGTTCTTTCATTCAAAACAGTATCAGGGATGCCGGCTTAAATGAATGTAAGTAGAAAGTTTTTAAATTATGATATTTCCGAAAATACCTTCAGCTATTACATTTCGTTTTTTTTTTTTTTTTTTAAGTATTTCGTCGGAATAGTGAGGTCATAGACCGTCTACCATCACATATATTCTTGGGGGCGTGTCGGGTCATGTATTCAAAACGAGCCCAAGAAATAAGATGGATCCATGACTTAGCTCGTGATCCACATTCTGCTATATATGAAGATAGTATGCCGGAATTACTAGATTTATTAACACGCGTAGCTGAATGTTTTTCCGGACGACCCGAACCATAAATTTTTATTTGTAAATCATAAAATAATTTTTAATAATAATAAATTTACAGTCAGTGAAAATACTTGTGTCAATTATTCAACACCAATTTCATCACCGTTAACTTTACACTATACAGCCTCTCCCTCTTCACCACGCTCTATCGGGGGCTATGATTATGATGGCGATGTGTCGACTTACTCATCCGAAACAGATTCTGAAACGATGCAATTGGGATGTGTTGCACCGAGTATTGAAAGTTATGATTATGATGGTGATGTGTCTGCATATTCATCCCAAACGGATTCTCAAACGATGCAAACGGGCGGTGGTGCAGCGAATATTAACGTCGAAAACGATAGTGAGAGGGATGAAGATAATATTGATGAGGGAAATAATAATGCAGAAGAAGAAGAAGAAGAAGCAGGTGAAATCGATGTGCGACCTCCAGGCGAAAGATTTATTATAAATCAGAGTACACATAATTATTTAGAAAAATATAGGGCTTATGGTATAGAGCTTCTATTAAAAATACTTACACCTCCTCCCGATGTTAATTTAATTATTTGGCTGGAAAATGTAATGCGGGATATACACGCGTACATAATTTCGATGGCGGGTGAAGATGATAGAATAGGTATAAGTATAAGAAGTAATAATTTTGCTCGCGGAGCAGCAGGATTGTCGCTTCGACCTGTAAATAATTTTTTTTATAATGATCTTTGGTTATTACTGGGTAGTCTAGTTCAAAGTAATGAACATTCCCAATTAGATGATACTTTTATTTTAACAGTAACTATCGTAAATGTTCCGCGGGGTGAAGGAGGTGTAAGAAGAAAAAATCTCTGTATAGATGTAATCGGGTCGAGATCATTCGTTTCCATAAAAACGATGATAATAAATGCCTACCGAGGGCTTTGGTAGTGGGGAAGCCTATATTAAATTAAAAAATTCAGTGGAAAAAGAAGTTCGAGATATTTGGGGAAAGATTAGAAATAGTAGAGGGGCTTCACAGAGGCAACGCGCGAATAATCTTATAACTAGCGCCAACGTTGAAATTCCCGAAAATGGTTGCGGTATAGAGGAAATAGAGAAGTTTCAAACATACTACACGATGCGCGGAATAGCTATTGTTATTTATGATGAATCAACTTTTGGGTGTGGGGAGCCACCATTTTTCGACGGTCGGCCGTATGTAGAGCACAATAAAAATTCAATCATTAACCTTTTATATAACAATCGTACTCGACATTTCGACACTATTTTAAATTTAACTGGTGCCGCTAAAAGTAAATTTTTCTGCGAATACTGTAACATTAAATATTCTCTTGTAAATATGCATAAGTGTTCGTCAATTTGCTCTAGCTGCTTTGTATCACCACCTTGTGAAACTAAAAACGTTGAATCAATAAAATGCAACGATTGCAATAGAGATTTTTTGGACAAATTTGTTTTAACAAGCATAAAACAGTCGGTAGTTACAAAAAAATAACAAAAAATTATGCGATGTTGTCCAAGCGTGTCCTCGTTGCTGTAAAAGAATTAATAAAATTAAAGATAAGCATGTATGCGGGGTTAATTGGTGCAGCACATGTCGTCGAAAACATAATGTGAACGATTTATGTTATATACCGACAATTCCATCTGATAAAGCGAAAAGCGGTCAATCAAGCGATACATCGAAAACGAAAAGAAATTTATTTATATTCTACGATTTCGAAACCCGGCAAGACACATCGTATAGGGATAGTTCTAGTATAAAAATACATGTACCAAACCTCTGCGTAGTACATCAGGTATGCGAAGACTGTATGGATGTCGAGAATATAGGTACTTTTTGCTCTACATGCGGTGTACGCGAGTTTGTTTTTTGGGATGATCCGGTCAAGCGTTTACTCGAAATTGCTATTCGTAAAAAACGGGTTTTGAGCAAATAATATGTATTGCGCATAATTCTGGAGGCTTCGACGGTCAATTTATTCTAAAAGAAATCGTGGAAAATACATCTTACGTGCCAAGCGTAATTTTAAACGGGCAAAGTATTATCATGCTTCAATGTGGCAAGACTAAGTTTATCGATAGTTTAAACTACTTCCACATGAGATTGAGCGCGCTTCCAAAGGCTTTTGGCTTACCACCATCTAGTAAAAAAGGTTATTTTCCACACCTGTTTAATACACAGGAAAATCAAAATTACAGAGGACCTTTACCAGATGTTAAATTTTACGGTATAGACACAATGCCTCTTTCCGAGAGAGTTGAATTCTTTACGTGGTATAACGAGAATGTAGGTAATTATGAATTTGATTTTAAACGTGAAATCGTAGAATATTGTCGTATGGACGTAGAAATTTTAAGGCGATCGTGTATAGCCTTCAGAAAGATATTTCTAGAATGCGGGAAAACATGCCCTTTTACGGAAGCTGTAACAATAGCATCCGCGTGTTCAACGGTATATAGAAAAAATTATTTACAAAAAAATACTATCGGCGTTATACCATCCACTGGTTATCGACGGGGTGACAAGCACTCGCAAAAATCTCTAGAATGGTTAGTGCAGTGTGAACGCGAACTCGGTAGAGAAATAGCTCACGCTGGTAGAGCACGTGAAGTCATGCTACCAGAGAGATTTCGCGTTGACGGTTTCTTAGCAGCAGATCAAAATTTACCAAATCAAAAGGGTATTGTATTCGAGTATCAGGGTTGCTTCATCCACGGTTGTCCCAAATGTTTTCCAAATAATCGTGAGCAGCGATTGTCTTACGGTCGCACATTTAACGAGGTTTTTGAAAACACAGTAAGGAAAATAGAAAAAATAAAATCATTTGGCTACGAAGTTCGCGAGATATGGGAATGTGAATTCGATCGTATCAAAAGCGAGAACTCCGATATTAAAAATTACGTTAGTAATCACCCCATAATGTTACGTATAACTTTGGATCCACGGGACGCATTTTTCGGCGGTAGAACGGAAAATTTTGTCATTCAGTGCAGAGTTGGTGAGGGAGAAAAAATTAAATATACGGATATTTGCTCTCTCTACCCTTACGTGTGTAAGCGCGGGCGATTTCCTCTCGGGCATCCGCGTATTTTACTCGGTGAAGAGTGTAAAAACTGACATCAGGTAACAATAACGATTTATCAGGCGTCGAAGGTTTAATTAAATGTAAGGTGCTACCACCTCGTAATTTGTATATACCGCTGCTACCTATTAAAATGCACAATCGACTACTTTTTGCTCTATGCCGGTCTTGCTGTGAAGAAATGCGTCAAGGAGATTGCAGTCATGAAAATGTAAAAGATCGTGAATTCACAGGTACATGGGTTGTCGATGAAATGCGTAAAGCCGTTGAACTAGGATATCGTATAACTGAAATATATATCATTTGGCAATACGAAATGACGCAGTTCGATCAAGCGACTGCAAGTGGTGGACTCTTTGCTGAATACGTAAACACCTTTCTAAAGATCAAACAGGAGGCTAGCGGCTGGCCTTCTTGGTGTATCGATGACGCTAGTAAAGATCAATATATCAAACAGTATGAAATAGATGAAGGTATTCGTATGGATAAGGAGAAAATTGAGAAAAATGCAGGGTTAAGAGCTGTTGCAAAACTCTTTCTCAATTCCTTCTGGGGTAAATTTGGACAGCGTAGTAATTTAAAGCAAACGGATATTATAAAGTCACGAGAAGCACTCTTGAAACTTCTTACAGCAGCCGATAAAGAAGTGTACGATATACTTGCTGTGAATGATGAAATTTTGTATGCCAACTGGCAATACAAAGAGGAAGCATCGCCTACTGCAGCATATACAAATGTCGTTATTGCGGCTTATACGACGGCTCAAGCTAGATTGAAACTTTATGAGGATCTAGAAAAATTAGGGAGACGCGTTTTATATTGCGATACGGACTCGTGTATATTTACATCCAAAGATGATGAAATCGGGGAATATAATCCAGTTGAGGGTACAAAGCTCGGTGACATGACCGACGAGTTGACAGCCCATGGAGAGGGTGCGTATATACAACATTTTATTTCAGGGGGTCCGAAATTTTACGCTTATCGCGCTGTAAACCTTGATGGGGAAATATTTGAATGTTGTAAGGTTAAGGGTATAACTTTAAATTTCTCTAATGGGTTGAAAATAAATTTTGAAAGCATCAATGAATTGATTATTGATGCATTTCGCAGTACATCAAATCCCGATGATGATTATGAAAATCAAATAGATGACGAGGTCGAGCGAGAAAATCAACCATGTAAAAAAATTAAATTAAATTTTAAAAGTATACGGCGTACAAATATGCATGAGGTTGTTACACGTCCAGAATCTAAAACTTGTTGCGTGGTTCTGAAAAAGAGACGTTATATTAATCCTAGACTTTCTCTACCATTTGGTTATAAGAAAACTTGAGCAATATTTTATGTAATAATGAAAAATATGTATATATTTTATTGTAAATAAAAACATTAAATAAAATTTTATTTTTTATTCAACCTTTACTCTTATTCAAAAAAATTTTCAATTATAAATTATAATGTTAAAATAATAATAATAATATTATCGAGAGACACGCGAAATTAGCTGATTATCACGCGTGTCTCCACCGCGTGAAGCGACTGATTTTTAAACACACGCGAAATCAGCTGATGAAACGCGTGTGTTTCGCGCCCGCGCGAGTTAATTAGCTGAGTAAGAGGCATGAAAAAATAGCTAATTATCACGCCTCCCGCCGCGTCCGGGGCGCCGCCGCCGCCGCCGCCGTCCCCCCACCCTTGTTTGTACTAGTTAAATACAGCCATCATCATTGTCAAAATGGTAGTAAGTAAAAAGATAACGAGATGGATACATGTTTCAGACACCCGTTTACGTGTATCGTAAGCGGTCCTACGGGGTGTGGTAAAACGGTATTTGTAAAGCGATTTCTCGCAAACCTCCCTCGTATCTGCGATGTAACATTTGACAGAATATTATTTTATTACGCCGAGTGGCAAGAAGCATACAAAAACGATTTGAAAATACCAAGTCAACAGGTTATAGAATTTCACGAAGGTTTACCACACAACTCGGATTATTCACACGATAATGAAAAGAAAAAATTAATAACTATCGATGATTTGATGCGTGAATCTTCCAACAATACTATTCTAGATTTATTTACAAAAGGTAGCCACCATAAGAATATTAGTGTTATTTTCATCACTCAAAATCTATTTCACAAAGGTAGTGGTCAAAGAGATATTTCATTGAACGCGAATTACATTGTAATTTTTAAAAACCCCCGAGATCGTGCTCAAATTCAGTATCTTGCGCGACAAGTATACCCCGAAGATCCGAAATTCCTGCAAGAAGCCTATTTAGACAGTACACGTGTACCACATGGTTATCTTTTCTTGGACTTGAAACAAAGTACAAATGATGAATATCGTTTTAGAACGTGTGTATTTCCCGATGATAGAGTTCAGTATGCCTATTTACCGAAATATCATTCAAATCTACGCTAAAGATATAAAACAAGCGTCAACAAGACGAATCGACGCAGTATACGAGCAGCTATGGCCAAGGTAACATCGAAAAACAAGAAAAAGAAGAAAAGAAAGAAGAATAAAAACAGTCAATCTGGTGGTGCTGGTAATTGCGGCTGTTTACCATCTAATTTTAGTAAAAAGTGCGTTGCAATTTTAAACGCCCTCTGTCATTCGGATACTCAACAGCGAGTAGCTTTACTACGATCAGCTGATAAAAATTTAATAAAGTTTATATGCGAGTGTGTATTAAACGTATTACACGGGACAGTAAAATTAAAACATTCTCAGAAAGAGCGATTAAAAAAGTACAAACATATATTACGAAAATTGATAATAAGAAGAAAAAAAGGTGGGAATGATTCTGAACGTAAAAATACCAACTGGCATCAGAAGAAACGTGTACTTATCCAAAATGGTGGAGGTTTTTTACCTCTACTTTTAGCCCCAATCATAGGTGCTTTAGTATCAAAAATTTTTGGTGGCAACAACGCTTAAACTATGGAACGTACGCGTAAAATGGTAATTATCCCAGAAGATGAGTATGAGCGGGGAATACGTTCATCCTCGATAGTGGCTGAAAAAAACCAGTCTACGGGTAAAGAAATAGAACAAACAGTACAGACAAAAGGAGATAATTTATCACGCTTAGATGCTGAGATGCATGATATTCTTTTTTCCAAAAGTATCACCGGTGAACGAGAGAAATATCAAAAATATATGCAGATACTCCAAAAATATCTTTATTTTAAAAATATCGAACGACATGAAAGCTCGGTCGATAGCGAAAATGAAATCGAAGAAGGTGAAGCTATGCTGACAGCGCCACTCTCCGAAGATTCGATTCTCGATAACGTATCCAAGAGCTATAAAAGAAGCGCACGGTTACTACTAAATCATTGGAAAAAAGTGCTGTTGGCAACCTTTTAAAGTGGGATAACACAGGTCGTGTAACGATAGAAGGTAATGTTATACCGCATTCTAATATTATAGACCTAATCAGTGACGTTATAAGAAGAAAAAAATCTCTCACTCCACCCGCCGGAAGAGCACAAATGACAAGATTTTTAGCTTTGTCAGAAACGCCGTTTAAACTTGTCGGTAATACAGATGTGTTACAGCAGTATAAGACATTAGATGCTGAAAAGTCTAATAATAAACGAAAACGAAAAAATTCAACAGATATTGAAGATTTAGAGAGAGAGCTACACTCTCGATACGAATACAGTAAAGCCGAAGGTAGGAATAAGAAAAAAATACTTAAGCAAAAGTGGAAAAGTTTTAGCATATAAAAATGTCTTTTGAAAAAATATATTACGATACTTCACACGAGGCTGGATACGCTGGTGCCCGTAATTTAATTCGTAAAAGTACTCGGAGAAATAAAAAAGAAAAAGAGCGTATTTATGAGTGGTTGAGTAACCAGGATGCTTATACGCTACACAAGCCTATTCATCGAAGATTTCCAAGATTAAGATACAACGTAACAAATATCGATGATTGCTGGGAGATAGACTTGTGTGATATGCAATCTTTCAAAGAATATAACGATGGCTACTGCTACCTTCTCGTCGTCATAGATGTTCTCAGCAAATATGCTTGGGTAGAGGCGCTCCGAGATAAAAGTGGACGTAGCGTCACCATAGCTTTCGAGAAGATTCTCAAGAGAGCAAATGGACGGATTCCTGTAACTATACAATCGGACAAGGGTAAAGAGTTTATAAATTCTTCTTTTCAAGAGTATTTAAAAAAGCGAGATATAAATTTTCGCACAGCGCGCAATCCAGACATCAAAGCAGCTTTTGTAGAGCGTTTAAATCGCACGCTTAAGGAACGAATGTTTAGATATTTTACACACAAAAATACTCACAGGTACATCGATGTAATACAAAATATCGTCAATGCGTATAATCACACTTTACATACGGGAATTAAAATGGTGCCCGCAGATGTAACTATTCATAACGCATTTACAGCGAGAAAAAATTAAGAAAAAAGAGCTCTTAGTCAGCGAAAACCATCACGCGCACCTATATACACGCAGGGCTCTTACGTACGCATCAGTCGTTCGAAAGGCACGTTCGAGAAAGGATATGAAAAAAATTACAGCGAAGAAATTTTCAAAATTTCACGAATATCAAGACGACAACAGCTATACACATACGAATTGACGGATTTAAATGGTGAAAAGATTGATGGCTTTTTTTACCCGGAGGAGCTAGTCAAAGTTGGAGAAAAGCGCCTAGCAGAAACAGAAAAGTTTAAAATTGAACGTATAATACGTAGTAAAGGACGAGGATCGAACAAAAAAGTTCTAGTAAAATGGTACGGATACCCAGAAAAATTCAATTCTTGGATTAAAGCGAGTGAATTGACTTCAATTAAAAATAAAAAAATGGACGAAGATGACTTTTATCTGGTATTACCAAGTAACAGTAGTATGAAATATTTTCCGGATAATACTACAACCTGTTATACCACACATTTATCACATGAAATTCGTGTACAAGGTAACTGGAGCGTCGGTATGACAGAAATTCATATTCCCTGCACTATTTTACACATTCAAGAGTCTGAAGCAAGTTTTTTACTTTATTCATCGGATGAAGAAGAAGTAGCAGTATCACAAAACCTTATTAATTTAGATAATGCGCGTGCTATAGAATTTGTGTTTCCATATGGTGTGTATGAGAACATTGCAGATCTATCACGTGCCATCAATCAAGCAAATGAATTAAATAAGCACATAGTAATTGAACCAGCAAAAAGAAGAAGAGGATTTTACGTAATACGACGCGTATGCGACTGTAAGGAAACACATTACCTTTATTTTAATGAGAAAATCAGACGTATTTTTGGTTTTGAAAAAGAAATTTATCGGAAAACAGGCGTCATCCCTTTAAAAACGATGAAAATCAAAGATGCTAAGAAACAGCACTCAATTATTGGAGACAGACCTGCGTCTTTGGCAAGAGCGATACCCGATCAACTCTTTATTTACACAGATATATGCTTGCCTTATACTGCCGGAGATACTCAAGCAGCTCTTTTACGTATAGTTACATTCAATAACACAAAATATACGCTAGGACCAACCATAGTGAAACATTTTTCACCTGTAAATTATATCCCTTTACTAAATAATACTTTTCAGAATATCATTATTGATATAAGGGATCAACACGGTAAACATATACCATTTGAGTACGGGACGTTGACGATTACACTTCACTTTAAGCGTAATCACTAAACGGAAAAAATGACTCACTATACAGCTTATTACAGCGAACAGATCAGTGGTGGGGGAGTTCATCGTGTGTATAACGGTTCACACTATCAACGTGGACATGGAATAGGAAGTTTTTTAGGTGGACTTTTCCGTAGAGTCTTACCTTATTTAAGTAGTGGGGCGAAAGCGGTTGGAAAAGAAGCTGTTCGAGCTGGCATGCATGTGTTGGATGACGTCACCAATAGTGGAGTTAATTTTAAGCATGCTATAAATACGAGAATGCATGAATCAAGAGAGAATCTCAAGAGAAAAGCTGCAAAGAAAATCAGTGAAATGATGAAAGGTAGTGGTTATAAACGAAGGGTTAGTAAGCGGAAGCGTCAGTCTCTAAAGAGCAGTTCAGCAGGGCGTAGCAAAGCTAAGAAAAATCGTACCAGTATAAAGAAGAAGAAGAAAGCTGGTGTTAGGAAGAGGAAAAGGACTGTTAGTAGGAAAAAGAAACAGGCTTTACGGAGTGTAACAGATATTTTTGGACCAAGATAATAACATGGCCTTCTTACACGTAAACTCGTGTGAATGCATGAAATCCGAATTAGATTTGTTCACTCTTCCACCGACGCAGACATCTTTAGAATCCTCTCAGTTTGTTCATTATAACCCAGTTTCATCTCTTACCGACGATGGGCCTATTGAATTTGTTGTACCGGGCGGTGAGGATTATCTTGATCTAGCACACACCATGTTAAGTGTTCGCGTACAAATTTTACCAAATATCGCTGCTGAGAATAATAAAGTGGGTCCGGTAAATAATTTTCTTCATTCGCTTTTCAACCAAATCGATGTATTTTTCAATCAAAAACTCATTTCTCCACCAAATAATGCATATCCATACAGAGCTTATATTGAAACCTTGTTAAATTACTCAACTGGTGCAATGAACTCGCACTTGACTACATCGTTATGGTACCTGGATACTCCTGGAAAAATGGAAGGCTTACCCAATTTGAATCGGGATGCCCCAGAAGCTAACTTGGGACTTTTAAACCGTCAATACTATACGGGTAATGCGGGTACTGTTGATTTAATCGGTCATTTACATTGCGATATTTTTAACCAGAATAAATTTTTATTAAACGGTATGGAAGTACGCGTACGTCTTGTACGAAGCAAAGACGCTTTCTGCCTAATGGATGCTGCAGAAAATGACACTTTTACCGTCAGTATTAAAGAAGCATCATTGATTATTCGCCGTGTAAAAATTAGTCCTGGGATATTATTAGCTCATGCTAATGCTTTATCAAAGGCAACTGCAAAATATCCTATTACACGTGTTGAAGTTAAATCATTTACTATGCATAGAGGCATTCTCGGAGATACACTCGACAACGTTATTTTAGGTCAGCTCCCCAAAAGAATTATCATTGGTTTTGTTGACAACAGATCGTTTAATGGTAACCGAAGATTTAATCCATTCAACTTTCAACATTTCTCTATTAATTATCTCTCTCTCTACATTGATGGTATACAAATACCGAGTAAACCTCTACAGCCTAAATTTACAGGTAATAACCCTCAATATGTAGAGGCTTATCATACATTATTTTCCGGTACTGGGATACATTTCCTTAACGAGTCTCTTGCTCTTACTCGAATAGATTATTCTAGAGGTTATTGTCTGTTTGCATTTGATCTAACACCCGATCTCTCTGCGAATTCAGCCCAACACTGGAACCTCGTTAAGCGTGGTAGTGTGCGGATAGAAGTGAAATTTGATCACGCCTTGGCGCAAACAGTAAATTGTATTATTTACGCTGAATACGATAATGTTCTTGAAATAGACTCTAGTCGTCAAATTATAACGGATTTTAGCGCTTGAACTATTTTGTGATGGCGCTGGTGGTAGTTGGTACAGTTATAAAATCACATTGCGCGCCCCCATCAGATATCAGTCTTCTAAGAGAGTTTGCTTCGTAAACATTGTCAATATAGTTATTTTTAAAATAAAAGACCATGGATTTTGTCATAGATATTCAAGGTCTAAAAGATCGAAATAATAATTTTTTCCCAAAGGAGGTAGCTGTACTGAGTTTAAAAACAAGAATATTTAATCATTGGATAGTTAAATCACCGCATGATTTTTCTGATTTACCCAGTGGTATAAAACGTTCTAACGAGTTTGTTATCAACCATCATCATGGAATTAATTGGATTGAAGGTGATATCAGTATAGCGCAATTACAACATCATTTATATAATATTGCCAAGATTGCAACCAGGATTTACACTAGAGGATATGAAAAAGCTAAATATCTTGAGTCAAATATGTCACGAGAAATAATTAATCTTGAAGATTTATATTCACCTACATTTCATGAACTTTTTCAAAAATATCAAAAAACGTCTCTTTCCTGCGTGAGTCATTGTGTCAAGGAAAAGAATAAAAGCAGTATCTGCGCGCTTAATCAGGCATACCTATTGCGAAAGTGGTTGCATGCGATACTCCTGGATTGTATGAGACCCGGTTGTAAGGATGAACCTTTGAAATCAAGTGATGCGCTTTTGGAGCGAATAAGATCACGCAGATTGTCAAGACTTTATCGTAGAGGGGTAGAGATGAGGTTGATTGCTGCGACACACCGTCATCTTCAACCAAGGCCACGGTAAATCGTAATTCAGAAATAAACGGCGATAACAGCGACGACGACGACGACGACGACGACGAAAACGACGAGGGTCTTGAAAACGACAAAGTATGAATACTCAGCAAATAAGCAAAGCCATTGCCTCACTGAAAGCTAGAACGATAGGTGTGTATGCGGCCGATCGAATCCCGAATGTTCTAGAACATCCAACAGCAATTGTGGCAAACATTGATGATCATACGAAGCGTGGTTCTCATTGGATCGCTATATATATATAGATAATAATGGATACGGAACGTACTTTGACAGCTATGGATACCCACCAGTCTCACCACATCATCTCAATAGGCTCAAACGTAACTGTAGACAGTATCAGTGGAATAAACAAAAAATGCAAAGCTATGACTCACAAGTATGTGGACAATATTGCATTATGTTTCTTTACCATATGTGCCATCTTCATAATTTACGTACGTTTTGTAGCAAGTTTTCAAGAGATTCAAAGAAAAACGATAAATTAGTTGTAAAATTTTATAACACTCTTTTACGAAATAAGATTAAACGGAAGAAATATGTGGAAACTTTTTAGAATGAACGTTCGTTAGGTTTTGGTTTTGTAACCAGTCATGCACTTCAAAAATGTCATACTAAAAAAAGAATGTATTACTCTATAATAAATTTATGATTAATAAAACAGAATTGAAAATGTACATTAATGTGTTGATTTTTTCTCACACCCCTCCTCCTTCAACACCTATCCGCTTTCTTTCCTTCACGCACACACACACTAAAAATATATTAGACTTGATAATGAATAGAGTTCTTTTGTAAGCCAAAGTATTAAATTTTTATTTTCGAATCATAAAAAATTATTTTCGAATCATAAAAAAATTTCCCACCATACTGCTCTCTCTCTTAAAACCATAAAAGTAAATATCATGAGTATCTGTCAAATTAATTTATTGATGTTTGCTTAGATTTCTTAGAAAAGTATATCGATAAGTAATCTCAAAAGAAAAGTAATAAAATTAAATTTCTCACTTAACCGAATAAAGACGTAACCGTAGACACACATATATTGATATGAATAGAACCTTTGTGATCTGTGTAGCTGTAAAATATAATGAGTTCACACCCTTTTGTAGACATTTACGATCGTATATTATTTCTTTCTTTAAAAACACTTCATCCTTTATCGCTTTTTTTTCATAAAGGAGTCATTGTGTACAGACACGTCATAATATCAAATTTTCTAGAGGGCTCTGGGTATAAAGTCAGCAGCAAAATCCAGATACGACTCAGTATATTTTCAGCAGCAGTCGTAGTCAGATCTAAGTTATAAGATTTTTATATTTTAAAAACGAACATGGCGGAGTCTACTAGTGAAAAGTGTAGTGAACGCAATCTTACAAAAGACTACGCCATTCAACTGAATAACATGCTTCTCTCGACGACGTACTTTATCAATAAGTCTCTAAGTAAGCGAGTTTCTGTTGGATTACAATTTCGTGATGGCTACTACGTACCTTGTGTAAAAATATCGACTGCGCATTTTTACAGATGGGTTACTTTTGATATCAGTTCTTGGCAATTATTGAAGAACCAAATTGATCTTATTAACGCGTATTTCCAAGAAGCGCATATATTCAAGACGGAGTACGGTAACCCTTCGAAAGTATATTTAGAAAATCACGATATCTTATTTACAACATCATATAGTACGAGGAGTATTATATTTGAGGAAAGAGCTGTACTTAACCCTGGGGCTCTACCAAAATTAGTAAACGAAGATGAAGAAAACGAATCACCTAATAAAAGAAGAAGGCATACATTCCAACCACCCACTACGTGTCTTTAAAAAGTGACATTTGACGGACTCAAACTGATGATGCCTTGCATCGATGAACGTATTGCGCAGTTGGAGCAGCAGGCTGGTAAGGTAAATCGAATTATTGACTACATTCAAGAATATCTAAAAGATGAAATTAAGAAAGATAATGAAGAAGATGTGAAAATGAATATAATGAAAAACTTTTTAATGTTTCAACAATACTATAGTTTAAAAGTTCACGATGTGACGTCTTTCATTTTAACAAAAATGCTTGACGACAATGATTTGTGCAAATCAGATCTAAATATTGTCATATTAGAAATAAGTGCTAATACTTTACCTTTTATATATAACGATTTATTCGCTTTTTGTATGAAGAGTAAAATTGTGTATTATAAGTAAAAATGTACAATAATAATAATAATAATAATAATAATAATAAAATGAAGCGAGTGCATTTTAAAGAAGGAGAACCAAGTATACGTATCATGTATGTGTGGGACTATGCGAGTCGCGTAGCACGACGCGGGCTTTGGGAACAAGCCGCGCGTGATAGAGAGAGATTTAGAATGAGAGTGGAAAGAATGGAAAATATAATAAAACCTATACTTTTAAAAAAAATTAATGATTATTCAATCAATAGAAAGTAAATTTTTCTGTACTTTTACATTTTTATAAATAAATTATTTTAAACTATTTAAATAATTATTTCTATTCAATCCTGTTCACTCTCCTACTCCTCGACAACTTTTTTATAATTTCATTACAGTATATAATCATCCATCATTTCATAAAAGTCGTCATTTTCATTTCGACCTGCGTTAAGTACACATCGTGTAAAAATGGGACAGAATCAGGGAAAATCTACGTCAGCACCGACTTACTCCGATAGAGCTTCCTCTACGGCAGAAGAGAAAGAACCTCTTATAAAGAAAGAGAAATCAGAAAAAAATAAACAATATTCCGCAAAATATTCAATAAATACGTACTCATTTCCTGAAAGAAAAGGATACGAAAAATATAAATAAATTTTATACTTATTCTTAAATGGTCCTTTTCAGGACCACCATTTTAATAATAACGTAGAATATATAAACATAAATATATACATACTCTCTCTCTCTTTCTTTCTCTCCTTCTCTCTCTCTCTCTCTCTCTCTCTCTCTCGAAAACTTTATCATTTCATCACAATATATAATCACCCATCATTTCATAAAAGTCGTCATTTCATTTCGACCTGCAGTAAGTACACATCGTGCTTTCTCTCTCTCTCTCTCTCTCTCTTCATATATATATATATATATATATATATATATATACTCTCTCTCACGTTTCACGACCTATCATGGGTTATTGGGTTAAAAATCACGGGACCTACGATGGGGAATTCTTTCTCTCTCTCTCTCTCTCTCTCTCTCTCTGTCTCTCTCTCTCTCTCTCTCTCTCTCTCTCTCTCTCTCTCTCTCTCTCTCTCTCTCTCTCTCTCTCTCTCTCTCTCTCTCTCTCTCTCTCTCTCTCTCTCTCTCTCTCTCTCTCTCTCTCTCTCTCTCTCTCTCTCTCTCTCTCTCTCTCTCTCTCTCTCTCTCTCTCTCTCTCTCTCTCTCTCTCTCTCTCTCTCTCTCTCTCTCTCTCTCTCTCTCTCTCTCTCTCTCTCTCTCTCTCTCTCTCTCTCTCTCTCTCTCTCTCTCTCTCTCTCTCTCTCTCTCTCTCTCTCTCTCTCTCTCTCTCTCTCTCTCTCTCTCTCTCTCTCTCTCTCTCTCTCTCTCTCTCTCTCTCTCTCTCTCTCTCTCTCTCTCTCTCTCTCTCTCTCTCTCTCTCTCTCTCTCTCTCTCTCTCTCTCTCTCTCTCTCTCTCTCTCTCTCTCTCTCTCTCTCTCTCTCTCTCTCTCTCTCTCTCTCTCTCTCTCTCTCTCTCTCTCTCTCTCTCTCTCTCTCTCTCTCTCTCTCTCTCTCTCTCTCTCTCTCTCTCTCTCTCTCTCTCTCTCTCTCTCTCTCTCTCTCTCTCTCTCTCTCTCTCTCTCTCTCTCTCTCTCTCTCTCTCTCTCTCTCTCTCTCTCTCTCTCTCTCTCTCTCTCTCTCTCTCTCTCTCTCTCTCTCTCTCTCTCTCTCTCTCTCTCTCTCTCTCTCTCTCTCTCTCTCTCTCTCTCTCTCTCTCTCTCTCTCTCTCTCTCTCTCTCTCTCTCTCTCTCTCTCTCTCTCTCTCTCTCTCTCTCTCTCTCTCTCTCTCTCTCTCTCTCTCTCTCTCTCTCTCTCTCTCTCTCTCTCTCTCTCTCTCTCTCTCTCTCTCTCTCTCTCTCTCTCTCTCTCTCTCTCTCTCTCTCTCTCTCTCTCTCTCATTGACGTCATGTTTTTATGAGTCATAAAATTTTTATGAGTCATAAAATCACGACCTATCATGGGGTTATTGGGTTAAAACTCACGGGACCTACGATGGGGAGGATGACGTCATCAACTCCCATCGTAGGTCCTATACTACTATTGTAGAATTTCGACCGAAACATAATTGATGAGATATTTTATTGATTTAATAGTTTATATATTAATTCTAAGTCGTTTTATCATTAGAGATTTTTAATTACATTTAATTGAAAAAAAGAAAATACTTGCTAATTTAAATAAAATATTTTACTTAAAGAATATATTTTCTTGAGTCAAATATAATTCATTTCAGGAAGTAAATTTTTAAATGAAATGTGTAGATGTCAATAAAATATTTTTACATTTAAAAAAGATTTCATTCTTTGAAAATTCTATGTATACTTCTTAGTAAAATAATGATATACTTTATATATAAACGATATTCAATCAAACACTAATTAATTTGGAATAAGTATTTTCTTATTCTAAAATTGTAATTTCTTTGTTTTAAAAAATGAAACTTCACTAATAAGGAGAGTAGTGCATCTTTAGATCACGAATATTTATTCAAACCTTAGGATAAGTTTTCGAATGTCAAAATATGGGAAAAGCTAAATTTATAGACACTAACGCTCAGTATTTCCCTAATACCAGACAATTGAAGAATATCAATAAAAAAATAATTAGATTTTCAAACACTTATAGATATAGATATATAGATATTTATTTATTTTGTAATAAGAATACAAAAGGCGTGTAATACATGAAATAGTAAGTAATAATTCTATAAAAGTATTGCACATAATAAGATAAGATATCACAGTCAATTATTAAAATTAATATATAATACTGTATCAGTAAGTCACCATGTAAAAGTGATATCACAGACTATTCTAAATACACGCATAAAACATAAATTACAATAAAAAACAGTCTTAAATATCTATCAGTCATTGAATTAAAATACATAATTTAAAGAGGAATCACTGTCATGACATCA
>JAFFSR010000184.1:0-135888 GCA_017163975.1 Anastatus disparis
TAAATTATTTACATATTTTAAGCAAATATCAGTGTTAATATATTCCGGGAATCTAAAATTATATAACAATGTAAGTGTAACGTTAAAATTAAGATTTTTTTGTAAGACATTATAGTGTTAAAGGTTCTGCGAAATCATACGTTTTAAATTATTCAAAGACGTCATTTGAAGTAATTGTGATTAGAAAATACTATGTATTAATATTCTATAAGAGCACTGCATGTACTTTTGGTATTTCAGTAACACCAAAAGTACATTTTCCATGTTTGGATTCAAAGCTTTCACGGTGAATGTTAGACATTCTTAGAGAGGTTTTTTCGGATTTCTACCGTGTAACTTGGGTCTAGGATACGGACTTTTGTAATGTTCACGTAACGTTGATATTCTAAACCACAACTTACATAGTTGTAATCCGAGAAAACCCTTTAACAATGTCTACATTTTCCATGTAAAAGATGATATTAAACTTTATATTTCCCGGAATATATTGTAACGTTTGGCTTTTCTGGTGAGCTGCGGTTGCATCAGACTTTTGTGAGGATGATCTACGGCGGTGGATAAAAGCCAAAGTTCAAACTTAATAACTAAATTGATTTTACTGAATTAATTTAATAATGAAAAGAAAGAAAAAAATAGTAAATGTAATTTAAGAATTTAACTTTGTAAAGAAAAGAAATAATAATTTCTTTTGACCGTCGGTATGAAAAATAAATTGTGTTATGGTTCCTTGCTTTCACCGGCAGATGGCGTGGTGTTTAGTAGCCGTCTGTGAAAAAATAAAGAACAAAAGAAATTACATTAATATCTACAACGCAAAATATTATTAACGCTTATCTACGGCGGGTAAACGCGGGATCTGTTTTGTCGACGGCGGTTACGGCGGCGGTAGGTGGAAGAGTATCTATGCAGTGGAATCCCCCGACTGCATAGATGAGATAAGGATAGGGATTTCTACTATGTAAAGCATAACTTCTTTACGTAGTAAAGAGAGAGAGAGAGAGGAGTCTGTGTAGTGGAATCCCCCTACTACTCAGATTGAAGGAAAAGGATACAGGTAAAGAGTACTCTTACTGTGCAGAGCATAACTTCTCTACACAGCAAGAGCGGAGAGAGAACTGGCCCTGAGTCGGCTGCCAGCCGGTTATATATGCTATGGAGCTCGCTATTCCCGTTGTGGGAGTAGCGCCTCGTAGCGGCTGAGCCCGGGTATTAAGCTTTAAGCGCGATGCTTGAATTTGCATCGTCGTAATATTTACACTAATATTTGCTTAAAATATGTAAACAATTTATAATTATATTTGAAAACGGCATTTTAAATTAATTTATAAATTACAAATTACAAATTTTTTTTTTTAAAAACATGAAAAATAAAATTTGAATAAATAAAAAAGTGCTCATTCTTCGATTTTGGTTTTTGTTGGAATTTGAACCTAAATATGCCTAGAATTATATCCAAAAGGAAAATCTGAGGTGCAAAAACTACACGGTCAAAATTACTTGAGGACCACCGTGAAATGTATTATTTTGACAATGTTTTATTGAATATTTTAATGAAAAGCCTTATAACATGCGTTGAAACTTTGAGGGTTAAATAATCAAATATTTTTTTATTTATTATCAAAAGATTGTTTGAATGGGTCATTTCTAAGAGGTTTTATTGGTGATTTTAAACGTGATCTCATATAACCACGTGTTAAAACCTCCTATTTTTTTCCTTATATTTCTCAGTTATTAGTATTATAAGGTAGGTCGAAAAAACGCGTGTGAGTTCAAAATACACTAAACTATCATAATTCCAAATTTCAGCAATTTCTGTCATTATTTTATTTAACAGGGTAACGTCCTTAAAAACACTTGAAAATAAATTGGTGCAGATATAATTCTTTGTGCAATTATATTGTGGCACAATAATCCTTCATATTCACTTAAACGATTTTGTAATGAATCCTTAATAAATATTTTTATTTTACGTGGATTAACATTGAAAATTGAGCATAACATTTTATCAAATTTGTATCTTGTTTTCAAAAATATATACATATATCTTTTACTTATTTGTCAATAGTTTAATACCTTTATTTTTATATAAATTAAACGATGAACAAACTATAATCCCAATACCAAAATTAAATTGCAAAATAAAGAAGAAATATTTCTTTTATATACCCTTTTTATTAACACTTGAAAGAAAACAATCTTATTTCTGCACTTCATTAAGATAAGTTGTCATTATTTTAAACTTTTCGCAATTTCATGTTGATATACAAGTGAAAATATAAGCACAACCAATATAATCATTGTGCAGAAAGGAAGGTCTGTAAGCAAAATATAAATAACCCCTTTTAATAATAAAAGCTAAAATTTAATAAGGACGTCAAATAATTCAACAACATAAAATGCATTTCTATTATACATTAACGCAAGGTTGGATCTTGGAATAAATAAAAATCTTTAAATAACCAGATAAATTTAAGTAAAATTTGATTTTATTAGTATAATATGTTTTTCTACGAAAGGATATTTTTGTGACACGATAAGGATGCGAATATCAATTATAACTAATTAATAACTACTAGAGTAATAAATACAAAAAAAGAGAAAAATATATATAGATAGGTATAATCACGCTTTAACACGTAAACCTTTACTTTTACATAGGGAAAGGGTTTAGGAATATAAAAAAGGAGGCACCAAATCTCTCTAAAATTCTTTTTATTCTAACTCATAACCGTTTAAGCTAATCGAAGTTCAAATAAACAATTCATAAACAATCAATCTGTTTTTCACATCACATCTTACAATAAATTCATTTAAAATTTATTTTTCTGTAATAATACTTAAACGAGGCTGAATAAATTATTATTTTATTGAAAGTTTACATAATCTAATCACTTAACTAATAGAAATTTTCTAAAGACACCTTTTCACAGAAAAATTCAAAACTAAAATCTTATAAAGGAGGATCCAAGAAATAAAAAACACGTTAATTCTCTCTCTGCAAATCTTTTATTACAAACTTTTCTTTCAATAATGAATAAGTCGAATTTATAATTTCACAACACAATAACTCTTTTACACTCGTTTTAGTATCACACTATTTAATCAATAAATTTTTATTGTTTATCAACAAATACACACTAGACGCGATCTCCTTGAAAACAGGTTAACCTAAGCAGACTATCGCAAAAGCGTAAGCCATAGGCTTAAATTTTGTAGATGGGAGGAACTGTTAAGAATACGTCCCTCATGAAATATGCAACTACATAGATGGTGGTATGGCTCGGGAACTCTCGTACCGTTACCAACTTAAAAACGATTCCTTTTCGTAATTAAACTCAACCCTTTAAATAATATGATTTAACGTTTATGATGATAATATACGCTTATATGTATATATTAGTTATATACGTAACTTGGGAGTACGAAGGATGAATACAGGCGAGACTAAAGTGTTTGTCGCTTGAGTAGCAGTTGGTCGAGAGCGCGCGAAGCGACTGACTGGATTCAGAATCCTTCGTACTCCCAAGTTACGTAGATAAGTTTATGTCGTTGGTAGGCCGTATGAGGAACTATAAAAATGATTTTTTTAAATTAATGATATATGTTTTATTAAAAAAAAAGTAAATAATGTCATTATTTACTCATTTATTTTACTTATTAACTGTTTAACTTTGAAAATTTGTTTAAACAAAACATTCTGTAAAGTTAAGATTTTATATGAATTTGTATGAGCATTGACATATCTAACGACATTCTTTTGTTTTCACTAACCTACGAATCGATGTCACTCGCGTCATATACGGCCATGCTGTGCGATATCTCGATCTGCCAATACTCCCTTAGGGAGTATAGAGCTGTCAATACTCCCTAAGGGAGTATCGACAGAGAGAATATCGTCGAGATATTAGCATGAACGTATGCAATGCCTATACAAATTTAGCGTGGTCTATAGGTATTCCACCGAATACGGTCTACGACGACATAATATATATATATATATATATATATATATATATATATATATATATATATATATATATATATATATATATATATATATTAATAAGAAGGACAATAAATAAATAGCTTAATTAAATGATAATTAATTAGTTTAAATTATGCTCAGGCTACATAATAGGATAAATAAACGAAACAAATAAATAAATTAAATGAACAAATAATTAAAGTAAGTAATTAAGAACAACCTAATGATTAAATAAACTAATTAGCTTAAGATTTCATAAAAAGAGAGTTTAAATTATAAATAACTTTAAATCAATAAATAAAAGGAATGAAATAATGAATAATTACGATTAGCTTATCCAGGAAATAAATTATCATTAATTAATTAAATAATTATATTTCTGGGGAAATATTGCATCAGAACTTTACTAGGAACCATGGAACAGTATGATGGATGGTTTAGAGAATGTTGCATCAGATACAACGAATAAACAATACGAAGAATCCCCAACTCTGCTGATGTTATTTCAAGGAATATTTCATCAGCCAGTATTAGGAACCCCAACCCTTCTGACGTCATTACTAAAAATATTTCATCAGCCTAAAGCACGCATTGGAAACCCCAACCCTTCTGACGTCATTTCAGGGAATATTACATCAGCCTGAGCCACGCAATCAATACTAGGAACCCCCAATTCTCGCTGATGTTACTACTGAGAACATTGCATTAGCCTAAGAAGGAGGCCTCTCATTTTAAACTATAATAACCCAAGGAACCAGGGTTCAGGAGCTCATTGATCACCTAGACGTTACGCTTGGAGCATCGATATTTATATTTATACGTCTTATTAAGTCTCCATCTATAATAAATTAATAAATTAATTTACGCTAATTATTTTAATATTTAATTAGTTAAATAAATTACTTTGTAAAAGTCATTATCGGTTTTAATTCATTTTTCTCTCCGGATTCCTTGTATTTTAATACTTAATCAACAAGAACCCACCAAAGAGACATACAAATCCTATCTTGGAAACCGACGACCAACGCCACTACGCTTCATCGACCATCCAGCAGAACATCTATGGCTGTATTCACAGTAGCATGGAAGTTCGGCAATTCAAAATTCCACCTGTGATAAATTAATAACGGTAAAATTTGCTCCAGTATGCTGAATCGTGGTTCATGATTATTCTTGAATCAACCATACGATACAAAATAACAATTTGATATTTTTTTATTTGTCAAGTATTTTATATACAATAGGAGTAAATATGTATAACAAGCCATATAGAGATACCGAGTAAACATTTCATTATCACACATTAGCTTTTTTTGTGACCGTTTCATTAATTATAAAAATACTTAATATCAACCGAAGATCGTTCTAGCAAATGTAATATGCATGCGAAAAGAGCTTGCATAAATTATTCACACTTGTACAAAATCCCGTGGTTTTAAATCCGATTGCTACAACTAAGCGTTTAAAAGATGTATCCTCGATATACTTATATTTTATACAAGTTCTCAGAAATAGCCCTAGCGTCAATCGCATTAGACGTGCATGTATGATACGATATAACCTATCTATTTACACGTGTTTTCTTGACTCGGTATAATATTATATACGTAGTATGATACGACATAACCAAGCTATTTACACGTGCATTCATGATTCGGTATACGATTATATATAACCTGGTATACGCGAATCAATAGCTAGGTATAAGCTTACAGTAGTATCCTCGGTATGCATATACGTATAAATAACCAAGCTATTAATACGCGTACTCACACCTCGGCATAGTAATCTCAGTACGCATACACGCGCAAATAACCAAGCTATTTACATGCGCATACTCACCGCGGTATGAACAGCTCGGTACACTAGCATATTAACCACGCTAAATACACACCGCGGTATAAACAGCTTGATATACTAGCATATCAACCACGCTAAATACACACCGCGGTATAAACAGCTCGGTATACTAGTATATTAACCGCGCTAAATATACACCGCCGTATAAACGGCTCGTTATACTAGTATATTAACCGCGCTAAATATACACCGCGTTATAAACAGCTCGGTATACTAGCATATTAACCATGCTGAATATATACCACGGTATAAATAGCTCGGTATACTAGCATATTAACCGCGCTGAATATACACTGCGGTATAAACAGCTCGGTACAATAGTATGCCGCGCTATTTACCCGCGTATACATGCCTCGCTATACGAGCATACGTGTATAAAAATAGCTCGGTATACTAGCATATTAACCACGCTAAATATACACCACGGTATAAACAGCTCGGTACAATAGTATGCCGTGCAATTTACCCGCGTATACATGCCTCGCTATACGAGCATAGACAACGAGGCATACGTGTATAAATATAGTTCGGTATACTAGCATATTAACCGCGCTAAATATACACCTCGGTATAAACAGCTCGGTACAATAATATGCCGCGCTATTTACCCGCGTATTCATGCCTCGCTATACGAGCATAGACAACGAGGTATACGTGTATAAAAACAGCTCGGTACAATAGTATGCCGCGCTATTTAGCCGCGTTTACATGCCTCGCTATACGAGCATAGACAACGAGGTATACGTGTATAAAAATAGCTCGGTATACACGTATATACACCTAGGTTAACACATATGAACGCACGTATATTACGTGTGTCACGTTGATAATTTTATACTCGTCTCAAAGTTCGTCTGCATGTGTTCCTAGATGCATCATGTATGTTCTCATATGAATGCGTGCAATCAAACCTTAATATTTATTTAAATTAAGAAAAGGAGTTAAGAAACGTTTTATTTTTTTTTCCTCTGTGATAATTTATTTAGTTCCTTCGTGATAGTTTATTGTAAGAAATTGATTAGTTTTCATTTGTTTCTTAGAGGTTATGATATTGATATACACAAGTTAAATTATTTTGTATATATACTGTAGAAAGCATTATATTTCTGATTTTTTTTCAAATAATTGACCAAATGGTGATATTAGATGATACTACACTGAGAAAAAAATTTATTTGGATTAAGTAAGGCTTAATTGAATCAATGAAATCCCTTAGGTGCGGGCGACACATAAAATATTTTGTTACATTAATACAAATATTTTAATTGAGTCAAATAAATATTTCATTTTTAAAATAAATATTTGATTCTACTAAACATCACAAATATTAGTTGAATAAAATTAATTTATTGTTTTAAAAAAATTTTTTATTTATTCAAATGCATATTTGTTTTTCTAATTGCTTATTTCATTACATCAATATGCATATAGTAACTGCATCAAATAATATTTTGTATTTTCAAATAAATATTTGACTTACTAAATGTCGCGAAGATTGATTCAATAAAATTAATTTACTGTTTTAACAAAATAAATTATCAATTAAAATATCCATTTGTTTTTCCAATTAATTATTTCATCATTTTAATGCTATATTAAAAGTAAATTAGTTCAATATTTTATATTTTCAAATAAAAGTATAATTTATTGAAAATTGCAAAAATTTTATCAATTATTTGACAAAAAAATCAGAAATATAATGCTTTATACAGTATATTTACAACATAATTTAACTAGTGTATATCAATATCATAACCTCTAAGAAACAAATGAAAACTAATCAATTTCTTACAATAAACTATCACAGAGGAACTAAATAAATTATCACAGAGAAAAAAAAATAAAACGTATCTTAACTCCTTTTCTTAATTTAAATAAATATTAAAGTTTGATTGCACGCATTGATATGAGAACATACATGATGCATCTAGGAACACATGCAGACGAACTTTGAGACGAGTATAAAATTATCAACGTGACACACGTAATATACGTGCGTTCATGTGTTAACCTAGGTGTATATACGTGTATACCGAGCTATTTTTATACACGTATACCTCGTTGTCTATGCTCGTATAGCGAGGCATGTAAACGCGGCTAAATAGCGCGGCATACTATTGTACCAAGCTGTTTTTATACACGTATACCTCGTTGTCTATGCTCGTATAGCGAGGCATGTATACGCGGGTAAATAGCGCGGCATATTATTGTACCGAGCTGTTTATACCGAGGTGAATATTTAGCGCGGTTAATATGCTAGTATACCGAGCTATATTTATACACGTATGCCTCGTTGTCTATGCTCGTATAGCGAGGCATGTATACGCGGGTAAATTGCACGGCATACTATTGTACCGAGCTGTTTATACCGTGGTGTATATTTAGCGTGGTTAATATGCTAGTATACCGAGCTATTTTTATACACGTATGCTCGTATAGCGAAGCATGTATACGCGGGTAAATAGCACGGCATACTATTGTACCGAGCTGTTTATACCGCGGTGTATATTCAGCGCGGTTAATATGCTAGTATACCGAGCTATTTATACCGTGGTATATATTCAGCATGGTTAATATGCTAGTATACCAAGCTGTTTATAACGCGGTGTATATTTAGCGCGGTTAATATACTAGTATAACGAGCTGTTTATACGGCGGTGTATATTTAGCGCGGTTAATATACTAGTATACCGAGCTGTTTATACCGCGGTGTGTATTTAGCGTGGTTGATATGCTAGTATATCAAGCTGTTTATACCGCGGTGTGTATTTAGCGTGGTTAATATGCTAGTGTACCGAGCTGTTCATACTGCGGTGAGTATGCGCATGTAAACAGCTTGGTTATTTGCGCGTGTATGCGTACTGAGATTACTATGCCGAGGTGTGAGTGCGCGTATTAATAGCTTGGTTATTTATACGTATATGCATACCGAGGATACTACTGTAAGCTTATACCTAGCTATTGATTCGCGTATACCAGGTTATATATAATCGTATACCGAATCATGAATGCACGTGTAAATAGCTTGGTTATGTCGTATCATACTACGTATATAATATTATACCGAGTCAAGAAAACACGTGTAAATAGATAGGTTATATCGTATCATACATGCACGTCTAATGCGATTGACGCTAGGGCTATTTCTGAGAACTTGTATAAAATATAAGTATATCGAGGATACATCTTTTAAACGCTTAGTTGTAGCAATCGGATTTAAAACCACGGGATTTTTCATGAGTGTGAATAATTTATGCAAGCTCTTTTCGCATGCATATTACGTTTGCTAGAACGATCTTCGGTTGATATTAAGTATTTTTATAATTAATGAAACGGTCACAAAAAAAGCTACTGTGTGATAATGAAATGTTTACTCGGTATCTCTATATGGCTTGTTATACGTATTTACTCCTATTGTATATAAAATACTTGACAAATAAAAAAATATCAAATTGTTATTTTGTATCGTATGGTTGATTCAAGAATAATCATGAACCACGATTCAGCATACTGGAGCAAATTTTACCGTTATTAATTTATCACAGGTGGAATTTTGAATTGCCGAACTTCCATGCTACTGTGAATACAGCCTATATGGAATAAGGCTCGAGTCGTAACAGTACTTAAATTATTTCCTTACCAGATTCCTTGTATTTCAATACTTTATCAAACAAGTACCCACAAATACTATCAAAGAAACTGACGACCAGCGCCACTACGCTACATCGACCATCTAGAGGATCATCTATATTCCTATTATTTATGTAATAAGGCTCAGGTCGTAACAATGTAACGAATCAGCGCATCACATAAATTTGAAGTACACAGGTGACGCCGAAAGTTTTTCAGTGTATAAGATCTTGTAGCACGATTCATCAGATAATTAGTATGTTTCATTTTAAAAACTAGATAATTTAGTTTTTCTTATATCTTTGCTTAAATTGAATTCAGAACGTATACTAATTAGTAAGGGTGTGTGTTCGGATTTCTCCCACATAGTATGAAATATTTCAATGAAATATTATGTTAATAATTCAGAAATGTTACTTTGAAATATTTCATATTCAAAAAATGAAATATTTTGTATAAATATTTGTTTTCGTGTAATATTGTGGAAATATTTCACAGATATTTCCATAACAGTACATGAATTATTCCAAAATATTTATAAATATAACAATAAAATATTGATGAAATATTGCTAAATTATTTCTTGATATTTCAAATAAATATTGCGTTGAGCTTTCAAGAAACATTTCATGAAATATTCCTGTAATATTTAAGAAATATTTCACGAATTATTCGAAAAAATTTATGAATACAACAATGAAAAATTGACGAGACATTGTTACATTATTTCTTGAAATATTTCGAATCAATATCGCTTAAATCTTTCAAGAAACATTTCATAAAATATTCTTGTAATATTTAAGAATAATTTCATGAGTTATTCGAAAAAATTTATGAATATAACAGAAAAATATTGAAGAAATGTTGTCTAAATGTTTGAAGTTATCTTCCATGCATAGCAATTTATCCATCATGCTGGTAGGTAGCTACTTGATTATATTTTCATGTGATCGTATATGCGACTGGCAAACTCCCGCAAGTAAGTGGGACCTTCTCTCGTTCGGTAAATAAGACCGAAAATTCTTGATACAAATAAATAAGCGCTTAAATTCTGAATATCAAATAAATGTACAGGAGTCTAATACGGTTTAAGGTGCAACTCTTATAAAATTAAAAATAATGTCTGATATATTTGTAATAATGACCAATATTACAAATCAATATTTCATGAAAAATTCCAAAAATATTTATGAAACGATTAATAATTCTCTATGAATCCTTCAGTGAAACTGTTGTGCAATTTTTCAACAATATTACAAATCAATATTTCATAAAATTTTTCGATAATATTTCAGAAACATTTAAGAAACGATTAATGATCCTCCATGAATCTTTCAGTTTTTGCAATCTTTTAACAATATAACAAATCAATATTTCATGAAAGATTTTGGTAATGTTTCAGAAACATTTCTTGAAAGATTCATAATCATTTATGAATCTTTCAATAAAATATTTCTGTAATCTTCCAATAAAATATTTCTGTAATCTTCCAACAATATTACTAATCAATATTTCATGTGAAACATGAGACTTTTTAAGGTAGAGGAATAAAAATACGAAGAAAAAAAACCTACTTCAAAAAACAAAATTTATAAATGTATTGCTATAAAAAAATTTTTTAGAAAAAAAAACCGACTTCCAAAAAAATTTTTTAGAAAAAGAAAAACCGATTTCAAAACCAAAATTTATAAATATATTGCTACAAAAAGAAAAAATTAATACCTTTTAATCAATTAATTATTCAAATTTAATTTTTAGATGTCAGCACCGAAATTTTAATCAATTGAAAAATTAAATTTGAACAATTAATTGATTAAAATTTCGGTGCCGACATCTAAAAATTAAATTTGAATAATTAATTGATTAAAAGGTATTAATTTTTTCTTTTTGTAGCAATATATTTATAAATTTTGGTTTTGAAATCGGTTTTTTTTTCTAAAAAATTTTTTATTTCCTACTCTTTAGTGAATCCACTTACTGAAAGAGCATGGAACTTATACAAATTTTTTGCTACTTTTTTGGACACATCCTCGTTTATATGAAAAAAGTTTCATCCAAATCGATCAAACCCTTTCAGAATTATGCATGAATAAATAAATTTTTTTTTGCACAAATGAAGTAGTTTTTTTCTCGAGTAATTTTTTTCTTAAGGTAATTGGTCAGTACTAACCTAGTTGTAGCGTACGCAACTGCAGTCTTTGCTAGAGTTGAATATGAAGGTAACGTGCGCGTGCAACTCTTAGGAGCTAGATCACGTGTGGCACCCAAGTTCGCGACGTATTTCTATTTTTCGTAACGTACTTAAATCAGACATCCGAAGATTGCAGGTTCGAGTCCTGTCACGGTCGCCAGTTGTTCAATATGTGAGGACGAGGAAAATGTTAATGAATAACTAAACAAAGTTGCTACTATAAAAAATGTGAATTTATTATAATTAATAGTGAATAAAGCCCTTTATATTACTCTTTGTCGCTTGGCAAAACACACAACTGTTTTCGCTCGCTTTCGGTTGCCAACTGACTCTCGCTCACACTTTAAAGGTAACTTAGTTCTCGCGCCTTCTTACAGTGTTGCCACAACATCTTCCGCCCTTTTTGTGAAAACAAATCAAATTTTTATTTATATAGAAGGACGCGAGCATAATTTAGAATTAAATAAAATTAATATAAATCGTCATACAATTAGTAATTAGAAAAACGTACAGGTTTTTTAATAACGCGTCCACTTCTCGTGGTTACAATATTTTTATTACGATCGTTTGCCTCAGTGCTAGGAACGTTATTTATATCTTTGATCTCTCGTTCTTTAATAACTAATTTTATATCCTTACTATTAGCTTCTAATTTCGCTTTTTCACGTAGAGTATTACTTGCTTCAGAATCTACTTGATCTACTTCAAGCGGGTAAATTCTTTGTATAGCGCGTCTAAGAATTCCATTTTTTGTCTTTAAAATGAATACTCTAGCGATATTATCTTTCCCTTTGATTACGTCAACTATACGAGCAAGCGGCCAATCTATACGCTTATGAATATCATCTCCTATTAACACGACGTCCCCTACTTTTATTTCTCGCGTTTCTCGCTTTTCATTTTTTAAAATTAACTGGCCCAAATACTCGGCCCTAAATCTTGCACGCAGTGCTTCCAAAATTGTTCCTTTGGTCAATTCTCTGTCTTCCTCTGCTCTTAGATTTCCTGCTGCCGCTCCAATACTGCCGGCTGCTCTATGTTGATCGCTGCGTTGCCACGCACGCAGTACTTCTTCTGGCAGGGAAGACTCAACTAATGGATAAAGCATTGCGGCGCATTTATCCGTTGTGACACCCAATGTCTCCAGCGCACGCATATAAGCTTCTATCTTGTCGTAAATACTACTGAGCGACATCTTGTTTCCTTTGGTAGCGTTTTGTAGAACGAGCCCAATTAACTCGCGAACATAAAACTCGACAATTATATCGTCACGTCCGAAACGCGTTTTCATACTTAAAATGACTTTTTCATAATTCTCGCTTGTAGGCGGAAAACTATTCACAAGGTCGCTGGCTCTTGTTCCTTGAACTGTAGTTTGAATTAGGTATTGAAACTTATCTTCCTTGCTTAGGTTTGGATTTTCATGGATTTTTTTAAATTGACTCCAGAAAGGAAGCCATTCGGATATTTTTCCATGAAATTGTGGTAATTCAATAGGAGAGAGTTTCAATGTCTTTTGAGGATAATTTCCGATTACACTCGTACTGTTTGTAGTATTCGGCGGATTCAAATTTTTAACTTTCATTTTTGCCGATAAATACTGTGTCTTATATCTGTCACACGAGTCGATTTCTTCTTGTATCTCTGCTTCAGTCATTTTGCTGCCATAGATTATTTCATTGCATGCGTTGTGTGCGCTGTCCAAATCCGCCATTTTGGTTTCTAAAATCTCAAATCCTAATAGCTTTTCTTCTAACGAGCAATCGCTTTCTATTTTTGCAGTAAATGCTGTGTGAGCCTTTGTAAATGTTGTGCGCATTACCTTGCGTCGATTTTTCGCGGCATCCATTTTTCTTTGTTAACTGGATACTACACTATTAACTCACACGTAATTCAAATTCACAAAATCAACAATGTCTACTTTTTTCCCAAGCGTCCTGTCACGGTCGCCAGTTGTTCAATATGTGAGGACGAAGAAAATGTTAATGAATAACTAAACAAAGTTGCTACTATAAAAAATGCGAATTTATTATAATTAATAGTGAATAAAGCCCTTTATATTACTCTTTGTCGCTTGGCAAAACACACAACCGTTTTCGCTCGCTTTCGGTTGCCAACTGACTCTCGCTCACACTTTACCTTAGTTCTCGCGCCTTCTTACAGTGTTGCCACAACACTAGTATTGACACAATACTCATAGGACACGTATGAGACCTTTCTGGACACATCCTCTAACAAATAAAAAAAAAGTTTTTTAGAATCGATCAATCCATTCAAGAGTTATGCGCAAACAAACATAAATAAAAACATACAGGTCGAATTGAATAACCTCCTCCTTTTTGAAGTCGGTTAAAAAAGTTGCTGCACGGGGAATCGAACCCCGGGCCTCGAGATATCTAGGCAAGCGCTCTAATCGCTTATAGCTTTGCCGCACACTGTTTTTAGATGTTCATATTGCTGTTATGTATTGACATGCTGAATCTACCATGTCACACATGAAAAACTTTAGAAATATTTTAGAAATATTGAAAGATTCATAATCTTTTATGAATCATTCAATAAAATATTTCTGCAATCTTTCAACAATATTACAAATCAATCTTCTAGGAGGACATATTAATATTTCAGAAACATTTCATAGCAATATTTCTGTTTTATGTCGTCGTAGGCCGTATTCGGAGGAATACCTATAGACCACGCTAAATTTGTATAGGCATTGCATACGTTCATGCTAATATCTCGACGATATTCTCTCTGTCAATACTCCCTAAGGGAGTATTAACAGCTCTATACTCCCTAAAGGAGTATTGACAGATCGAGATATCGCACAGCATGGCCGTATATGACGCGAGTGACATCAATTCGTAGGTTAGTGAAAACAAAAGAATGTCGTTAGATATGTCAATGCTCATACAAATTCATATAAAATCTTAACTTTACAGAACGTTTTGTTTAAACAAATTTTCAAAGTTAAACAGTTAATAAGTAAATAATGACATTATTTACTTTTTTTTAATAAAACATATATCATTAATTTAAAAAAATCATTTTTATAGTTCCTCATACGGCCTACCAACGACATAAACTTATCTACGTAACTTGGGAGTACGAAGGATTCTGAATCCAGGCTTGACCAAAGTGCTTGTCGCTTGAGCAGCAGTCAGTCTCGGGCGCGCTTCGCGCGCCCTCGACCAACTGCTACTCAAGCGACAAACACTTTAGTCTCGCCTGTATTCATCCTTCGTACTCCCAAGTTACGTATATAACTAATATTCCAAATCTTGCAATGAAATATTTCAGAAATATTTCATGCTTTGTGGGCTGAGCCTTAATCTGATTCTATACTTTTTATTTAGAATAAACGTAAATATAGAAATTTAGATATAAGAAGTGGCATGAACATAGTAAATATTCAATAAACGATAAGCTTCATTTTGTTGTTTAGTACAGCAAAGCACACTGCTCAGGTCAAATAAATAGGCTAACTATTGTATAAACAAATCAAATTAATAAAAACTTTTCAAATATAATTCGGTTCTTAAGAAGTCATATATTCATTTGTTATTAGCGTTAACAAGTTAATAAAATAAGCTGAAAAAAGTTTGATCAAATAATTCCATTAATTCTTGTATTTACTACATAAGGGTGTACGAAAAATTCAAAGAAATTTCTTGGACTAGTAGATTATATTTAAATTTTTAAGCTTTCCTTATTTATTTCCTTCGTGTTTAACATCCTGAGATAAAATTAATTGCTATTGCTATAGAATTAAAAATAATATATTATATAGGAAGAATTCAGAAATGTTTGTAAAGATACTGTTAACTTAGAATAAAAGTTTATTTCACAGTTTGATACTCTTAAAGTGTGATCTCATCTAAGATTTCTCGGTAGAGATGACTAGGTTAGCATCATGTGATCAAATAGACAACTAATAATAATGTTTTGTAAGAAATATTTACCGTATTTCTCTTATTTGACTTGAGCACCGAACTGAGCCAAACATCGCAATTAATGCGACTGCATAATTAAAATTTTTTTAAATCAATTACTTTATTTACTTATTAAATGAAAAACTTGTATAAATCATTATTTTATTAAAGTTATCATTATGTATATCGTATAATATATCACACCCATTATTGTTTAATATTTATTTTTCAGTTATTATTAAAATACTTTGTAGTTTTTAACGTTGCTATATGAAATTGCAAATAATTATTTCATTGTTATATAAAAGAGTAAAAATGTTAATTTTTTTATAAATGATAAATAGCAGTATGAATATTAATAATTTTAAAGTATAATTTTACAATAAATAAATGTTGTCAAAAGCATGATTATACAATTTTATGAGCTAATCTGTTTATATTTGAACAAATTTTTTAGGTATCGATTAAAAGTGGCTACATTGGCTGTAAATAAGGAACCTGATTTTGATTATAATAAAATTATTGAAGCTATCAAATTGCATCAAGATGTTTTAGAGTTAAGTATGAATTTAATTTATAAAAAGTAATATTATCAATATTAATTTTAAAAGTATTGTATTCATCTCGGGCCATAAAAACCAACATCTCGTACCCTTCGTCGTGAAGACCAACTTATTTAGATTGTTCCGCAATATATATTATCGTTTATAGGATAGTGTTATCAGATATTATTATGTATTTCATTACTTCATGATATATTTTTTAACAATTATTACAATAAAAACGCATATAACTTATTAAGCTACTTAACTTTTATTTGTTATTCAGTAGCGTTGGTTTCTGATTTATTCAAATATATGTTTTTGAAAAATCAGATGATTCTTGAATTCCATATCAAAGATAAAAATATAAGTTTTATACAAATAAAAACTTAAGATCAATTTTTCATGAAGCAACCTCGAAGTAAATGTGATTTTCTCATATTTTTTTCATGGAAGGAAGTAAATAAATTATTCAAGCTATTTGACACTTATTTACTTAATCTTTACTGAGTTTAGCGAAACTCTAGATAAGTTTTTGTTGGTTACGATGGCTGGCTGATGGCTTCTTGTAGCTAGTGGGCACGTTTGTTCGTGATTAAGAACTGAAGTTCAAAGAGCTCTGACTCGTTGGATATTTATGTTTCGAAGATATTCAATTATTTCTTATTGTTAGCATTGTTCCATTGTCTCTAAGGTGTTCTAAGACATTCAATTTTTTCTATAGTTATTATTGTTCTATTATCTAGGTGTTCTAAAATGTTTTCTTGTTGTTCAATTGTATTTTGTGTTATTTGAGCGAGTTTTCCTTTATTATTACCTTTATTTCCTATTTACCGACTAGTTATTATGTATTTATCGGAAATTGTTAAGTTGGTGCTCGTGTATTTCTCACCAGCGACTCCCCATCTATATTCATATAAGGTTTGCGGGGTATAATCATAACGCGCCCCTCCTAAGAAGAAAATATGAAACTAGGTTTCACACTTTTATAGATGCATATACTCATGCATATGCATACATTCAATTATATATAGGTGATTCTCTAAAAATAGATTTCTCTTAAACTCAAAAAATAACTTCTAAGTGATGTCACAAGTGCTTTTGAAAATTTTTAAATCATTAGGAAGTCAACTCATGGCTACGGAACCTCAAAGTTAAGATTTTTCATATTTTTTGCGATTTAATACGTTTTTTAAGTTTGTTTTTTGGAAAAAAGGGCTAACTACCCTAGCTTTGGACTTAAAAAAAGTCATGGTTTCAGCTTAAGATGTTAGAACAATAAGTTCTATAATAATATTTTTTGAGCTGAGCCGAAAAAAATTTTTTTTTTATCAAAGTTCTCGGTCAAAATCGCAATTTTTTGATATTTCATCAATTATGATACCATCTGAGAATAAGTATTGTAATTTTTTTTTTCTTTCACGAAAAAAAATTGTAATTCATTACCTTAAATAGATAAAAGATTAATTTCTTGTCCATACATATGCATCACAATGACTAAAAACATTTATACAATAATTATACTGAAAAAAATGTCTGGATATAGTTTACTGCAAAAATATGTAAAATTACTATATAATATAGTAACGTTGTGACATACTCGTTTTATGAGAAATATTACTTCATTTCGATAAATAATTCTTATGCATGTAATATTTTTTACTCGAAAACACATTAAAAAGTAGTATTGATATTCAACAAAAATTGTTACATAATATAGTAAAAATTGTAGAAATAATTTTTACTACATAAGTTAGTAAATTTTGTTGATTAACCTATTAATTCTATCTATAAAGATACCAAAATTCACTGCCCTGATAATAAATAATAATGTAAAATCGAAAAGCATAAAGTCCTTGGAACATATATAGTAAAAAGTTTTATTTTATGTAGTATACGCGTTTCGTCTGATTTTTAATTCGAAATCTTAACCTCAAAATTTTTAACTAAATTCAAAGTATCCTCTATAAATACGAAGACGATTCAAAGTATATTGCGTTACATATTAGCATGGCGCAGTCGGTAACATTCACGCTTCACGTCCTCGCAATCGGCGGTTCGATACCAACCCAGGTAAGATTTTTTTCTGATTTTTCTTTCAAATATTATTTAAATTAGTTTAATAAATAAATAAAAATAATTTAAAAATTAAAAAAAATTGCTTCGCATGTAATAAGTAAATTAAAAATAATTCCAAATAAAAAAATAAAACGACTAAAAATTTTTTTTGTATATATTATCTGTTCAATCAAAATTTAGTATATAAAATAGTAATTTTTCTTACAAAGAGAGTATGTCACAGATATGTTGGTAGTAAATTTTATGCAGAGATTTTTCTCAGTGTATTATAAAAATTAATTAATTTATTTGTTATTCATAAATTATATATTTTCTTGAAGTTTTCACTCTCTTTACAAGTAACGGACCTTATTTTCTCTTTTTTCGATCATGGACAGGGTTGTTATAGCAAGATTTCTACAGTCATAGTCTATGGCGTAAAGATCCGTGTATAATCTATAACACACATTATTCAGTTTTGATGAATGATAATTTAAAAAAAAAAAAACAACTTCTTGCAGCTAAGTTTAGAGCGTAAAGCAGAAATGTCTTGTCGTGTCACGTAGAGCGCGTCAATCAGTAATGAGTATTACGCAGTTTTCTTTTCAAGCTCGGGGCAGGTGGCGTTCTGGACTCCAGTGCTGTCATGGCGGTGACATTATGACAAGCTTGCAATGTAAACATGTATGATTGCATTCACGAGTCTATCCATGTATATTCAACGATGTCACACCAAGATAGAGTAAAACTTTTGTTCATGACATTTAAAAGTAGTAAAGGAAGAGCTCCTTCTCTAATAGCAGCATGTCGCGAGTCGTTGCACACAACTCAACACGTAAAAGCTGATGTATGCATATATATACATCCTCGCTTACGAAGCTTGTAATAGTGTGCGGTTATGACAACGCTAGAATTAATAGCGCCACCTGCCCCTAACTTGAATAGAAAACTGCATAATACTCATTACTGATGGTGCACTCCGCGTAATGCTACAACATATTTCTGCTTTACGCTCTAAACTTAGCTGCGGAAAGTTTTTTCTAAAAAGAAAAATTATCGTTCGTCAAGACTGAATAATGTATGTTATAGATTATACACGGGTTTTTACACTATAGACTATGATTGTAGAATTCTCGCTATAATAGCGATGTCCAAGATTGAAAAAAAAGAAAATAAGGCCCACCACTTATAAAAAAAGTACACTGAGAGAAATTGTATATTAAATATTACAAGAATAAACTAGTAGTCAAGTCACAGACTATGAAACGTGCTCTTTTTTCTAGCGTTTATAGTAAATTTTATTAGGTTCCTAAAATTATTTACAATGCTATTTTTGAAATATTACAATGTCAACATAGTAAAATTTCGAACGTTTTAATTATTTCAATAATGCCTATAAATTTTTACTAGTCCACATAGTAATTTTTCTCATATCCATTGTAGAAACCCTCTATAATTACTTGTAAAAATACCTCTTGCGCATGCGCAAGTTGATTTCCAAGCAAGATCCGACATATCTTAACCTCAAAAATCCTGATGTTTGACACGTTAAAATTTGTGTCCAACTCCCGCAAGTGGTAAGAGTTGAGTTCACTTAGTATATAAGACCGATCCATCTGGCCGTTACTAAAATGCGACCTCTTAGATAGTATATGCGTTTATATTTAGTTTAGATGTAGGTTAGATTAAATCATTGTTATGCGAGGTACGATAATATAAAATAAACAATTGTATCTAAAATCGATTCTCAAAATAATACTTGTATTTGAAATTAATATGCTATTCATAAAATAAAAATTTAATGATCGTCAAAAAATTTTTTATCGTTTGAATATATATATATATATATATATAAAATTTATTAAATGTAGGAATAAAATTTACTATGTGACATAGTAATTTTAACGCAGTGGAAAAGTTTACAAAGCTACATAGTAAAATTTCAAAGATGTCCGTCTGTGAGTTGGTTACCAGCGTACATGGTAAAACGTTCTATAATTCTTGTAATATTTACTATGAAATTTCTCTTAGTGTAAAAACATCAAGAAAATATAAAATTTATGAATAACAAATAATAGTATATTACGTTCCGAGGTACGGAACAGGCTCATTACATGCGCGTGTAAGTTTGCTTTGCGAGGCGTCAGCCGAGCAAAGCAAAACACGCGCATATGATGAGCCTTTTTCGTGCCGAGGAGCGTATACGATTTTCCTTCATGCCCGGCCGGAACTTCGCCATCCCAAAAAGATAAAAATTCATTTTTAAGTAAAAAAATACATCGAAAACGACTTCTAGTGAAAAGTCATTTGATGCTTTAGTTTGTTGTAGCGCGCATGCGCAAGCAACTATAGTATACGTTGAGAGCGTGAAAGAGAGAGAGAATCGCAAATAAAAATCCTATAGCGGTTAACATAGGATAAACAATTCGTTTTATTTAACAATTCAAATAAATAAAACGTGTAAAGAAACAAAAAAAGAACATAAATATTCAATTATTTTATTGTATTTTTATTTTTTAAGTGTCTAAAAGCGTGTTGTGAGTGTCGTGAAAAAAATATCGCAAGTTAAAAAAAAATTGTGTATGCATGAAAGAAATGTGAAAAAACGGAACATGTGTATCCTATAGCTGATAACATAGGATATACAGTAAATATTCTAATGATAATTCATATAAAAAAAACGTGTGTAATTATCATGTGTGTGTGTATTTCATAATTTTAACAGTCATGTCTAACGATGTTTGATGCATAATAACAGAGGTTAGACATACTGAGTATTTATAGATATAGTCGGAACATGCAGCAGACAGTGAAGCGACCGAAACTGTTGTAGTATGAAGGTGCGCAGTGGCTTCTGAGCATGTGACTGTAAAGAAAATCACAAATGTAATTTGCCCGTTCCCTGCCGCACGAGAGGCACTTTTAGGCGAAGTTCCGGCACGGGTATGAAGGAATAGTACATTACGTTCCGTGGACAGATAGGCTTTTTTTACGAAACGAGAAGATTACAAGCCGAGCCGAAGGCGAGGTTTGTAACGAGTTTCGTTAAAAAGCCTTTTTGTCCAAGTAACGTAATGAATTTTACGTTCTGAGAGCCGAAAATGAGAAAAGAAGTTGCGATTTTGAGGTTAGAAGAACGTAAATTAATTTTAATCATATTATTGAGTTTATATAAATATTTTCAGCCACTGTAACGAATACGTATGGGCAAGAAATGGATTTTTTATCCATTTAAGATTCTGAATCACAATTTTATTCTTGCGAATGAAAAAAGAATTACAATACTGCCGAGAAATGTAATTCGCCGGATGGAACCATCAACATTCGTCTCGTGTAATGTATACACTTTTTCATAGCAGCCTACCGAAAATTATATTATTGAACAATAATATGCAAAGTATAACAAGCTGAACGTTAGAGGGCTTTTAACATCTGTTAACATTTACGACCCGAGTCAAACGAGGTTTGTTGGTTAACGGATGTTAAAATGCCCTGAGCGAAAAATAAGAAAAGTCTACGCGCGCATT
Organism: Anastatus disparis; assembly: GCA_017163975.1. Classification (NCBI taxonomy): domain Eukaryota; kingdom Metazoa; phylum Arthropoda; class Insecta; order Hymenoptera; family Eupelmidae; genus Anastatus; species Anastatus disparis. The sequence continues at coordinate 21,726 of JAFFSR010000184.1, forward strand.
CACACGGCGTGATTACTGCTCTGCACGCGCTGTGTCGCCTAACCTTACGCCATCATGTATTCCCTCTCTCTTTCTCTCTCTCTCACTTACACACTTATTCACTCTTTGTCACACTCATGTTTTTTTCTTTTGCGCCAATAAGCGCTAGAGACAATGATATAGACATTTTTTCGAAAATATAGTAAAAAGAAGTCTTTATAAGAACTTGAATAATTAAACAACTAAAACTCTTACAGAAAATTGTATAGAAAATAAAAGAAAGTACTAGTTAAAAGCTTTAGTTTCAGCTTTGTTGCATTAAAAAATCTCATATGGTTCAAAAGTTACAGGTGATTAAAATATGCTAATGAAATAGGGTAAAAATTTGATCATATGTTACATGCTAAAAATATTAATAAATATGTAGTAATTTTCAATTAGGCACAACTTTTGAACTACAAAAACTTTTTTGTTGCAACAAGGCTTAAATTAAAGCTTTTAACTTGTACTTTCTTCTACTTTTTTTTACATTTTTTCTGTAAAAGTTTTAGTTTTTTAGTTATTCAAGTTTTTAGAAAAGCTTCTTTTCTCTATATTTTCAAAGAAATGTCTATATCTCCGTCTATAGGGCCTATTAACACAAAAGAAAAAACCCGGGTTTATTTTTTTTCATCAAAGAATCATATTCTGCAGTTTCAGCCAAATCCGTTTCCCGGAAGTCAAATACTCTCCTTGTTAATGTAGCTTTTCGATCACTTCTTTTGATTTCTGATTTAATGCTCTCACTAACTCTTTTCTTTCTTCCTTACTCCCTCTCTTTTCTTCTATCTCACTCTGGTACTCATTTTTACACTATTTTTTTCCATCCCTCTCTTTCTCTCTCTTCCTATTTCCTAATTACTGTCTCACATTCACTCTTTCTTTGTCTTGTTAATTTTTCTTGAATAGAAACTATGTGTATACATTGAAATCATATTTTAAAAAATAAAATCAAATCAATCTAACTCAATGAGTTCTATGAGAAAGCATGGCGCCAAAGCACTTGGCAGCGTTTTTTAAGTTTATTTTCTGATTTCCGACATTGGAATATTATTTTTTAACCATTTAACTAACTCTTTCTAAAATTTCAGAAAATTTTCGATTTTTCATGTATTTACCATTTTTAAGAATGACTTGATCTTCTAGGAATAAAATAGAGTTAAAAGACGTATTAAATTGCGAAAAATATGAAAAATCTTAACTTTGAGGTCCCGTAACCCCCTGAGTTGACTTCCTAATGATCCAAAAATTTTCGAAAACACTTGTGACATCTTTTGGAACTTATTCCTTGAGTTGCAGGAGAAATCATCGGTGTGGCTTGCACTGCCACCGGTGCTGCTTGAGTCCGTATCTCTGTTCTTCATGAGCCTCACGTTTGATCTCGATACTAATAGCAGACTCTAAGGTGATGGGTTATTTCCTTTTCATTCATTGGCATACTGATTCGGTTAAATCAAAAATAAAATACTGAATAGCAGTGTCAATTCTTCCCTGTATCAACCCTTTCGTGATATAAATATCATATTTTTTGTTAATTAGTTCTAATGCTTTATGTAATGTTTTTGTCTCATTCAATTTTTTATTATTTGTTTGAGACGCGGACTAACTCAGCTTGAATTTGTGGACGGACAAGAAGGCCCGCTTAGCTCAGCTAATAGTTCAATAAGATCATTAAAACTTTCATACTGTAGATAGGATTTAGTCTTATCCGTAATCTTGAATTTTACAAGTATTACGTAAAAATCTTGGTCCTGCGAATCTAGTAAATTTTCCGTTTCCTTAATATCCCTTACAAACAGATTTATTCATATATTATCATCATCAAACTCGGAAAGAATTCGAAAAATCTCCGTTGATTTCCTATAAGAGTTGTGCTCTATCACTACTATTATTACTGTTTGTACATTACGATTATTGGAATTTTCATTGGATAATATAATAGTTAAATTCCTACGAGGAGATGAATCAACAGATTTTCCTTGCACTCGAAAAGAATTTAAGACTTCCGTTTCTGAACATTTTAATTAAAATTATATTACTCGTTTAAGTAAATTAAGATTACGCTGTACGTTTAGGTAAATTAAAATTACACTACCCAGGTTACTTATCTGTATGCTGTTTAATAATTGAAAGGCGATTCCCAGATTTCAAGTATTTGCTGAATCTTAGATATTAGAAATGATTCTTTGTAAGTTTAGTAATGTTCCTGGAATCAATCCTCTAACATTAAAGTTTGTTCATTTAAGATTATAAATCGATTGACGACAATCGTTCAGCATAATTTTTGGGTAATAGTTAGTCAAGTGAGTAAAAATTATATTTAATTCTTTACCAGGGATAAAGTCAAAAATTGAAGAGATGGCGGATATAAAAATTTTTGCTTTTTCGGTATTTTTTGCTTGTTTGAGTGTTGTATAAAAAATAATAAATATTTTCTTTTAATTTAATTTTTTTTAAATTAAAAAAAGCGATTGATTCGAAATTGCTTTCTCATAGAGAGAGCATTGTATCGATAAGAAAAATTTTTTTGTATTTTTTCATTAATTTGTACATATTCTTACTCAAGAAGTCGAAAAAAGTGATTTCCAGAAAATATCTGTGTGTGTGTGTGCGTGTGTGTGCGTGCGTGCATGTGTGTGTGTATGAATTCAGTACTCCAATTAGATCTCGAAAACTACTCGATGGATTTGCTTCAAATTTTGCATACAATTAATTTTTTTATCTAACTCGGCGGGAAGCTATTAAAATTGGTTTTCTTAGTGTAGTTTTAATTTTATAGCTATTTTAGTAATTTTAAAAAAAACTTGATTTTTCATTTTTTTTTGTATTTTACGTCAACTACTCGAAGAATTTGCTTGAAAATTTTTATGGAAATTATTTTTGACTGCCAAAAGAAGAAAAACTTTTGAAAACCGATTTTCTTAGCGCACTTTTAATTTTAGAGCATTTTTAAAATTTTTTAAAAAATTCTTATTTTTCATTTTTTTTACTATTTTACGAAAACCATTCGATAGATTTGCTCCAAAATTTGTAGGCAAGTTATTCGCTACTGTCTGAAGAAAAGCTTTGGAAAACTAATTTTCTCAGTGCAGTTTTAATTTTAAAGCATTTTGAAAATTTTCAAAAAAAATTTCATTTTTCATTAATTTTCTATTTTGCGTAAACCATACGATAAATTTTCTCCAAAATTTTTATACAATCAATTCGCTATTGTCTGAAGAAAATAAGCTTTTGAAAACTATTTTTTTTAGCGTGGTTACAATTTTAGAGAATTAAAAAATTTTTTTTTTAATTTTTAATCTTTTAAAATAGATCTTTAATATTTAATTTATCACCAAACATTTGCACAATTTTATATACAATTTTTTTCCACAACTATATAAACTTTTTCTCGATTATCTATTAAGTTTATACAAATGCAATTATTTTAATTTTTTTAATACATTATATTTATTTATTACGCTCAATTTTTGAATGAATTTTCAATACATTTATATTAATTTTCATTAAAACAGGTTTATTGAATTAATAGAAACTTCCTATTCGTTATTATTTTTTATGGTGATTGGACTTACAATAGTTGGATTGAGTGTTTGTTCTGTACTGGTAAGTACAATATAAGAAATCAATTATTACTTAAGTAAACTTTTATATATTGATATGGATATTATAACGGAGTAAGTAAATAGAAAAATCCTCCTATTTTTTACACTAACAAACTTGTAAGAAACTTTTAAGATTTTCAATTGTTCTTTTTCAAATATTACAATTTATTGATTATTTATTCTTAATTACTAGTCCAGGCGGGATCTGTTTTAAAATGGGTAGATTTGGATGTTTCATATATAGTCGCTAATTTTTGCTTGAATGTCTCCGAAATTATGTTAGATATGATAATTTCGATATGCGCCAGTTGAAAAAGTTGTGCTAAATTCGCTATTAAACGAATAGTGAAAAAATCTCGAAAAATACGATTTTTTTCATTCGTTTTTTATTTATAGCTCCTTAAATATACATTTTAGAGAAAAATGTAAAAGAAAAAAAAAGTTGGATGATAAAATTTTACATAAAATGATGAACTTTTGAAATAGAAAATTTCATTTTTTATGTTAGAAAAACGACAACGATTGCGAAAAAACTGCCCAAAAATTAATGTTTTGTTAAATGATTTTTTAATTATTTAAATTTATCATATGATTTTAATATTGAGCCACAGAAAACTTTTTGATATGATAAAACAGCCCAGCAAATTTGATTAGAATCGGTCTGTTCGTTGCTTCACAATAATTTAACAATTAAGCGTCCCGCAAAAAATGCAAAAATTTCAAAACTTTATTGCAAATAAAATAATGTTTTCAGATGGGTGCTGATTTTTTACATATAGCAGACTATTAAAGCTTTCAAATGCACTTTGAAAAATTAAAATCGGTTAATTAGGAGAGTCTTGGGAATTTTTAAAAAATATAGTTAAATTTATGCTTATAAACAAATTGAATATCTTTTTCAATTTTAAATTAAATGAAACCCAAAAACTTTTGTTTGAAAATACTTTGAAAGACGCTCATTTTAAAAAAAGAAAAGTCAAATTCCGCTCAATAGTTTTTGAGCTATGACTCACCAAAGTTAACTTGTGTTTATTATTAAACAATAAACAATAGAAAGTCAATTAAAGTGTTATTAGCTTTATTTGTCCAAGCACTTTTTAGGCAAAAGTTTTCAAAACATGCGCTCTTTGGAAACACATAAAAACATCGATTAAAATTACTCTGATCACTTGAAAAGCCGTTAAAAACGCAGAGGGTCACGTGATGGAGCAAGCTGATTGAAAAGTTAAATCAAGACTTAAAAACTACAGCGCGCTCTAAAAATGCGATTATCTCGGCTTCTAATGGTCCGATTTTGATCTTTTTTATTTTAAATCGATGTGTCGGAAGTCAAGGAATTCAAATATTTTATGATAAATAATCAATTATGCGTATGATTTGTTATATTAACATAACTTTAAATCATGAGATAAATTTGTATTTTTTAAGCATTTTTCGTCTATTTTACATGTAAAGTGCTCAATCTTATGTAATTTTATCTACTAAATGCGAAATTATTTGATATTAATTTTTAATATTGTTTAAACAAATTAGAAAATTGAAAAATTGTGAAAAGTTGAAAAAATGTTAAATAATTTCAAAAGTATCATCATTTCAATCGTTAATGTCTATAATAAACTAAATGAGAATTCTGTACTTATTATTATTATTTTATAAACATTATTAATTTATTAATTAAGGAAAAAATTATAAAAGTGAAAAATTTATTTGAAAATTAGGAATTTTAAACGGATAATATAAAAGAAGAAATATGATGTGAAAAATAAATCTTCTTTTATATTATCCGTTTAAAATTTCTAATTTTCAAATAAATTTTTCACTTTTATAATTTTTTCCTTAATTAATAAATTAATAATGTTTATAAAATATTAATAATAAGTACAGAATTCTCATTTAGTTTATTATAGACATTAACGATTGAAATGATGATACTTTTGAAATTATTTAACATTTTTTCAACTTTTCACAATTTTTCAATTTTCTAATTTGTTTAAACAATATTAAAAATTAATATCAAATAATTTCGCATTTAGTAGATAAAATTACATAAGATTGAGCACTTTACATGTAAAATAGACGAAAAATGCTTAAATACAAATTTTTTATCTCATGATTTAAAGTTATGTTAATATAACAAATTATACGCATAATTGATTATTTATCATAAAATATTTGAATTCCTTGACTTCCGACACATCGATTTAAAAAAAAAAAGATCAAAATCGGACCATTAGAAGCCGAGATAATCGCATTTTTAGAGCGCGCTGTAGTTTTTAAGTCTTGATTTCACTTTTCAATCAGCTTGCTCCATCACGTGACCCTCTGCGTTTTTAACGGCTTTTCAAGTGATCAGAGTAATTTTAATCGATGTTTTTTATGTGTTTCCAAAGAGCGCATGTTTTGAAAACTTTTGCCTAAAAAGTGCTTGGACAAATAAAGCTAATAACACTTTAATTGACTTTCTATTGTTTATTGTTTAATAATAAACACAAGTTAACTTTTGGTGAGTCATAGCTCAAAAACTATTGAGCGGAATTTGACTTTTCTTTTTTTAAAATGAGCGTCTTTCAAAGTATTTTCAAACAAAAGTTTTTGGGTTTCATTTAATTTAAAATTGAAAAGATATTCAATTTGTTTATAAGCATAAATTTAACTATATTTTTTAAAAATTCCCAAGACTCTCCTAATTAACCGATTTTAATTTTTCAAAGTGCATTTGAAAGCTTTAATAGTCTGCTATATGTAAAAAAATCAGCACCCATCTGAAAACATTATTTTATTTGCAATAAAAGTTTTGAAATTTTTGCATTTTTTGCGGGACGCTTAATTGTTAAATTATTGTGAAGCAACGAACAGACCGATTCTAATCAAATTTGCTGGGCTGTTTTATCATATCAAAAAGTTTTCTGTGGCTCAATATTAAAATCATATGATAAATTTAAATAATTAAAAAAATCATTTAACAAAACATTAATTTTTGGGCAGTTTTTTCGCAATCGTTGTCGTTTTTTCTAACATAAAAATGAAATTTTCTATTTCAAAAGTTCATCATTTTATGTAAAATTTTATCATCCAACTTTTTTTTTCTTTTACATTTTTCTCTAAAATGTATATTTAAGGAGCTATAAATAAAAAACGAATGAAAAAAATCGTATTTTTCGAGATTTTTTCACTATTTGTTTAATAGCGAATTTAGCACAACTTTTTCAACTGGCGCATATCGAAATTATCATATCTAACATAATTTCGGAGACATTCAAGCAAAAATTAGCGACTATATACGAAACATCCAAACCAAAACAGATCCCGCCTGAACTATACCTTGCAAACTCGTTCTTAAGCTGTAACGGCCACAATTCGGCTTGTTAGCTTCTTGCGCGCGCTGGATCTACATTACCAGGTATATAAAATACCGGAGCGAAATCAGAACACGCTCAGGATGAAAAATCATCCCTAGCTAGGGACTACACGGCCGTGAAATAAAAAATCTCACGCTCTGAGAACAGAGCTTGTAAACTCTCTATTTAAAATTTTCTTTTTATTATTTAATATTTTATATTTTTCTTTTTTTGTTTAAATTATGTCTTCGACAAATTTGAACAAGGTTTGCGAGATATTTCTTCGGGTCAGGTATTTTTTAAAAAAGTCAAGGGCGTTCTGAAACAATTTTCAACAAGGAATTTAATAGTGATGTTCAATTTGACCTTAAGTTTGACTTTCAACGTTATTTCAAAATCAATTTTGTTTTTTGACATTTAATGTTCCTCAGGTGTGAACATAATAAAATTTGTTCCTTTTAGAGTGTTTGATCGGGAGTCCTTTTGCCTTGACTTTGTGCTTGATTTGTGTGAATTCTCTTGGCTCTCATATTCTGTGGTGTATAATTAGTTCAAGTTTATTCATATCACAACGATCATGGTGCTAGATTAACGTGAGTTCTCTCGTTTCTTACATTTAAAGATTAGTATACGAAGAAAAATTCCATCGTAAAAATGACTATTTGGCATACTAACCATGGGACATACTTTATTTTATATAAAAATTAGTATTTATATGGTAAAAATTAATACATAAGATCAGTCAGCCGGTAAATGGACGCTGAATACAAGTCAATCGACACTTTTTAAAGTCTTGTCAAATGAATAGTATTGCAATAACTGCAAGATTTGTTGCACTATAATTCCGTAATGTAATTACTTTACATGCAGAAGATTGTTTATATATGGCTGATTCTATTTCTAATCGAACAGCCTGTATACACTCAAGTCACCAATCACTGCACCGATGGAGTATGTTATTCTACTCGGAATATGAATGACATAAGATATGCACATTTGAAAATTGCATACAAAAACTAAATGTTCAAACTGAAAAAGTTGACAATCACTTTAGAGGGCTATCGTTTTACCAATTTTTAATGAATTTTGGTAAACCTTTTTTTGTTTTATTCTGTTTTGAGTCCTCTTCAATTCAGTGCAAAAAATTTAAAAAAAAAACTAAAAAATGACTATATAACTAATATATATCACTATTGATAGTATATACATACATACAAATGTATAAAAATGATGAGCGAAGCTTTCGACAGCGTTTGAATGTAGATTGCTCAAGACTTCCGAACGTATATACAAGCATTTTTCAACAATAAAATTTGTCAATGGTTTTCTCGCTCCAAACAAAAAAGTACGGAATTAAACAGGTACCATTAGATAGGTAATTTGGTCCTCGATCAGCCTAAAAAATTTCAGCAAAAAAAAAAATGGCCTTTTTGAAAAAAATGCATGTGAATAAAAAGTGCATTTTTTGCTAAAATGCATGAATATCAGTCATTTGTTAGTTTTTTTAAAAGTTTCTTTCACTGAATTGAAGAGGGCTCAAAACAGAATAAAACAAAAAAAGGTTTACCAAAATTCATTAAAAATTGGTAAAACGATAGCCCTCTAAAGTTATTGCCAACTTTTTCAGTTTGAACATTTAGTTTTTGTATGCAATTTTCAAATGTGCATATCTTATGCAATTTTGATATTTCAGCAAAAAAAAAATACGTGTCTCCTTATTTCCAGAGTAGAATAACATACTTCATCGGTACAGTGATTAGTGACTTGAGTGTATACAGGCTGTTCGATTTGAAATGGAATCAGCCATATAAAGAAACTCGAACAGCAGTCAATCTCGGGAGCACTTTGCGCGCCCTTGACTGTCTACTGTTCTTGCAACAAACTCGCCCCGTATTCATCCTTCTTACTCTCAAATGGCGTATATAACTAAAATATGCTTATAAATATACATACATGAGCAATTAAATTAAAATTTTTCTTTTTATATTTTAAACAATACAAACTCTATTTTTTTCCATCTATTTTAATCTTCTAGTTTTCTTCAACTTTCAATCAATTATTACTTATGAAACTTATTTCATTTCACTAAAAATCGCATGGAAAACTAATTTAATTACTTAATAATATTTTAAAATATACAAATATTACTTTTTCATCTGTCATTGTTTTTATTTTTAAATACCGACTTTTGAATTTTGCCGTTTTCGGCTGTTGAATTTGTATTATTTTATATTATAGATTTTTATTGACCTGTGTTTTTACTAACTTTCGGCCATGACCATGTAGTATTTTTTTTTAAGTGTTGCCCAATGGGATTTTTTAATTAGTTTTTCGTGGTCTCTGGGTTCTGCTCTCCGTAGAAAAATTCAGAAAAAATTTTCCGAAATTTTCCCGGGGAATCAAAGCCGGGTTCACTAGAGCGTAAGCCAAGAGCCTTAGTCCTTGCGCTACCACCGCTCTTTAAATTTATATAGACGCAGCGTTTAACTGCGCAAGCGTGAAGTGATCATATGTACACCCGTGATTTCGCGGCAACTCATCAGCTATATCGAACGAGATACTAAATTCTTATATCGTTTATTTACGCTATGCCTTATATATTTAGTTTGTCTTGAAGATGTTCACCCGAATAAATATGCTAATTATTAATGATATAGATATATAACCCATATTTTTTTTCTCTCACTTTCTAACTCTTTCTTCCTCTCTTATTACACGGTGCTCCTTAGCAAGTTTTAAATATATTGTTTTAGCTGTTTATAAGAATTAAAAAACTAAACAAATTTTAAAATTTTGACCTATTTTTAATATTTTGCCATTTGAAAAAAAAAATTTTTTTCTCTACTATTAACGTCTACGATTTTTCATTAATTAGTTATTAGTTAATTCGTAAAAAATAGATACATTTTTTAACTCTTGCATACCTCCGTCATTTTTTACTTTAGAATAAAATATTACAGAAGAAAAGGCGTATTATTAGTAAAACGAAAATGTATACAAAGTATGAACAACTTATTTTTAAAAAAATTTCTTTGCAAAAATTTTAGTTAGCCCAATTTAAAAAAAATAAAAAAGTCACAAAAAAATTTTTTTTATATAAGTTTTTTAAACTTTATATACATATTCGTAACTAAAAAAGATGCCTTTTATCCTGTAACATTTTTTTCTAAAGTAAAAAATGGAGATATGCAGGATTTAAAAAATGTATCTATTTTTGACGAATTAGCTAATAGCTAATTAATAAAAAATCGTAAACGTTAATAGTAGAGAAAAAAATTTTTTTTCAAATGGCAAAATATTAAAAATAGGTCAAAATTTTAAAATTTGTTTAGTTTTTTAATTCTTATAAACAACTAAAACAATATATTTTGAAATAAAAACGATGCCATTTTCAAGTGTTCTTCCAGACCTTTCTTAATCCATCCTGGCTATTGCTGCACGTTGATTTTTCGCAGAGCTATGATATTTTGAAATTCATACAATTTTTATCGAAAAAGGTCAAAAACATATGTGCGCGAGTGTATACATATAGATAAGTTTGGTAAATAACAATCCATATATAATTTTCAAATTTCGTCAAGAATATTTAGTTTACTGTTAATCTCTAAGAGTTATACTCATAGTATTAAAATAAGATATTTGTGATTATTTGAGTTAGTTTTTGACAAACGTGTTTTTTCCAGATTATAAAATTAATTATTCAACATTTTTTTAAAAATTGTTATTTAAAAAAAAGCGCTAAACTGATTTTTTTTATTTTTAGCTTAAATTGATCTAGAAGTAGTATAGAAACAATAAATTTTCGAATTTTGTAATGACAAACAACTTTCATTAAAACTGGCTCAGGAGCACCGTGATTAGCAATCGCAGAACTCGTATTCTCTCTCTCTCTCTCTCTCAAATCCACCGAAAAACTCTACGAAATAAAACTTACGTGATTCTCTAACATCCACCGGAACACTGAAACAACCCGATTTAGAAAAGAAATTGAGAATCTATATTAATATAAAAAAATTATAAAAACATAACTTTTGGCCATGTTTTTCGTTGGCAAATTAAATATTGAATCATTATATGTATACATTTAAACAAATAATCTGTAAATATTGGAATATAGTTATTTATTCAAAGTATTAATCTTTGAACATCACCAATTCAAAGTAAATAGGGAATGCCATAGCACTCCGCGAACTCGCCGTTAGGAGCGATACCACGTTCCCTGACTTTTACTATATACGTAGCAATTTTTACAATATAAATAGTACTTTTTATAAAAAATAAAGTATGTCCAACGGTTACTATGTCAAATAGTAATTTTTCCTATAGAATTGTTCTCGGTGAATTAATAATGCTCCTATTTCGCTAAGCTCAAACCTACAAAAAAATGGTATTTTTGTTCGTAGATTTGAGCAGCTTCTAAAAAAGGAGCAAATTAAAGTTTTATTTTCAATATTTTACTGTGCTAGTAAAAAATATGCGTTTTTAAGATTAGTATTCCAGCGTAAAACTCAAAAATAATAAAAAATCAATCAATAAATACTTGAATTTTATTCTTTTCTTTTAGATATCCGATAGTTTAACAAGCAAGAAAAAGTAAACCTTAAAGACTTTAACCTTTGTCAGAAACACCTAATCTGATGAAATACAAAAAATAAATTTTTCAAGATTAAATAACCTTTAACTACATATTTGGACATAAAATTTTTTGCTCTTTCGATAGCTGTTGTCAAAAATAGGGTTCACAAACTTTAACCTTTAGCTGGCAGGGGGGGTACTATCGTACCCCACGCTCTTTCTTATCAAATTTTGAAACCGTATTCAAAAAATCGAGATCAGTGGCGACACCAAACGGTAGAGGAGGGATGTAGTTTACGATTCCCGCCAGAGATTTTTTTAGCATTTTTTATATATTATTATCGATTTTGCAGACAGACAGTCAGATAGTACCCCATAGGCCAGCTATAATCGGCTGAAGAGGCATGCCAGCTAAAGGTTAAAATTATCTTTAAGATCAAGTTCAAAGTTAAATTCAATTCCTCGTTAAAAATTACTCCAAGTACAACCTTAATTTTTTTTAATAATAGTCTACTTGAAATAATTCAGGTGTATCAAGGCTTTTTGAACACCATGTATTTTAAAATATTATCCAATTGAGAATAAAATAGTTTAAGTATTTAATTATTTATTTTTAGATATAAAAATTTGATTAGAAAATTAAAAATAAAAAAAATCCGATTTTATATTTTTCACAATTTATTATTTTTTAAACAATTTCACCTGATTTTTTTGACACAATAGTAACAAATATATTTTTGAGGAAAAATTAAAAGAGTAACCCTTATGAATCGAATGAGCAATACGTGAAACACGTTTTTATAAAGTTGAACCATTATTTTGACCAAATAATTAATTATGCGAAAATTTTCATTTTTGAAATTCTTATGATCAATAATTTCGTTTTATTAATAACTTTATTTACATTGAATCGTGTTTTACATATAAATTATTATGTTTTTGAAGGTTTTCCTTCTAGTCAATTTTACGTTAACATTTTTCGTGTTTAACCTCTTGAGTGTTAGGGCAAAGATTTTTATATGGAGTTACCATACAAAATGTTTTCTGGTACTCATGGTGTTGAAAGGGCCGAATTTTCTGTTTCTGTCTAATAATGTTTTTTCTAGTACTGCGTGCGCTAAATCCGCTTGAAGCGCTCTCTGTTCCGGGTCCTATGTTGCATTTTCTGGCAGGGTATAGTTGACGATTTTTGTGAATTTCGTACATGTATTTCACGTTGATAAAGCATATAAGTGTGGCGGCGCGCATGCGCGTATACAGACTAATGGCATGAGAGATACTATGAACGATGAATCAGTTGCTTTATATTCTTGTATATATATGTGTGTGTATGTGTATTTCTAAATAACTAGCAAATTTTTCAATTTGTGTATATTGTATTAATAATTAATTAATACAATTTCACGTTCTAAGTATATCTATGAAATTGTTTTGGTTTCTTTTTTTTTATTTATCATTTGGGGAATGCCTAGTTTTATTGATACATAGATTTCGTTTTTTTATTTAAATTATCATTCGTGGAGTGCGTAGTTTTTGTTTAGTATTGCTTTTAAAGGGTATAGATTTCGTGTGGTGGATTTACCACACACGTACTAGAAAATAATGTTCGATACGCGTGTCCTATGTGTCATTTCCCGGCACGGCGTAAGCGCTCTCGCTACGCTCGAGCGCTCAACCTCGCTGTGCCAGAAAATGACTCATAGGACCCTTGTATCGAAAAATACTATTATCGTTCATGTATAAAAATTATCGATTTCAATTGGAAACAAGTAGCTTCTTCAGTTTATTAATTAAAAACTATTAATAATAATTTCATAACAACAATTAAAAATTTTTTAATATTTTTACAGGCATTTGGTCTCAATTCTATTTTTGAATTAATAAGATTAGTTATTATATTTATTGCTATTGTAACACATTTATTTTATCTCAGCTGGCCTGGTCAAAAACTGTTAGATCATGGTCAAGATTTATTTATATCCACGTAAGTGTACAAAATATTATTTTTCGCGTTCTAACCTCAAAATCGCAACTTCTTTTCTCATTTTTGGCTCTCATACGAAAAAAATCATTATTAACCTCTGGTGTAAAGGCTGTTTTACGAAACTCGTTACAGCCCTCGCCTTCGGCTCGGGCTGTATTATATGGGAATCATATATTATAAATATCGAAAAAATGTGAAAATTATATAAAACATGGATTTTTTCATTAACAATAATTTTGTTTTATTTAAACTTCGACCTGCTTAAAAATTGAGAGCATGGGTAATATATTGCTAAAATATTAAATATTTGCGTTTTCAATATATGGTCAATGTATGAAGGGATGTTTTGCAATATATTGACAACATTGTGGCGTCCTCCAAAGCTTTGCCAACACTTTCCAAAATATGAAATAATTTATTATTCTCAATATATTGTAGTAATATAGTTTAGCTGAATATTTTAAATATATTGAAGCAACATTGAAAATATTTCCGAATTTATTTTCAATAGGTTTTATAATTTCACTTATTCACACCTATCCCCGGAAGGTTTTGAGATTTAATAAAATGGTGCAAAAAAACACTCCAACAGTTCAATTTTATATTAAAAATATTATAAATTGCAGCATAACACGATTCTATATAAGCTCATTTTCGCGAGACAATCCATAAGTTTCAAATTTGTATCACATTAATTAGCTAAATTATTTTATGACAAATTATTAATTTGTATAAGCTCATTTATGGGATCAAAATTTAAATTATATTTCATTAGTGAAAATTTGAAACTTGAATCAGAGTGTTCGAAATTAGTAAACAATGTGAAAATCATAACTATTGAAACTCGCGAGTCATGTTTACCTGGCACCTTAAACTATGCGTGCTTCACAATCTCTGCGACAAACAAATATTATTATACGTATTTATCATAAGTGTCTGTCAGTCAATCCTAAGACATCAGTGCTGCGAGGTAAATCGATAACATTAATTGTACTTGTTAAACGTCTGTAATAAAACAATGTCTGCTTCGAGTAGCTATGAAGAGAATAGACAAAAAATTTGCGCGTGTTGCGGTAAAAAAATCTTTGCTGGTAAAAGAAAAATAGATCGCTATAAAATAAATGAGAATTGTGCTACATTAATTAATAAGTATGTCGAAAAAAATTTCAATATCAACGATTCCCGATTTCCGAAAAGTATTTGTAATATTTGTCGAAATTCGCCATATGAAAGTGATAAAAATTTCATCAAGCGTCCATAGTTAATAATGCCAAATTATGAAAGCATTATTCTTCAAAAAATAACGAGATCATCTAGTGACTTATGTAATTGTTATATTTGTTTAGAAGCAAGAAAAAGCAGTGGTAAGAAAAGTAAAAAGGGTAGAGGTAATAAACGTGACTCGAGCATTAAAATTAATTCTTTGAATGGGCAATATGCTGCGTCTAATATTGAAAAACTTACATCTGTTAAAATGATTTCGGAAAAACCATTGAAGAATGATAACATTATTCAGCTTTGCAACAAGTGTTTTAAACAAATACAAGGATCTGATCAAAATCATAAGTGTGGTAGCGTCCGGAATATCCATGAAAATTTTCATAAATTGACAGAAGCAGCGCCTGAATCTATCAAAGAAAAAGTGGTAAGTCGTTTAATAACAAGAAAATTTGAGGACGCAAATAGTTCTGAGAAATCAAGAAAAGAAATTACATTACAAACCAGAAGTTCAAAGAAACTAAAGATTTATTTAGATTCTAACAAAAAATCAGCTGTTTCCTTTTCTTGTCAAGACTTGGATAGTTACCAAAATCAAATGGGTATGTCGAATAACGATATGAAAAAAATGACAAATTTTTTAAGAGTTCACGCTGGAAAAAAAATCTGTGCCGAAAAAATATAGAGAACACATTTCAAAAAGATCAAAAATATTCGGCGATGTGTACAATCATTGTAATTATGATTTTGAAGTAGAAAATTCAAAATTTAAAGAAACGAGACCTGTAATTTGGGCCGACGCAGAAGAGTTATTGGAAATTATATTATCTGAGAGAAATACAGTACCGGGCAATAATTCTGAGCAGGTTATCAAATTTTTGCTCCGACTTTGAAAAAGCGTATCTTCTTCAATTTTCATCCTAGAACAAATTTTAAAAAAGTATTTTAAAGTATTCTTTAAATGCTTTCTTTTTAGCTTACTTACATTTTTTTAACGATATTTAAAAAAAAATAATCGCTTTGGCAATTTTGAAATTTTTTTCATTTTTGTATTTTTCTTCAATCAGCTGTAATTTTTTAAATAATTGAGCTAGAAAAAATTTGAAAAAAGATTTGGAAAGGGCTTAAAAAATGCTATTTGCAGCTATTTTACAAAAAATTTTTAATTATTTTTTGTCAAGTTTTAAGCATATAAAGTTATCGATCTAATACTTTTGCAGTTGTAAAAAACACTTCAATAGCAAGTAGAAAATAATCGCTGGTGCAAAACTTTTGATTTCTATGATATAATTTTTGCAAAATAAATCTTTTTGTTGTTTCATACTTTATTATGTTTTATTATTAATAATGAATAGTTATAATTTCCTACTAAAATTAAATCAATACTTCAGCAGCGATTATTTTCTACTTGCTATTGAAGTGTTTTTTACAACTGCAAAAGTATTAGATCGATAACTTTATATGCTTATAACTTGACAAAATAGTATATTACGTTCCGAGGCACGGAACAGGCTCATTCCATGCGCGTGTTGGTTTGCTTCGCGAGGCGAAGCCTCGCGAAGCAAAACACGCGCATATGATGAGCCTGTTTCGTGTCGAGGAACGTATACGATTTTCCTTCATGCCCGGCCGGAACTTTGCCACCCCAAAAAGTGATAAAACTCCGTTTTTAATAAAAAAAAATTCGTCAAAAGCGAAGAGTCATCTGTTGCGTTATTTCGTTGTAGCGCGCATGCGCAAGCAACTACAGCATACAGTTCAGTTCGGTAGAGAAAGAGAGAGAGAGAAAAAACCGAACATAGCAGCACACATAGCAGTTAACATAAGATACACAGTAAATATATAAATGATAATTCAAATTTAAAAAACATGAGAAATAATGAAATGTGTTTATAATACTTTTATATTACTATATTTTGTGTATGAAACCCTTTTAAAGTGCAAAAGAAAAAATTGTGAGTTAAAACAATTGTGTATGTTAGTAAAGTTATAGTTCATTTTAATAAATATAAATGTATTAATATCAAGTGCACAAAAACAAAACGTGTAAAGCAAAACGTGTAAAAACGTGAATTTAATTATTTTCTTTGTACAAAAATAATCATGAAGTGTTTAAAAGAGTGTCGTGAATTCAAAGAAACGTGTATGAAAAAGAATATCTATTTTAAACGAAAGTTATAATTCGTTATAATTTAAACTAATATATGTATATTAGTGTATTAATATCGAGTGTGTTTGTTTATTTAAGAACTACAAGTATGATGTATGCATTTATGTGTTTAATGCTGAGGTTAGACATTCGCGTATATATAGATATAGTTTAAGTATACAGCAGACAGCAGAGAGCGCGGTGGTGTAGAGAGCGCGGTGGTGTAATGGATAGAGCTCTTGCCTTCAACGCGGAGGGCATGGGTTCGAATCCTAGCCAGGTACCTCTAACTTTTTTTTCGAAAGAAAATAAGTGTATGTGCCATTTATATCGCGACTCTTTAAAAAATCCAACCTCATTGGGTATCGGTTGATTGTTGGTTACAAAAGTGGCTGACCATCCATCGGTAGTCAAAGTTTTCGGTATGGTGGGTCTGACAGTCCTACCCTGATGTAATGTGTTAAACAGATGCCGGGCGGGGGACTCCCTCGACTTCACCATATAAAAAGGTTAATCATATAGAGGACAATATCCTTTATATATTAATCTTTTTTTCAAAAAAAAAAAAAAAAAAATACAGCAGACAGCGAAGCGACCGAGAAGACGTACAGTTCGTAGCTGCGCGGTGCGTTCTGCGCACGTATGTAACGGAATAACACGAATGTATTCGGCCAGTTCCCTGCCGCATGAGGAGCACTTTTAGGCAAAGTTCCGGCACGGGTATGAAGGAAAATAATTAAAAATTTTTTGTAAAAATAGCTGCAAATAGCATTTTTTAAGTCCTTTCCAAATCTTTTTTTTCAAATTTTTTCTAACTTAATTATTTAAAAAACTACAGCTGATTGAAAAAAAATGCAAAAATGAAAAATATTTCGAAATTGCCAAAACGATTATTTTTTTTTTAAATATCGTTAAAAAAATGTAAGTAAGCTAAAAAGAAAGCATTTAAAGAATACTTTAAAATGCTTTTTTTAAATTTTTTCTAGGATGAAAATTGAAGAAGATACGCTTTTTCAAATTCGGAGCAAAAATTTGATAACCTGTTTAGAATTATTGCCCGGTACTGTATAATTGGTAACTATGAAATTAAAGTGATGGCTGATGGGGGGCAGGGATTTTTCAAAATATCGTTATCCGTTTTTCCTGAAGATTATGTTGATAACTTAAAAGAAAGTGATGAAAGCCTGCCAAAAGAAAAAGGTAAAGTTAAAAACGCATTACCGTCAAGCGTTTATAAAACTATTTTATTATGTATAGTCCCGAAAATTAAGGAGAGCTACGAAAATATTAAAATATTGTTTGATTTAACAAAAATAAATAACATCAGCTTTAAATTCGTTTCTGATTTAAAACTTTTATTAATTATCAATAGACAGCAAACAGCTTCAGCGACTTTTCCATGTCCGTATTGCTTTGTTACTTTGTCAGATTTGAAATTAGGCTGTAAGGAATTCACATTAGAAGAGAAAAATGAAAAAAAAATTATTGTTAGTACAGATACTGATTCTTCCAAAGCAGATGATGAATCAAAAAGACTAAAAATTTTTAACAAAAAAAAACCGGCTTCAAAAAATGCACTGAAAAGAAACAAATAATTTATTATCTTTAGAAATCATACAAATAATTGGTAAAATACAATTTTAGAAGTCGGCGTCTAGTTCCTCAATGAATGTAAACGTTATTTTTTAACAATAAATGTAAACGTTATTTTCGAACAATAAATGTAAACGTTATTTTTGAAAAAATGGACTAAGTCGTTCTGCTTACGCACCACAGATTTAGAATTAGACACCGACTTCTAAAATTGTATTTTACCAATTATTTGTATGATTTCTAAAGATAATAAATTATTTGTTTCTTTTCAATGCATTTTTTGAAGTCGGTTTTTTTTTTGTTAAAAATTTTTTATTTGTCATTTTTTAGTGCAATGTTTTTAAAATCTTATTTTTTGTGAAAAATTTTGTTTTAATTCGATACTTTCAAATTCGGTTTTTATTTATTAAAAATTTTTTTAATTGTTTGTTTTTGTTAAAAAATTTTTAGTTTCTATCTTCTAGTGAATCCCCTTACTAAAAACGCAAATATAGGTAGACCCACTAATTACATTAAACTTTCATTATTAATTCATAACGCATGCATTAGTACACCACCAAGCAATATATAGCAGGAAAGAAAGAAGGCTCAACAGCATAGTGTCGTTATGTGTGCATGTATACATATTCAAGCTCAGGTAAGAGAGAGAGAGAGGGAGGGAGAGAGAGAGAGAGAGAGAGAGAGAGAGAGAAAACAAAACTCCAAGTTTTCTTAATTTGATAATTGGGTCATACAAACCGAATATTGGCCCAATAATTATAGACCACGTATGGGACCTTCCTGCAGACATTCTCTATCAGGTAAGAAAAAGTTTTTTCGAATCGGTTAAGAAATGACGGAGTTATGAGGTAACAGACATAAAAAAAAAAAAAAAAAAAAAAAAAAATTCAGTCGAATTGAGAACCTCCTCCTTTTTGAAGTCGGTTAAAAACTTATGGTGATTTGAATGCGGATTATGTTAAATTTTGTAATATTGGTCAAAGCGATAAGAAAAAGGCTAAATTTTTTCGTAGTACAGTTAATGAATCTTTGCTGGTGGAAAAATCTAATATTGCTGTGATAGATAAGTGCTCTGTACCTGAACTCCACATTTTACAAGGTTTTGTAAATCATCTCTTTTGGAATGGTCTAGTTGTGGCGAACATATCGAACAGATGTTCGAAAGTTTGATTTATGAAGTTGGCGGCGCAGCTATATTCATGTTTATTTATTATTATTGATTATTTTATTATTTTGTAGTCAGACTAATTTCTGACGTCCTTGTAAGTTGACACAAATAAAACTTAATGATTTTTATTATAAATAAAATCTCATTTTGTGTACATTTATTTACCTCATTGGTGACCCCGACAAAAAGAATAAAGATGCTAAAAGGTTATGTTGGTATCATAATAAATTTCAGAATAAAGCGAAGAAGTGCATACAGCCTTGCACCTATAGTTCGGAAAACCTCAGCAGCAGTTCGTAAGGACGGCAACTAACTGCCTTTCTCCAGGGAGCCGTCTCTTTGTTACAGATCGGGCTACTAAACGAGATTACTTAATTGATACTGGCTCCGATATTTGTTGTTTTCCTCGTCGTTTTATTCAGAAACGTCTCTCTGCAGCTGATTTTGACCTGAGTGCAGCAAACAGCAGTAAGATCAAGACTTTTGGTTTTATAAATCTTAACCTCAATTTTGGTCTTCGGCGAGTTTTCAAATGGAAGTTTGTTATTGCTGATGTTAACGTTCCTATAATAGGTTCTGATTTTCTTTCTTATTTTCATTTATTACCTGATTGTCATATGAAAGTTTTAATCGATGGTACTACTGGCTTACGCACAGATGCTCAAGTAAGGAAAGTTTTTCAGTTAAGCGTGAAAACTGTCGACACATGTTCATCGCCTGAATTCACCTGTATCCTTGCTGAATTTCCTGATTTGACTCGTCCTTGCGGAAGAGATCGTGAAATCAAACACGAAACAGTTCATCATATTCGAACTTCACCAGGTCCACCGGTTTCAAGCGCTCCTAGACGTTTAGCTTTGGATAAATTTAAAATTGCAAAGAAGCAGTTCGATGATATGATGGAAGCTGGCACTGCTCGTCCTTCGGAGAGTTGTTGGTCATCGCCATTACATTTAGCTCCGAAAGGCAATTCTGATTGGCGACCCTATGGCGATTATCGTAGTCTAAACAGTCGTACCATTCCTGACTGTTACCCGGTGCGTCACATTCATGATTTCACTTGTAATTTAGATGGCTGTACAATATTTTCAAAAATTTATCTTGTCAAAGCTTACAATCAAATCCCGGTTTTCAAGGACGACATCTGTAAAACTGCAATCACCACCCCTTTTGGTCTCTACGAGTTTCCTTTTATGACATTTGGATTGCGTAATGCTGGTCAAACTTTTCAGCGTTTTATCGATGAAGTTCTTCATGGTTTAGATTTTTGTTACGCTTACATCGATGATATTTTGGTTTTCTCTCGATCTGTTGATGAGCATAAACATCATTTGAAAATATTGTTTAAACGTCTTTCTCAATATGGGATAGTCATTAATTCATCTAAGTGTGTTTTCGGAGTTTTAGAATTAGATTTTCTTGGATATACAGTATCAGCTTCTGGAATTCGACCTCCTGAAGATCGTATCAAGGCCATACAAGAATTCACTTTGCCGCAAACTGCACAAGGCTTGCGTCGTTTTCTTGGCATGATTGATTTTTATCGTAGATTCATCCCACATGCTTCAGAGTTCGAAGCACCTCTTCATGAAGCTATTAATAAACCTTTACTTAAAGGCTCTCAAAAAGTGCCGTGGACAACTGAGTTAGAAAAAGATTTTAAAGCTTGTAAAGATTGTTTATCTTCGGCCACTCTTTTGGTTCATCCTCGAATTGGTGTTCCTCTTGGACTTTTTACTGATGCTTCAAACTCTGCTATTGGAGGATGTCTTCAACAATTGGTTGATGATTCTTGGCAACCTCTTGCATTTTTTTCTAAAAAAATGACCAAAAAGCAGAGTGATTCACCAGCTTATTACCGAGAACTTCTTGCTATTTACGAATCGGTTCAACATTTTCGTCATTTTCTTGAAGGTCATCATTTTATGATTTTTACTGATCATAAGCCTTTAACTTATATCTTTCAACAAAAAAAGGATAAGTTACCACCTGTACAGAGAAATCAAGTTTCATTCATCTCCGAGTTTACAACGGATATTTAACATATCAGTGGAGCGGAGAACGTTGTTGCTGATACACTCTCTCGCATTGAAGCAATTTGCATGCCTTTGGATTACAAAAAGCTTGCTGAATTTCAAGATAATGATGATGAAATTAAAAAATATTTACAAGAGCCTACGTCACTTAAACTTAAAAAAGTTCAACTTCCAGGATCTGGAGTATTTGTATATTGTGACACATCAACTGGTAAATCAAGACCATTTCTATCAACTCCGTTTTGTCGACAAATTTTTGAACAGCTCCATAATCTCAGCCACCCTGGTGCCAATGCTACAGCTAAGCTTGTTAGCGATCGTTTTGTTTGGCCTTCAATTCAAAAAGATTGTCGAAGTTGGGCTCGTTCTTGTTTGGAGTGTCAAAGATCCAAGATTTCTCGACATGTAAAATCACCAATTGGCGTTTTTGATTTACCCTCACATCGGTTTTCACATATTCATGTAGATATTATTGGTCCTCTCCCTCTTGTAAATAATTTTAGATATTGTTTAACTGTGGTTGATCGCTTTACTCGTTGGCCTGAAGTTTTTCCATTAGAGTGCATTACTGCAGAATCTGTTATCCAAGCATTTCTCAGTTGCTGGATTTCTCGCTTTGGTTGTCCTCAGGTCGTGACATCTGATAGAGGTTCTCAATTCGCCTCATTTTTATTCAGAGTTTTCAAAGATCATTTTGGTTTTAAACACCAGTTTACAACAAGCTGGCATCCTTCAGCCAATGGTCAAGTTGAATGTCTCCATCGCCCTTTAAAAGCTGCTATTATGGCACACGCTGATATTGGCTGGGTGGAAGCTCTACCACTTGTTTTATTGGGAATCCGTTCAGCTTTTAAAGTTGACATTCAAGCTTCATCAGCGGAGCTTGTTTACGGTGAACCTCTTCGGCTTCCTGGGGAAATGTTTGTATCTAACGCTCCAAATGCTGAGGATTTAATAAACTTTCTCACATGTTTACGTGAGCATATGTCTCGTCTTCGACCAACACCAGCATCAGGACATTCTAGACCCGGAACTTTTGTTTTCAAGGAGCTTTCTTTTTGTACGCATGCATTTTTATAGGAAGGACCGGAGCGTAGATCTCTTCAACCACCTTATCGAGGACCTTATGAAGTCATTGATCGCGACAACAAGACCATCACGCTGAAGATTAACAACAAACCAAATAAGGTATCAATCGATCGTGTTAAACCTGCCTTTGTTTTTGAAGATCAAGAAAATTCTACACCATCATCTACCCAATCATCTTTACCAGATTCTAAGGTATTACCGTCATCGCCATCTGTACTTACATCATTGCCATCAAAACCAGAATATAAGACCCGTTCAGGTCGGAAAGTTCATTTTCCTAATAAACCTGGTTTTATTTACTCCTCAGGGGGGTAATGTGGCGAACATATCGAACAGATGTTCGAAAGTTTGATTTATGAAGTTGGCGGCGCAGCTATATTCATGTTTATTTATTATTATTGATTATTTTATTGTTTTGTAGTCAGACTAATTTCTGACGTCCTTGTAAGTTGACACAAATAAAACTTAATGATTTTTATTATAAATAAAATCTTATTTTGTGTACATTTATTTACCTCATAGTCAAAATAGTTGGTAAAGAAAGAGCACTACTTTGGCCAAAAAAGCTAAAAGTTATACCAAAGAGCTATCATGGTGAAATATTCGAGAGAAATGCATGTCGCAAACTTTTAAAAAATGCTGACATGCTTAATGATCTTGAAATATATTTGGACCTTGGAAAATTTCGATTACAGCCCATCATTAATGCTTTTAAAGCTGTGAACAAAGTCGTAGAATGTTGTTTTTCAAAAATGAAAGTAAACACTGAATCGCTGACTAGACATGTAAAAGAATTAAAAGAAGCTTTTAAGAGGAGGTCACGTATCTCTGTCCTTTTCTAATCAAAGAAATGATTTTTTTACAAAAACTAATAACTTTATCAAAAATGAAGAAAGCCGCATCTTGTATCAAAAAAAGCAATATTTTCTTTAATAAGAAAAAATTAATTTTATTGCTTCGTTTTCAAGAAAACCTTGAAAAACTTAAATCATAAAGGTTAGGGTGGACAATTTAGTTTTTCAAGGTTTTCTTGAGAACGAAGCAATGAAATCAATTTTTTCTTATCAAAGAAAATATTGCTTTTTTTGATACAAGATGCGGCTTTCTCTTCATTTTTTGATAAAGTTATTAGTTTTAGTGAAAAAATCATTTCTTTGATTAGAAAAGGACAGAGATACGCGACCTCCTCTTAATGCGACTGATGTTTCAGAAACTTTAAAAATACATATATTGCTTTATCATATTGAACAAAGTGTGCAATATTTAGACTGTTCATGGTTGGGATTATGGTCTGAACAAGCCGGAGAATCCTTGCATCGAGAGTTCATCAAATACTGGGATCGTTACAAAATTAATTCAATGGATGATCCTAGGTATGCCGAAAGATTACGAAATGCGGTTATTGATTTTTCTTCAAAGCATATTTAATACAAAATATTTATAATTTCTATTTATATGTTTATATATGTAACATTTTAAATAATATTATATTTGTGTATAATTTTGTTAATAATGTTATATTTGTGTATAATATTATATTTTTGTTTAAAAAATTTATATGTAAACCTAAAACCACATCTTATAGTAAAATATATGCTTTTGAAAATTCTGACTCATTGTTCACATTTCTTTTTAGTTTTTGACCTTTGAGTTTTTGCAACCTTTTGGTTTTTCTTTTGTTTTTAAGCTTCAAGATTTTACTGTCGAAAATGAAATATTTTTATTAATTTTGATCCCACGAATTAGCTACATACGCATAAGCGAACTATTAATCTATCATAATGTAATAAAAATTTGTAACTTCTGGATTATCTCGCAAAAATGAGCTTATATAGAATCGTGCTATGTTGCAATTTATTATATTTTTAATATAAAATTGAACTGTTAGAGTGTTTTTTTGCACCATTTTATTAAATCTCAAAACCTTCCGGGGATAGGTGTGTATTATGAAGTAAAATAATATTTAAATTAAATTAAATGGAAAAGAAACAATTAATAAATAATATAATAAACACTATATTTTTTTCTTAATTAATTTTGTTAATATTTAACATTTGCAAAAATGATGTAGATAGAAAAACAATATGCTAAATAATTGTAAATAAAGTTATCAGAAATTTATATATATTCACTCACCATAAGGTCGTCTGTTTTGTCAAAATGACTCGTGAGAGAATTACCTACTTTACTTGCTTGTAGAGTAACGTACTATTTCCCAACGCAGTAAGCGAAATTTGATTTTCTATGCCTGTTATGCGTGAATGAAATACCGCATGCTCTCATGAGTGGGCAAAATAACTATTTTGCTAACTAGTAAGGGAACGTGCATGGTGAATTGTTTTCATGCTACAATACTGTAACTACTACTTTTTTTTTTTTTTTTTTTTTTTTTATATCTACGGGCATTACTGCCCTTTTTAACACATAGAAATTCATTTTTAAAACAACACAATTTGACGTATTATTTAACGTGGTGTCAGCCCACACACAGCTACTTACACAAAATTTAACTGTGTGATCTCATTTAAAAATATTGAACGCTTTAAATAGTCACGTAGTTTTAAGATACTAAATCAATGATCGCAAAGATCGCAGAAAGACACCACGGCAATTTACATCGATGATCAGGTTATTTTGGAGTGATCGAATTCATCGGATACAATGGCAGAGGCAGCGCATGCCTACTCGCGTCATTCCTTTTTCCTTTGTCACCGCCCGTGCCGTAGCATGTATAATATATTAGATGTATTAGGATGATTAATGTGCAAGTTCAACCGCAAGGGGGCAGCATTACGAGTAGTATCTGTCATGGCGATTCATATATATATATAGATATATTATCATGCATAATATACCTATATACATATGTTTACTTTTCAATGTTTTGATAACAGTTCATAGTGTTATTATAACCTTACGATTCGGTGAGCCCAAAACATTTTTTTAAATAAAAAACGCTGCCAAGTACTTTGGCGGAATGCTTTCTGATAGAGCTCTTTGAGTTTCATTAATTTTTTTATATTTATTTAAATGTGATTTAATATAAAAAAATTGTCTAACATTAATATTTATTTATAAGTTTGTACTTTAAAAGAACGATGAAAACGAAATTTCTAATCGTAACCACGCTAAGAAAGAAGATAATTACTATAGCATTATTTTTTCTTTTACATCAGCACGTGCTGATCTCTAATGTTTTATTTTTGAAGTTATTTATTCAGGCAGCTGTGCTGTGGGTCTCTTGGCGTTTTGAGCAATTTTTAAGCAAACGAATAATTTGCATAATAATTTTAGAGCAAATCTATCGAATGGTTTTAGTGTAATATAAAAAAAAAATAAAAAATAAACATTTTTCAAAATTTTAAAAATTTTCTTAAATTAAAATTACGCTAAGAAAATGAGTTTTCAAAATCATATTTTCTTTAGACAATAATGAATAACTTGCATACAAATTTTGGAGAAAATCTAAGAAAATCAATTGGTAAAAGTTTTTCTTCTTTTGGCAATCGCAAATAATGTTCATACAAATTTTCAAGAAAATTCTTCGAGTAGTTTACGTAAAATATCAAAAAAATAAAAAATAAAAATTTTTTTTTAATTCTTAAAATGGCTCTAAAAAAAACTGAGCTAAGAAGATCAATTTTCAATAGCTCCCCCCCAGTTAGACAAAAAAATAAATTGTATCGAGTAGTTCTCGAGATCTTATTGGCGTACTAAAATCACACATACACACACACACACACACACACGCACGCACACACACACACACACACACACACACACACACACACACACGCACACATACATACAGACATTTTCTGGAAACCACTTTTTTCGACTCCCTGAGTCTAAATATGTACAAATTAATGAAAAAATAGAAAAAAAATTTTTTTATCGATACAATGCTTTCTCTATGAGAAAGCAAAATAAAGTGTAGTGTACCGAATTGTAAAAATAGTGTAAAATTTAAATTTCCAAAAAATGTTGCTGCACGAAAAAAATGGTTTAAGGCAATAAGAAGGTTACCTTTTACTTTAAAAACTAACGACGGTCTTTGCATCGATCATTTCGCTCCAGAGCATATTATTACAGAAAGTTATAGAGGTTTGTTTAAATAATTTCAAGAATTTCTTTATTTTAATTGATTTTTTTATAATTGTTTATGTTTTTTAATGGCATTTTTTTGTTCTTATTATCCATCAGAAGGATGTAAATTGGAAAGAATTCTATTAAAGCGAGGAACTGTTCCAACAATACTTAATTTACAATTAGAAGAATTTAATGAAATTGATACAATAGAGACAGAAATTCAGTCATCTTTAGAAGAAAATTATGAGAATACAGATGTACAGGATAAAAATGAGACAAATAATTGTGATTTTCCTAATGATCGTTCTGAATGTAGAGAAAATATGGATCATGCTGATATCAATTTCGATGTTTATGAAGAATGTATTTTTAGTGAGTTTAATGTTGGTGAAAATGTTCAAGAAAATGACGAACTGCTCAGTACTAATCAGCACGAAAATGAAGAAAATAAAGTTAATGGAAAAATAAATAAACCTAGGTACGACATAGATGATTATAAGGATGCAAATACCTCTAAATCATTATTGCATTTCTGTGGTATGGAAGATTATGAAAAATTCATGACAGTGTTTTACTCTCTACAACCTGCTTTCTTTAACTTAAAAGTGAAACCAAGTTCAGTTCATGGATTAAGTGAGCGTAATCAGCTATTTCTAGTGCTTTGGAAGTTGAGGCTATATCCAGCTGATATTGAATTAGCAAATCATTTTAATGTAAGTGAACAAGCTGTCAACAAAATATTCACTTCTTGGATTTTGTTAATGTCAAAAACATGGGGAATGATTGACATATGGCCTAGTCGAAAGATGATCGATTTTTATATGCCAGATAGCTTTAAGAAAAAATTCTCAAAAGTGAGAGCAACATTAGATGCTACAGAAATAAAAATTGAAGCACCCAGCAAACCTACACAAAAACAATCATTATGGAGCACATAAAAATGCTAATACCTTTAAAATAATGATTGGTACGACTCCTGGGGGATTAATTTCATATCATTCCGAAGCCTATGGTGGATCAACGAGTGATCGGCAAATTATTGAAAGAAGCGACCTTTTTAAAAAATTTGAAAAAGAAGATGAAATTTTAGCTGATAAGGGAATAATGGTACAAGATTTGTTCGCACCGCATGGTGTTAAAGTATCAAGACCTACACCATTGGTCAAAGGTTCACTGCCACATGAAATAGTAATGAAGGGCCGTAATCTTTCGAGATACAGAGTTCATGTTGAAAGAGTAATTGGTTTATTAAAAACCTTTACTATTCTTTCAAAAAAACTTAATAAATATCATCGACATTTAGCTTCTGAAATAGTTGGAGTATGTGTGATGTTGACAAATTTTAAAGAAAATATAATGTAAATTTTTGTAATTATATATATTGTAATAAATTTTATTTTTATAAATATAATTTTTTTTAAATTTATTATTAAATTTGTTAAATAATGTAATTCTTAGATATAGAAACAGTATAACTCAAGTTTAGTTTATTAACAAATATATAATTTATAAATTAATAACAATTTTCTTTTAATTACAAAATACTGAACTATAATTTTGATACAAATATTTCTCTAAAATGGCTGGTTTTATATAACTTTCATAGAAAATATCTAATTTTGAAAGCATTTCCGAAATAAACGAATCATCTCTTTCTATTGATATTCTATGCAATTCCTTAAAAGTAAAAACAATAAAGTCACAGTATCTTCTGCCTGTGGCGTACAACTGTCCTTGAATTTGGAAGTAATAAGGGTGGTTTTTTTTCAATTTTAATTGTCCATTCATATCTTTATCAAGATAAGGGACTGTTACCTCATTGATGAACTGATTTCGGCTAGAATAGGGACATTTAACTTCTATGATAGTTTCCATTTCAAGTAAACCATTTGGAGAAGCTCCAAGATAAGGGCGATCCACTGGTACGTATAATCCACATTTACTGACGGTTAACTGATTGCCGTGATATGCGTTAAATTTTTTTATTGCAACTTCTTCATATATTTTTTCATGTTCAGTAGCTTTAGATGAGAAAGTTTCAGCATCCATGATTTTACTGACTAAAACTTTTGCTCCGTCAGCATTCAAATATTTTTGACAACAAGAATGAAAAATACTTGCGGTTAGTCTAATTGATCTTTCTTTCTTCCACAATTCACTTTTATTTTGATCTCGAGTATTTAATTCTATCTTATTAATATCATCTGATGATAAATTTACTAATCCCAGTGACTTTAATAATCTATATTTATCATTTTCTTTGCAGTATAAACTATGATCATTGTCAATAGCATACGTATTAGCTGGTTCTATTAATTGTTTAATACTGATAGGCGAGAGGGACACCCCCTAAAAAGCGCTTAGTTTTCTTAGTTTTCGAGAAGGTGACCGCTACCGTCCTACAAGCTAATTTTTTTTTTAAAGAAAGCTTCTGACCCACAGATTACGAATACAAACTTTTTTTTTGGTTCCGAGTCCGGGAACATAAAGAAAATTAGCGGTTACTTATAGTGCGTACAGAATTTTTACCTATTAAACCGTTATTTTCGCCATTTTCTTTATGTTCCCGGACTCGGAACCAAAAAAAAAGTTTGTATTCGTAATCTGTGGGTCAGAAGCTTTCTTTAAAAAAAAATTAGCTTGTAGGACGGTAGCGGTCACCTTCTCGAAAACTAAGCACTTTTTGGGGTGTCCCTCTCGCCTATGAATTTTTATTAAAACCTCTTGCGACCATTAAATTTTTGTAATAAGTTTTATACCAAATTTCAAAATCAGGATTAAAATCATCACAAACATATGTGCCTTTAAGTCCAACAAACTGTTTAGCTTTCATCGGTGAACCAGTATAATTTTTTTTTGGACGATGGTAAGATTGTAGCTTTTGAGTGCAGGTTTTTTCAAGTATTAATTTTTTATTTTCTGATAAATCTATCAACGCCAAAAGTAATATAATTACGTGTTTACAATGAGCATTTGTTGTTTGTCCAACTGGATATTCGCATGTTCTTTCCAAAATTTCTCCATCCATATGTAAACTAATATTTACTAAATATTCCATATGTTTTTTTAGTTTAGCACAGCAATTTCCTTTAATAAAATATTTTTGATCTATAATAATAATAATAATAATTTACATTTATACAGAAGTATGACATAGTATAATCATTTTTAGTGTTGATAAATTTTCTTAATATGATATTAAATAATCATACTTTCAGTCGCATATCTTATATACTGTAAAAATCCATCTTTGTATAATTTTTCTGCAGTCTCTTTGTTGACATTATAACTATTTACAAATACCGTCAAATGTTGACTGGATGTAGACGGTAATAGACTATTCGAATTTTAATCTTTATACATTTCAGCTGAAGGTGTTTTAATGACGGCATCAACTGAAGTGATATGTTTGTATCCAAAATTATCATACTTATCATAATGTACCAGTCTAAATTATTATACAAAAAAAAATGAATTATTAAAACATAAATAACTATGTTTTTGGTTAGTAATTTTTTATTACACTAACCTTTCTACCAATTCTGCCTTTCGTCCACATACTTTAGCACCTTTTTCTTTTAGAAGTTTTTTTAATTCAACAATATTTAAACTACCGTAGTAATTTATTTTTGAATTTTATGGGTCCATCTTTTAAATTTAAACTTGGCCGCTCTTTCACATACATAGACACAATGAATAAGTAGAGGTAGGAAGCCATGACAGATACTACTCGTAATGCTGCCCCCTACCGGTTGAGCTTGCACATTAATCATCCTAATAATAAATATGAGTAACGTTGCTTCGACTCTTATTATATTATAAATATTGTTTTATCGTATTATAACGGACTCGTACGTACAAAATTGGCTGCATGAAAATAATTT
Organism: Anastatus disparis; assembly: GCA_017163975.1. Lineage (NCBI taxonomy): Eukaryota > Metazoa > Arthropoda > Insecta > Hymenoptera > Eupelmidae > Anastatus > Anastatus disparis. The sequence continues at coordinate 52,472 of JAFFSR010000184.1, forward strand.
GTCTACTCTAGTTAGTATTTTCAAATGTAAGTATTCTTTCTTTATAAATCTTTAATGTTATTTTTAAACTAACCTCTAAATCACGGACTTTGTCATCGTTGTTCATTATACATGATACTGTATGAAATCAGAGTTGCTAAAAATTTATTCGAATAACAAATAAAATTTACAACTAAATTATCTTTTTATAGAAAACAAATAACATTATTCAAATAGAAAAAATTATTCGAATAAATTATTATTCGTTATTCGATTATTTATTATTCGATTATTAATTATTCTCTATTTCTTCCTAACGTCTTTCCGGATATATTACAAAATCGTATTAATGTTTAGCTTATGGCTGTTAAAATATAATAATAATTTAAGAATTATTCGTAACAAATAAAGATAACAGATTTCGAATAACGGATGACGCGAATAATTTAATTTTATAAATAAAAGATGAAAATTTATTCGCGAATAACGTGAATATGAATAATTATTTGTTTAGTCATTATTCGACTAATGATATATTCGAATAAGTAGCAACTCTGGTGTCTATGATTGCAAAGTTTAAGAAATTGCCATTTAAGACAGTCAGGCATAGGACGATTGAATCTTTGCAAATAATACATTCAGACACAATTGGTTTTATGTAAACTATACGAAAGCAGAGATATACGATTCAACGAAAAATTATTCTACAAGGACAGATATGTAACAACTGATATACAAGACTGAAAACAAATTGATAAACAGATAAAGATACATGGTTTGTGAATTTTGTATAAGAAGACAGAAAATGAGACACAAATACAAAGACCGGAGGAAGAGAAAGTCAAAAGACCAATTGGCCAAGAAAAGAAAATAATAAGACTGATAAAAAGGAATGAGGACTGGAGGGAGAGAAAATAAAAAAATTAGTAGGACAACCGACAAGAGTTAAGAAAATACTGAATATGAAGTGCAAGAACCGGAAGGAGAGAAAAAAAAACAACAGATTGAATCACCAATGGAAACACAAAAAAGTACAGAAAATAAGATGGATGAAGGAACTCATGTTTTATTAGCTGAAATAAATAATAGCCCGACTACATACTTAGAAGCCATGAAGTCAAAAAAAAAAAAAATGGACCAAAACTATTAATGAAGAGTTCGAATCTATGTATAAGAATAATGTATGAAAATTAGTTGACAGATCAATTGTAATGAATGACAGAAAAAGATCAAATATTATACATTCAAGATGAGCATTTAAAAGAAAGTCAAAGGACAGTAAAATAAGATATAAAGCCAGACTAGTAATTCGTAGTTTCAAAGACAGAAATGAGTATGATATGCAAGAAACATATGCACCGGTTTCAGGATTACATTTAATCAGATCTATACTGGTAATGGCAGACAAACTGAATTTAGAAATATGTCAGATAGACGTAAAGACAGATTTTCTAAACGGATATTTAAACAGTAAGGTATACATGGAAATATCTGAAGGGATGATTATTTCTGAAAGAATCAAACAAAACAAGATTTGTAAATTGGAAAAGGTTTTGTACGATTTAAAAGTCAGTCTAAACAGTTGGAATAAAAGATTTAAAGAGGCAGTAAAGAAATATGGACTTAGTATATTCTACTAGTTTGCAATAACGTACAGATGCTTGAAAGAATAAAAAAAAAAACAAATTTCAAGAAAGAATTTAAAATGACAAAAATTGGTCAGCCTAAAAGTTTCTTAAATTTAGCAATAAAGTGAGACAAATTAAGCAGGAAGAATACATAAACAAAATGCTAAAGAAGTTTAGTTTTGATCAATCACCTCCTCAACGAACATCTATAGTAACCAATCAGGTGGACAATAGCAAGAGAAGATACCCTAAAAAAATAATAAATCAATGCAAGCAGGCCAAATATTGCCTATGATCTTAATGTTCTAAGCAGACACTAAATCAAACCCACTAAAGATGACTGACAAATGGTTGAATAAGTATTTAGATGCTTAAAAGAAACAAAAGACTTTGAACTTAGATATAAAGGACAGGACGACTGTTTACAAGTGATGAAAAAAAAACAGGTAGTGGAACAGAGTTAAGATATATGACAGAAATAAAAGAACACTTTGTAAAACCGCTAGCATTTGAACTGCATGAACGGTTGTCAAAGTTGAGAGGCGGCCGTATAGTTCTGTCCTTGTCTAATTTAAATTTTCATTATTATTAATAAATTAAATATTATTATAGAAAAGTAAGGGCAATAGTCCAATAGATTTCAGGACGAGCAAACAATCCTATTCTATAAAAAAAATATAAAATTTTCATTAGATTTCGAGTGAGGTCTGAAACGATTGAACTTGATAACTGTTTTTCCGTTTCAGACCTCACTCAAAAACTAATGAAAATTTTATACTTTTTCATAGAATAGGATCGTTTGCTCGTCCTGAAATCTATTGGGCTATGCCCTTACTTTTGTATAACAATATTTTATTTATTAATAATAACAATGAAAATTTAGATTAGACAAGGACAGAGCTATACGGCCTCCTCTTAATACTGAATGACTGATAAGACTGACAAAAATTTAAAAATATCTGTATTTACATTCGTTTATTCAAATTTTATTTTAATATTCTTTACATTGTATGTATTACAGGTCCTAAATAAAACAAACGACAGAAAAACTCAAAATTCTATTCCTTTTATATATATTTTCATTTATGTATTCTAATATAAAATTATTTATGCATGATAAATAACATTGAGCGTGGAAGGGAGTGTTAGAAATATAGACATGCTCAATTGTGTGTGTAGTGTGTGGCGCCGCCGTGAGGCGGGGTATCTTTGATCAACGCGAGATGCGTTTGTTCATTCCATAGTCGACAGTTAGGCAGTTAAGATATATTAAGATAAATTATTTATTACGAATTAATTGCGTTTATTTCATTCAAGTTAACCCTCGCTAATTTCAACATTTATTATTTAATTTCATAAAATATTTAATTTTGTATTTTTCAAATATTTTACCCAATCTTTCGTGAATTTATTGGAAAGCTTTCAAAGAAGATTCAAATGAAGTGTTACTGAAATTTTCATTTAGCTACCAGGAAGCTTACGTGGAAGATTACAGGAGAGACATTAATTAAACTTTTAGAAGATTACGTTTACTGTAATCTTCTGTTTAAGTCTCCAGAGAGATTCAGTCAAATATTTTGTTGAAGATTACTGGAAAATTTCCTGAAGTTTATGAATAATTATCGCGCAATATTCCTGTAGCGTTTCATGCAAACTTGCTGAAAGCTTGATGGAAGATTACATAGAATATTGAATTTTTTATACTTTAATATTTCGCGCAAGACTTACTGAAACTTTCATTGAGCTTTCAGAAAATGCACACGAAATATTTCGGGACAGACATTAAGTAACCTTCCAAAAATCTTTTCGAATCGTTTACTGTAATATTCCGTCAAAGTCTCTAGGAAGATTCAGTGGAATATTTTATGGGAAATTATTGGAAGATTCTCTCAAATTTGCTGATAATCTTCGCAGGAATATTCCTCTAAGATTTCTTGTAATCTTGCTGGAAGCTTTATGGAAGTTTCCATTGAATATTTAATTTTTTATATTTTGAATATTCCATGCAAACATTCGCAAAGTTTTTACAAAACTTTCAAGGAAGATTCTAATGTAATATTACTGAAACTTTCCAAGAAGCTCACATGAAAGAGTACGAGAGAAACATAAAGTATCTTTTCATAAATCTTTTCAAATTATTAATTATAATCAATCCGAAAAAGTCTCCAGAAAGATTCAGTGAAATATTTGATGAAAGATTATTGCAAAATTCCCTCAAATTTGCTGGTAATCTTCGCAGGTATATTCCTGTAACATTATACGCAATCTTGTTGCAAGCTTCATGGAAGCTTTTTTATGTTTTGAATATTCTGCGCAAGGTTTCGGAAAGTTTCTAGGAAACTTTCATGGAAGATTCCGATGTAACCTTACAAAGCTTCAGAGGATGAAATTTGCGGTAGTACTGTCAATGCATTGCAATATATTACCCATACTCAAATTTTTACACGGGAAATTACAAAAAATTCAAGTTATTTTTTTCATTTATACTTCTTGTTTTAAATTAGGCTATGAGAACTAATATTGAATAAGAACAAATTTATAAATATATATGTTAATATAATATTAATTTTTATAGTTACACAAATGAATGGTACAATATTTCACAGAAAGCAAAAGTTTTAATGGCAATCATAAACATGAGGTGCTTGAAACCTAACAAGTTTACAGCTGGTGGGCTGTACGTTTTAAACTTTGAAAACTTTGGATCTGTAAAATAATATTTACTTTACACTATCTTAAATTATATATATATATATATATATATATATATATATATATATATACTCAATTAAAATTTTTAGTAAATTATGTTTTTTCAGATAATCAAGACAATAATATCTTATATGACAGTTGCAGTATCATTACGAGAGTAACTAAAATGTTTTGGGAAGCCATTTAAACACAGTTTTAATTAAAATATTTATTAAAAATGGAGAATTCTAAAGAGTTGACTTATAAAATAAATTTAATTATTTTCAATTGTGGTATATTTCTATCCATTTCAGACCATTATTATCATCATTATTATTATTTATAAAATATTACATCAATCGTTATTACTTTTACCACCAACATGTTCCCCGCTTACAGTAATTGTATAAATATGATACAAAATTATATACTAGATCCCACATAAGATGATATAAACATTGAAAGAAATTATTAACATTATTTTATTTTTATTTACTGTTACTTAGTATTTATTGGTTCAACTTAGTTAAGATAACTATAATATTATTCACTTGATCGCGCTATTTCTGTTTTTAATTATGAGTGGACTGTATAATTTGTGCTTAAGAAGGGGCCGAACTATCTGTCTTTGTCTAATAGCGTTTTTCATCATTTATGTAAACACTATCCGGTAAAACAAGAAAAAAATAGCAGCCCCCGCTAGATATTAGTATAATAAGTAAATTTTGTAATAACAACCAAATTTTTTCACTGCGTAGTTTTTGAATAATTAGAGACCTACCAAAAAAAGATAGGTTATATTCTAGATTGCTAGTAGGTCTCTAATTAGTCAAAAACTATGCGGTAAAAAATTTGGTTGTTATTACAAAATTTACTAATTATACTAATATCTAGCGGGGGCTGCTATTTTTTTCTTGTTATACCGGATAGTGTTTACATAAATGATGAAAAACGCTATTAGACAAAGACAGATAGTTCGGCCCCTTCTTAATGATTAAATGCTTTTATATTAATTTAATCTAACACGATCATGCAGGAGGACGTGGGTGCAGTAGGTAGAGGTATGATGAAATCACTTTAGATACTATTTTACAACTTATAATGGCTTTTAATTGCAAAAATATTCACGTAGAAATGTTTACAAGGTTCTAATTAATAATTATAAACTGATTGGTATTGAAATTTAAACTTAATCGCACTGATTAATTACGATTACAAAATTACAAGATAAGAGCGTGTACACATTAGCTGCTGCTTCGTTGAGTGCTATAGTGCGTCTCACCTAGTGTTAATGTATGCACAGTCAACTCGCGTCTCACGTTTATCTAATACTTAGATTAGCTGATCATGTACGAACGCACACAACTATGCGCGACTTATAAAGGATTGACACGTGGCAATACTAAGGAAATGGCTTAACCATCACTATTATCTGAACTTAGATAATATTCAATCTCTATCTTGGCATACTAATGTCGAATTCTTTTGTATCGACAAGATTAATGTACATTTACGCTGCATTTATATCTTTCACTGAAAAAAGTTTCGCAGAGTAACGCACTCTGCATAGAATAGGGTAATGACACCAATTATCACGAGTCTCGGTAGACTATGTCAGTTCAATCGATTGAATCTTAGATATAAGTACAATTTTCAATCAGAAAATGTTTGAAACGTATCATTCATAACATAATTAAAAATTGTATAACAAAAAAGTATACTAAAATAGTAAATTATTCAACTAATATTAAATTTAAAATAATATTTTTTTTAACCTATTGTTACGAACTCAATCCAGTTTTTACGACCCAGTTTATTACGAACACACCAGTTATTACAACCCAAACATTACGACAATTTAACTGACAGTTTCGAGGTTATGTTTCAATAACAGTACTATTATTTACGACTCTATTTAGATTTCAGGCAATCTTTTACTTATTTGTAAATGTCGATTTAAGAATGACTGAAACGCTTTTTTTCCAGGTCTGTTATTTACAAACGGAATCGTCTTTTTCAATTCATCACAAATTTTCTTGACGCTGTCACAGAGCATCCACGTGTAACCTATTCCATAGTTTCTTTTGTATATATGCTAATATATATATATATATATATATATATATATATATATATATATATATATTGCGACGAGTATACATACTCACGCATTCAAATTTCCCGCCTGACGGCCAAGCTACTACAGAACAATAGTTCTGAGCTCAGCCGCCAGGTGGCAACCCTAAACGCCGCTACACGCATTAAGAAAAATGAGGCCAGAGTATATAAGAGGCCGAGAAGCACAGCTAAGCAAGCACATTCAGTTCGAACTGCACCTTCGTGCAGTGGAGACCTGTATACACATAATCTACTGAGTGTAACAGCCCTTCTAAGGGCTACCGTACGGAACTATACTAGCATTAAAATATACCTTCTCTGATCCAATATGAATCTTGAGCTACTCTCTGATCCAAATACTCTCTCAATGGAGCAACTGGTGCAAGCCATCGACCAGTGCCGACACACCTTAACTACTTTAGAAGCAGCCTTGCAAAGGCTCTGCCCAAATCAATCTGATAAAATGGAAACATCATCGTTCCCTAACAAGGAAACAGCTAACCCTACATCCGCTGAAACCTCTCACGTAAGTATACAAAATAACAATAATACTTTAAAAAATCCTGCAGTTAAAACTGCAACCAACACACAAATACAGTCCCCTTCTTACAACTCTCAAATAAACCACCCAAACAAACGCCGACGCGATGCTACCCCCTCAGAGTCTTCTGACTCTTCTTCAGAAGAAGAAGAAGAGGAAAACTCTAATTCAAAACGTAGTCCCCCTCCTATCTGCATCCTTAACAAAGAACTTTGGCCACAAATCAACGCCAAAATCAACTCTTCCGACATCGAAGTCCGCAAAGCAAAGAACACCTCCAAATCAGTCATGGTTTATCCCAAAACAGTAAACGATTTTCGTACACTTACCGCCCAATTCGATAAAAAGAAAATTCAATACACCACCAATCAATTGGAAGAAGACAAGGACCTCATCGTTATTATCAGAGGAGTCACGGAAACAATACCGGAAAAAGACATACTAGACGAGCTTACTACTAAAATTCCCGCAGTTAAAAGCGTTTACAGAATGAAGAGAGGTGATAAAATCTGGCCCTTAGTCGCAGTTCATCTCGATCCATCCGCCCCATCAGCCAAAACAATCTTTAACTTGAGTAACCTACAGGGTTTGAGCATAACTGTAGAATCCAAACGTAAAACCAACGCAACCCCCATATGCCGCCGATGTCTTGGATACTTCCACACAGCAAACTACTGTCACGCAGACTGGCGATGTGCCTTCTGCTCTCGAAATCATGCTACTGCCTCCTGCCGTACCAAGGATCAACCAAACGCTACTCCACTCTGTGCCAATTGTCAAGGCCTGCATCGAGCCACCTATGGTGGCTGTCCCAAAGTTCCGATAAGACCCCAACAAAATCTCCCCAGAATTCAACCAACCCCTAATACGCCTATTAGAAAACCCCTCCTCCGAAACCCCAACGTTAGCTATGCCAAGATGGCCAGCTCCCAGCCTGCCTCTCGTCCACAAAATGTATCTCAGCCACAACTTCGGTCCCAACCTCCAACACAGCCAGCCCCGGCGTCGAATCTGCCAAAGGTGGTTCCAAGCCAAAACCCAAAAGCTCAACTTCTCGAGCAGCTTTTTCGTAACTTCTTCGACTCCTTGCTTCCAATCATCAGTCAATAAAGACGAACCCCTCAAAATCCTTACTTGGAATGCTAACAGCATTCTGTCGCAAAATAGAACGAAAGTTACAGAGCTCGAGGCCCTTCTCGAATCTAACCACATCGATGTTGCCTGCATAACCGAGACTCACCTAAATCCTAATAAGAACCTATTCATACCCAACTTTACAATGTACAGAAAAGATCGCCCTAACTCACAAGGAGGTGGCGTCGCTGTCCTTGTTAGAAATTCTATTCGTCACAGACCTATCAGCATCAATACGGCCATCACTTGCGAGGTGGTTGGCATCCAAACCGAATTCGCAAATAAGTCCCTTCGTATCTTCTCTCTTTACTCTCCCCCAAACACCAATAATATGTCCAAGATCCCCCTACTTTTTGATTCAAATACTCCCACCGTCATTGCTGGAGACCTGAATGCCAAAAGCAAGCATTGGGGTTGTATCTCAAACAACACTAAAGGAAACTCTCTCTGGAGTTTACACCTTCGCCACAATTTCTCTATCGAGGCCCCTGCCTCCCCAACACACTTCCCTGGTACTACTCATCATCAACCAGAAATTTTAGATATTTTTCTCACGAAAAATATCTCTCTCGACAAGGACCCTTGGACTTGCGCAGAGTTAAATTCAGACCACAATCCGGTAAATATCGAAATACCAATAAATCCTACCCTCAATCCTCCCACCAAAACAAGCATAGATTTCCTTCATCTAAAATACATTCTCGAAACATCCTCCTTCAAATGCAGTCAGATACACTCCATCGAAGATATCGATGCAGCCATCCTGAATCTCACAAACGAGGTAACCAACTCAATAGAAAAGGCCAGCTCATCCATTACTCCCAAACCCCATGAAACTAACCTTCCCAGCTCTACAAAAAAGCTAATCGTAACTAAAAATAGAATCCGTAAACTCTGGCAAACTTATCGAAACCCCATACATCGTACTCGCTTAAACGCTATCCAAAAAGAACTCACCTCAGCTCTTAAAGAAACAAATGACCTTGCCTTCGAAAACTATATAGCTGAAGCCGAGGCCAACCCTAAAAGTAATTGGAAAATTATCAAATCCCTCCGCAATCGCAAAACCCATTCACCTGCTTTAAAAAAAGACAATATCTCCTACTCTCTTGATGAAGAGAAAGCTGAAATCTTCGCGGACTCTCTAGAAGAACAATGCTCTCCACTCCCCAGTTCGAACGAAACCTCTCTTTTCCACGAGCACGTTACTGAGACTGTGCATGAATTTCAATTTTCTGACGCCGAATTTCAACACACTTCTCCCCATGAAATCTCGAAAATCATTCGCTTCCTAAAAAATAGAAAAGCTCCAGGCTCTGACGGCATTGGAAACGGAGTCCTCAAAATTCTTCCCCGTAAACACATTGTCGCTATTACCAACATTGTCAATGCAATGTTGAGATTACGATACTTTCCCAAAGCTTGGAAAGAAGCAATAGTTATCTTAATTCCTAAACCCGGTAAGCCCTTAAGCTCTGCATCTAGCTGTCGACCCATCAGTCTACTCTCCTCCTTAAGTAAAATCGCTGAACAGGTCATACGCTGTCGTATTGACCAATTCGTCGACGAAAGAAGTCTTATTATCGTTCCCGAATTTCAACATGGTTTCCGTAGGAAACATGGTTCAGTTCACCAACTCCTCCGTGTGTCGGAGTTCATAGCCGATAACCTCAACAAGAGAAAACATACCAGCATACTTTTGCTAGATGTAAAACAAGCCTTCGACAGAGTCTGGCACGAAGGTCTGATCTACAAACTCATTAAACTAGAATTTCCACACTACCTCATAGGCATCATCAAATCCTATCTCACAGACAGGACCATTCGGGTCCGTGTGGGTAAGTCTCTCTCTTCTCCCAGACCCATAACTGCAGGGGTTCCCCAAGGTTCGAAAATCTCTCCTCCTATCTTTAATATATTCTCTTACGACTACCCCAAGGACAATAAAGTTCTAGTTGCTCAATATGCCGACGACTCAGCCCTCATTTATACTTCAAAAGTTATCACTCATTGCTCCTCCGTACTAAACAAATTCACCCCAGAAGTGGTAAGATGGTACCACACTTGGAGAGCAGCAATCAACGAATCCAAATCTGTTGCCATATTCTTCTCTCGACGAAATCGTACTCCTTCAAATCTCCTAGTTAACAACCATCGTGTTGACTGGAGTTCTTCAGCCAAATACCTGGGTGTTACCTTCGATCGTAAACTCACATGGCAAAAACAAATCGATTCAGTCCGAGCCAAATGCCAAGATGCTTATGCTGCCTTAAAGCCTTTCTTCAATAATAAATCACTAACTAAGAAAACAAAAGCCCGCGCTTTTAATGCCATTATCCGCAGTATTTGCACTTACGCGATCCCAATTTGGGGATCCGCAAACCCTAACCGTATAGCTAAACTCCAAGGCACCTACATGCGCCTCCTACGCTCCTCTCTTCAGATCCCCTGGTTTATTCGAAATAATCAAATCTTAAAAGAAACTGGTATCGACTCAATTCCAGAAGCAGCGAACAAACACGCTGCGAATCTCCGTCTCTCTATCTCTAAACACAGCAATCCTAGCATAAAATTTCTTGTAAATTACCGTCGTAAATCCAACGATCGATTCAGAAGGCCATGCTCTCTGATTTGATCTTCATAACCCTTCTTCACTAACTGACTTTAAACAGTCTATTTTCGTGTTTCGCAATTTGCGCGAGTGCTATACAGCCCCCGCTGTATGAGCCACCGTTGTCTCTCAATTTTCTTCTTCTTAAGGTTCATAACCATTTTGGTTGGTAACCTACGGGGAGGCGGTTTTAGTCGGTAGGCACCTGCGGGTGAATCCGACACTACCCCTACGGGGGTGTCTTTTGAAGATTTCCCCTCCTCGACCCTTCAAACAAAAAAAAAAAAAAAAAAAAAAACAGCTAAGCAAGCAGTGTAGACTATAGTCCTCTCTCTCTCTTTACCTAAGTGAGCACACAAGGCTAAGAGAGAGTGAGACCGATAGTAGCTGGCTACCTTGGCTTGTGGAGCACCACAGCTTAGGTAGAGCTTCTCTCTCTCTCTCTTGCATATGAGGATAGATCAAGTGAGCACACAGGTCTACACTCTAATGCATAGACAGGTAATATAGAGATGCGTCAAGTGTGCACACAGGCGCATATCTATGCTACCTAAGAGCACACACTAGCCGCTTTTGCCCGCCGCATACCTACACTGAAAAATAAGTGGTAGTCCAGGAGTCCCTCGAAGTACTTCTGCTCCACGAAACCGTAAGAATGCTAATGCTTTCTCTCGTGGGGAACGTGACGCCCCACTGTCGAAGCTAACAGCTCTTTTTGTTGTGCATGTGTATTCCCACTCACGTGGGATTTCGTTTGGCGTCATGCGAAGTACTCCTCTCGTCCCACAGTGGCACCACTGTTTTCCTGCAGTGGCACTCTGTGCGCACGAAACGAAAAGAGTATAGTTTCGTTACCGATGGTAGTGCTTCTTTCCCACTTATTTTTCAGTGTACCGTTGCGCCGTTGAATTTAAGGGTGTCGTCCACCCAAAATCTTGATTAATTTCATAACCGCATTAATTCAATTTAAGGGTGTCGTCCACCCATTGCATTACTTACGTGCATTTATTAAAGGACCCCGTCCGACCGTTATTTTTTAGTTATTAATTATAATTAGAGTAAGGGTGCCGTCCACCCAATCTTACCGTAGTTTTTAGTTACAGCGTGTTAGTTTATTTAAGCGTCGCGCATTTACTTAACATTTAGTTTAAATCTCAATTAATCTTTTGGTTTCCCGTTTTGTTTGTTTTACAGGAAAAGGCAACCGACGCAAAATCGACCGGCCAGGCCGAAATCAATTAAAGCCAAAGACATAATTAATTAAAGCCACTTGCATTTTCTTTTTATTTGAAAAGTCAATTCTATTTATTTCCTTTTCTCTATTAAATTCATTAATTTCATCTAACGCAAATCAAGTTTATTATTTTCTATTAAAGCCTTCACAAGCCGTCAAGTGGCCAAAATAAAACCGCAAGATAACACTTTCTTATTGTACACATATTAAGGTTAGGTTAGTGATTAGTATTATATAAATGGTAGGGTTTAGTTTTGTCATCAAAAATATTATTTTTATTTTTTATACACGTCGTTGTAAGATAGCAATGAGTATAATAAAGCCAAGGTACTCCACAGTATAAACAAACGTGCACTACCCGGTTACTATCCTTCATATTCCGCCGTCCAATCCCTCTAACTCCTGCCGATCTTACCCTGGTAACTCGCTGAAGCGTCTGGCAACAGGAGTTACACGTATTTTCCCCTCCCGAAAGGAAAAAAACGTTACAATATATATACACGTGTGAACGATAAATTCATATTTTTTCTTTTCTAGATTTCAATATCTTTAAAATTGTTTATTGATTTTTCAAAATCAATGTATTAGTAGTTTAAAAAGAAAATTCAGGCACTTATTTATTATCAATAAATAACGTTGGTTAGACGATACTATAATCTCACATTTTTAACTTTAACAAAATTTTCTTTTGTATTTAATTCACCCTGCCTTTTTCTCTTCATTCTAATTCAATTAATATCTTATTTAAGAGTATTTAAATACTTAAGTATGTACAGCGCTTGTTGCTTCAATAATTTCACCGGTAGCACTGATATACACGCAATCTTTTAGGTTAAATTACCTCATTCAGGATTCGTAAGAACTGGGTTTAGATACGTACAAGTGTACCAGTCATTACATTCTTAATTACATTTTTTTAAATTATTATTATTCAAATTTAAAGGTATTTTCAAAATCGGCATGTGGAGGCCTTTTTAATAGGTATTGTTTATATTAAATTTGTTAATAAAATATAAATCAAAATATGATTTTCAAAATAACAAAAATATGCGAAAATCAAATTTTTATACTCGAATCGTTCATTCTATCATAGGGACAATTTTTAAATTGGATTATTTATTTTACAATTTAAATATGAAGCTATTTGTAGGTGGAATATAATAACTAATACATTAAATTAATTGAAATTATTTATTAAAGATCTGCATATCATAAAATAAATTTTATATTGCAATATATAATTCGATTTCGTCATAAGTGGATCACTCGTAACAACTGATGTCACTACCCTAGCAGTTCTTCGGCAGTTTCGCAAAGACATACCTCTAATTTTGAAGAGACGAAACTCGAAACGCACCGAAGCATAGTCACTCGATCGGGTCGAGGGTTAGTTACTCGTCTCCTCGAAGACCATACTTGACTGATCTATCATAGAAATTTAACTCATCAAAATTAAAAATTTTTAATATGTTTCTTATGTAGTCTATAACCTGAATTCCGAAGTTGTCTTAGGGAGATGTAAAATGGACACTACATCTGTGTTCATAAGTATTGACTTTTTTCCATTTGAAAAATTGAAAAATTTTGGAAAAATGTAATTGTATGGATCTTATAAGAACGAATCCCTTATGAAAAATATCTGTAGATTAAACTGTAGATAATCCTGCGGAATAATCTACAGAAAACCTATGAGGAAATTTGAATAATAACTGCAGGATTTTCTGTAGAGAAAATTGTTGGAGAATCTACAGGTTGAACGAAGGTGAATTTGCATAAAAATCTGCAGCATCCGTGCAGAGTTACTTGCAAGAAAAACTGTGAAAAAGTTTGCAGAGATTCTATAGACCGTGTATAGAATAATATATAGGAACTCTACGAATATACCTATACAAATTTTCACAAGGTTTTTGCCTACGTAATTTTCTACAGATTTCTATAAAATCCTCTACAGAATTATCCACAGAATCATCTGTAGAATTATTTGCAAAATTATCTGTGAAATTATCAGCAAAATCATCTACAGATTCATCTACAGAATCATCTACAGAGTTTTCGATAAAATTTTTTTCAGAATTTTGTGTAAATGGGATTTTTTATAGGATTCCGTAAAACGTATTGTAGAAACCTTTGCTGACAACTTATGGATAAATGTAAAGAATGGTTTCCTGTCGAGAATATTATAGGAAAATCTTCAAGCTGACTTTAAATAAATCTTCAAGATTATCTGCAAAAATAAATATAAAAAATTTTTTAGTATAAATATTATTTTAAAAAGAAAATTTTCTTATTTTTAGCTACATAAAATTTTTTATATATCATAAGAAAAAAAACAAAAACCAAGGTGATCCTCGTAGCATGAGCTTTCCGAAGAACGTAGAGCTTCTGCGATTCCACACGGAGTCTTATGGCCTTATATATTTGTGGCTGCAAACTTTGTACAAGCAATCAAAAAATTTAAAGAACGCCACTTAGTGACTTGAAATGAAATCGACGTAATCGATCACATCAATTCGATATTAAGTCGCTAGGTGGTGTTTCTTTAAATTTTTTGATCGCTTGTACAAAGTTCGCAGCCGCAGATATATAAGGCCAGAAGATTCCGTGTGGAATCGTTGAAGCTCTTTGTTCTTCGAGGAGGTACTACGAGGTTTACCTCGTTTTCGGACTTTGTCTTGTGAAAGAGAAATAATTTTCCGGTTATTAACTTCCCGAGTAGAAATGTAAATACGGGAAACATCCATCCCAGATCCGTATCCTGAAGATAATATTCCGGTCCTGATCCGAAATCGGATTAGTACCTGATTGGAGTGTGTCACCAGGGAAAGTTGCGGACCTTGTCAGGATACCTGATTTCAGTTTTGCTATTCAGGACTATGACAGGACCGGAGTAGGACAATTTGAAGTACAAAGAAGTACAATAGGCTAAATACAAATCTGGTCCGGATGCGGTGCAAATCCGGTGCGGATAAGGTTCACATTTGGCTATGTAGGTTTTTACTCAAAGATAAAACATAAAATTTATGAATGAATAAAATTTATTCAGAACCTTTAGTGCTATACATTTTTAGTAGCTGTTAACCCGCGTAAAAATCATAACTATTGGCAACATATTGCGAATCTATTCGCCATTTCTATTGCAAACATATGGCAAATATATGGCACAAATAATTGCTAATATATTGCCAATATTGCGCCAAAAGGCATCCTGCCCAATGTCGCCAATATATTGGCAATAGTTGCTAAATTTTTTTTAAGTTTAACAGTTTATATGCCGGATTTACCTATGGGCACTCGGGGCACAGGCCCCAGGGCCTCCACCAGTCAAGGGCCCCCACAAAATATATCTGTTTTTTTAATACTTTGAATCTACTATTCGTGAATTATTTTATATGTTTATTAAAGATTTTACTGGTTTTTCGAACAAATCTGGAAAAAAAATTAATTTTAAATTATTTTAAAATTATTAATTGTTGCTTTGTCAACTAGAGAAAGTATCGCATCTTGCAAGCAACATTTACAATCTATAATGATAAATATAACCATTTCCTTGACTAAAATGTACCGTTTGGTACTAGTATATTTCGATTATAACATCTAATGTGTTTAAGATAGAGCTGTCTATTGGGATTTAAAGTGAGTGCATAGAGGGGGTACCGAATTCAATGTGGCGGACATATGCTAGCAGTTTAACGTAGGCTCTTATGGAATTTTTTTTTTTATTAAAAATGTTAAAAAAAGAATCCATACGCTGGGTACAATGAGAACCAGAGAAATTTCAGAGAAGGTGAGCGACTTTTGGACGCAAACATGCTAGTTTTATGCGGGAAATTGAGCTCTGATTATTCGCGTATCAAAGCTTTATGTGCACAAACACGACAACCTTGCAGTAATCCTCGTGAAATTAATGGGAAGATAACGGAAATTGGTGAGATATTAGAGTTTACATGCTCTTGCCCAGCTGGACAATCTGGCAAGTGTAAACATACATTAGCAACATTATTGTATTGTTGTAAGTAAGTGAAAAAAAGTTATGTTTACATTTATAAAAAACTAAAACAATATTTTATTTTTAAATGTAATCTCACCTATAAATATTATTTTTACAGATTAGGTGATAAACTGCCTATATTATCGTGCACAAACATAACGTGTACTTGGAAAAATAGGCATGTAAATATATTAAAAACTTTTGATTCTTTACCACTTCTCACACATTCTTGTATTACTTCTCTTCAGTCAAAAAGGAGAAAATTAAGTGACGCAGAGTTGGATAATTTAAAAAATGAAAAAAAGGAGTTGGAGTTAAAACTTGATAATGCAGTGAATAGTTTAAAAACAAAAATATTTAATGAGTTTAAAAAAAATTTGCCAAATTCAGCAATGATTAAATCTCAACATGGATGGCATAATACTATTGACATTTAAAAGAACAAATTTACAGAATTTGAAAGAGAGCAATTTCAAATTTTATTTAGGAATCAAGATAGTCCATTGATGGAAATGATTCATAAATATGAGATTAATAGTGAAATGCAGCAGTGTTGTAAGAACAGTTTCAATGAACTTTCTATTAATGGTATAAGTGTATGTGAATCAAATTGGTACGCACAATGGATCAGTGAAAGAAAATATCGTATAACAGGTTATAAATGTTATGGTATTTATACTCATGGTAAAGGTTATTATTATTAGATATTGTTTATTTTGTATTATAAATAAAGTTGAAAAAATACATAAAAATACTTTAAATAGCCTTGTACATATAAAATCAAAATAGTACAGTATGATATCACAGTCATAAAACATAATAGAGATAGTAATACTGTAATAGTAAGTCAATAAATTAAATAAAAGCGATATCACAGATAACACGAATAAATACATGCAAAAAGTATAAATAATATAGTTAAAAATCAGTCTCAATATCTATCAGTCAAAATAATTACATAAAATCAAGCGTGTAAAGAGCGCAGTCGAAATATCAGCAGTATACAGTAAGTTAAAATCACAGCAAGTTGAATGTACAGTAATATACAAGTCAATCTGATAAAAATATAATCATTCACTCTATGCACACACATCCTACATACACGCCAATAAATACAATCATGCCTTAAATCTATAAAGGGTACATCACATAATAAATTAACACATATGATATAGTCCGAAAATAATACTGTTTAATCGAGGTCGAGTAAAACCTCCTCAGAGCGGCTTTAAACCTGCCGATTGATGGAAGATTTTTAATATCAGCAGGTAGGGAGTTCCAAAAATGCGCACCTTGAACTTGAAAGGAATTTCTTCCAGTCTCAGTGCGCATGAAGGGCACCCGCAAGATCTTTAATCTCACCCCTAGTGGTCGCTCTGGGTATATATCTAGTGAAGAGACCCACTAGA
Organism: Anastatus disparis; assembly: GCA_017163975.1. Classification (NCBI taxonomy): domain Eukaryota; kingdom Metazoa; phylum Arthropoda; class Insecta; order Hymenoptera; family Eupelmidae; genus Anastatus; species Anastatus disparis. The sequence continues at coordinate 69,805 of JAFFSR010000184.1, forward strand.
TATTCGGGAGTATTCATACGTACGATTTTGTACATAAGTACAGCCATAAAATACTGTCTCCTCGAATCAGTACGTAGCCAACCCAAAGCATGTCTATGGGGAGAGATGTGATCACCCATTCTCACGCCTAATACATATCTCACACATGAATTTTGCATTGTCTGTAGCCGTCTTCGTAACTCCTGCGAAGCATCGAGCAAAACCACTGAGCAATAATCAAGATGTGGAAACAGCAGGGCGGTTGCGAGCTGCTTACGCAGAGCCTCAGTGGTGTACCGACGGAAAAACCGCAGGCTATAAATCACTCTATTGAATTTTTTAGTCAGCATATTAATATGCGGTTCCCACGACAGTTTAGAGTCGAGTACAACACCAAGACTCGTAACGGTGTCAGAGAAAGGAATACCGATACCGCTCCCCAGGTCAATCGTCCTTGGCTCACCCGAATAAAAATTTTTAATAAAACGATTACTTCCAAAGACGATCGCCTTTGTTTTACTAGCATTCAAAGTGAGAGAAACACCAGCAGCCCACCCCGACACCGCCCTGGCCGCCCTCTGTAAAATACGAATCCCCTCGTCCACATCATCATTTATACTCATGGTAAAGGTAAAAAGATTGGACTAAAAAGGCTCAAAGTTTGTTAAAATAGCATCGTTATTCACTGACACTATTAAAAATAAGAGCTAAGAAACTATATGACAAATTCTGTTTTAATTTAACTTATGTTAAAAGAACTATATCTCTTGTGTTCATCACAGTTTTATTATTTTCAAATTTATCACCAACAACTTTATGGTAACATTTCATAATTGTATCAAAGATTTCCAATGATTCTATTCCTGTGGCAGTACTCAAGTCCTTGTTGCTGTTCTGTATTGAATCAGTAGATTTGAATTTCTTATCTGCACTAGCATCTGCTTCCACAATTTCTGTAGTCATTTCAACTTTATTTGGAAAACGAAAATACTGAACATATTCACTTGAACTTTCATTCATCAAACATTTATCATTTTTACAAAAATCAACACTTTCACTATTACAATCTTCAGTTGAAATACTTTCATGATGATTCTCGTACTGTTTTAATTGCCTTAAGTTTTTTTGTTTCACTGTTATTCTTGGTTAAATTTCTTGATAATAACCTTTCTTTTCGACTCCTGTTCATTTCTAATGTCTTGAGACTCTTTTTTTTCTGGGTAGGTTACAGTTTGGAACAGCACATATTTTCAATCTTCTTCTCTGTGAGATTACATCTACAATACAAAAAAATTCATCATTAATATTAATTTTATTTAAATATCCATTGCTAAGCATACATTGTTATTAGTGTAACGTTTGGCTTTTCGGGCGGTTGCTTTAGACAACTCGTTGACGTCGGCGGCATCAGACTTTTACTTTTACCTGAGGGTTGATGGTGGAAGATGGTCGGTCGGTGGTTCGAATAAGCCAAAGTTCAAAACTTATAAACTAAATTGAAATTACTGAATTTAATAATAAAAATAAAAATGAGTTTAAGAATGAAAAGTTAACTGTAATTAAAGGAAAAAGAAATTTACTATTGCGTTTAAATAATAATTAAATAAATGAAATAAGTAAACTTAAAATTAAAGTGACAATGACGGGGCGGATTTACAGGACAGGTTTAGCGGAACTGGTAAATGAGTATGAGTCGTGCATTTTATATTTTTCACAATAAATATTCTTTGCATTTATTGATTTGAACTTAAAACTAATACAAGGTTACTTAACCAAATGATAATCTTGGAAAATTGGCCGGAAACGGCGGCACGCAAAAATATGAATAAACTAAGGTTAAATTGTATGTTTGAGCGGTCGGTATTATTTTTACCGGCGACGCGGTTTAACAAAGATTATACTTAATAATAAATTCCGAACGGTATCGGTTACAAACTAGGATAAAAGAAAAGGTAGACTATTTACAGGTTACGAGATTTAATTGATCTCTTTCTGGCGGTCGGTATTTATTTTTGCCGGTGACGCGGTTTTTAACAATCTTATTATTAATAAAGGAAAAATAATAAACTATATACAGGCTACGATATTATCGACGGCGGTTACGGTCGGAATTTACTTTACCGGCGGCGGATAATATGAGCTATGTCTCGATGACACCCGGCATAGACTGGAAGCGGGTCGGTGTCGCAGGAAGACACGATAATGCTACCTCCCAGCCTCAAGGTAGACAAAGAGAAGATGAGCTAGTCGTGGAAAACTCCATCGACTGGCTAAGTAGGAGGGGCGACCGCTCAAACATACAATTTAACCTTAGTTTATTCATATTTTTGCGTGCCGCCGTTTCCGGCCAATTTTCCAAGATTATCATTTGGTTAAGTAACCTTGTATTAGTTTTAAGTTCAAATCAATAAATGCAAAGAATATTTATTGTGAAAAATATAAAATGCACGACTCATACTCATTTACCAGTTCCGCTAAACCTGTCCTGTAAATCCGCCCCATCATTGTCACTTTAATTTTAAGTTTACTTATTTAATTTATTTAATTATTATTTAAACGCAATAGTAAATTTCTTTTTCCTTTAATTACAGTTAACTTTTCATTCTTAAACTCATTTTTATTTTTATTATTAAATTCAGTAATTTCAATTTAGTTTATAAGTTTTGAACTTTGGCTTATTCGAACCACCGACCGACCATCTTCCAGCATCAACCCTCAGGTAAAAGTAAAAGTCTGATGCCGCCGACGTCAACGAGTTGTCTAAAGCAACCGCCCGAAAAGCCAAACGTTACATGAAAAAGGTGGAGGTAAGAGATAGGAAACTATGCATAGGAAACCCCCTTATGCATAGTTACTGGGAATGGATGGAAAACTTAGTAAAGCTAAGCCCAGGTAAGAACGGTCTGCAATGTGTATAGGAATCCCCCTTATACACATTGAAACACGTAGGTGAGCTCTCACTATGTAAAGCATAACTTCTCTACATAGGGAGAGGGGAGAGAGTCCGTTTTAGCCGGCCGTCTTGCCGACTTATATGCTCTGGAGCGTGCTATTCCCATTGCGGGAGTAACGCCTCGTAGCGGTTGAGCGCGGAACCCGGTTTAAGCGCGATGCTTGAAATAGCATCGTCGCATTAGATAACTTAAATATTTTAAAAAATCTATTTTACCTGGTTCATGATAAGCTTCTGCAGAGAAGTGAAGAGAACAAACGACATCAAATTTGCTTGTATTTTGCAGTTTAAGAGCTGTTTGCCACGCTATTAATTTATCAATTTTTTTCACACGATCAAACAAATTTGTAACCTCAGCAGATCGCATATTCGGAGCAGGAAATCTATGGAAGCTTAATTTAGTGTCTAAACCTTTACTACCGCATCCAGGAACCACACAAATTACACGACATGTTGTATTTTTTTTAGATGTTTCACAAAATTTTACTGACTCCATATTTCATTTAAAAAATAAATGAAGTAATAATTAAAAATTTTGTCCATATAAACCAACGCTAGAGTGTTAGCATATATCCGCCATATTGAATGCAGTACCCCCTCTATCTACTCACTTTAAATCCCAATATCTTACTGATGATGAGCTAACAGACAGTCTCGTGCTCAAAACATATACTTTTTTGATCTTTTCGAAGTTAGTTTTTTTCTACTCTGGTTTTGATTCAGCTCTGTAAAAAAACAGAATAGTCATTATATTAGGAGATTCTTTAAAAATAATTTTTCTTTAAGATTTGTTCGTAAAATCTTCAATAAATATTTAATTTTTTCTTTACTCATTGAATTTAAAGATTAAAACTTTTGAGAATAGCGTACGCTACACTAAAAAATTACTAAAAATGAGAATACCTATATAAAAATTTATATGTATAACTTGTACCTTGTAAGAATATGTTTCACCTCATACTGATTTTTTATCATAGTTGAAATATTTCAGCAAATTTACATACATCAAATTAATAATTTTTAATTGGTTAAAGTTAAGAGTTATAAATAAAAATATTTTATTTACTAACTAGTACAATTTATTTTCCAATTTTGAATTCCTTACATAGGGCCCCCACATCAATTGTGCCCCAGGGTCCAACAAATCTAAATCCGGCACTGGTTTATAGCATCGTCCTAACTATTGCAGAAGTATTGCGATTGTATATGAACATTCTTATTTCTCTTTTTAATGTAATAAAATATTATTTCTCAATTCTAGTTATAAAAAATTTAAGATATAAATATAATAATTAACACTGATGCTATAGTTTTAAAAATAATTTAATGTTTATTTTAAATTATAACTATACAAATATAATTATTGATTTAATAATTTTACCGTTAATTTCATTTTATTTTATAAATAATTTCATTCAGATTCAACGAAATTTACAGGGTCTATTAAATAGCAAGCGGCTTCGCACTCTCTAGGAATATGATAACATATATGTTTTAAATTTAATACATTTATCATTATCAGCTTATTACAATCTAACACACACTTATTTATAAAATATAATGTTTCTGCTTCTACATTAACATGAAAAGGATTGATTGATTTATAAGTTTTAACAAATGCATAACTGTCACCTTCACAATCACACATTTTTTTACAATTGCAATTGGTGACTCGAATAAAATGATCAATCTTTCCTGTGCGCAAATCTGAATCAATCACGTATTTAACAAAAGAAGATTCTGTTTTTTTATTTTTTTGGTACATTTCTGAAGTGAATAACATTTTTTGCTTATAAAGTTTTTCGAAATAAAAAATATTTGTCCCTTGTAGATTAATTTCATGCATTATTTCTTCAGCTTGAGAAGGTTGAACTTTTGATGAAGTCCCAACTATATACATGAAATTTTCTATTTTCTTTGCCTTTAACGAACGTTTTGAAAATATAAGTGAATTGCAGAATTTATATGCATCACTACCTTCTCTTAACAATTCGTAATGTAAGGTATACAATTTAATATGTATACTTAAATTATTTACAATTTGAATGCTCGAACTATTATTACTATGTACAAGTGACTTCATTTTTCCGTTTAAATCTTCTAGTGGAAAACAAGACTTTGTCCACAAAGGCCCTAAACGTTTAACTACAATAGGTAAATGAATAAGACTATGAACATTGCAAGTTATGTATTTAAGGCTGTGAAGATGTTCAAATCTTATTAAAAATTCTTTAATCAATTTTTCAGCTAAATTAATTTTTTTCAGAGATATTTCCTCTTCGCATAAGATATAAATAGCCAACACAAGTAACTTAGAATGTTCATAATATTCAATAGGTAAAATGTTTTCTAAAAGCGGAACAGAATAATAGAAAAACCAGTTTTTCAATTCAGAAGCTTTCCAGTAATTAAAATGTTCTTTAATTGACCTCGGCCGCCGATTGACAAATGCTGGAGGTTTTATTGAAATTAATTTAGAATCTATTAAATTTAAAATAGATATATTAAAATTTTCTGAACTGTGTTCTGATACAAACCATAATCCCATCAATTTTTTTACCACGCCCTCAAACATGCAATGCATCACATCGACTGCTGTAGAAGTAACATATTTATAACATATTTTAGACAAAATTGTCGGTCCTTTCACACCACAAACCGGGCTAAAAATTTCACACGCTTGCTCAGCAAATGACAATGTTTATTTTTCTTTTCGTAAGTCTAATACATCTTTATATGGATATACGCGAGTTCTACAGACAGTTGTTCTTTTTTCTTTACACACTTGACACCCAAATTTTCCATTATATTGAGTCATTGACATAAACAATGCTTTCGCTGGAAGATCGCAAGTTCCACATCATTCCCCTGAGAGTTACAATTTTATCTAAGTCTTTGATATATATTTCAACTCCCGTATATAAATTTTTTAATGATGTCATCAGCGGCTCTAGAAATATACTAGGGTTAGGCTTCTTTTCTCCAAACCACAATGCTAATAATATTATATTTTCTAATTTGAAACGTTCCTCGTATGGAAGCTCAAGAATGATCAATACAAAAGCCCATATGGAAAATTTCGGACCTTTAAAAATCTGTATACCATCAGTATACCACATAAATGATAAGTGATTGGAATTGAACAAGAAGTGATTTGGTTGTAATAGTTTTTGATAAATTGAACCATCATATATATCTTTCAAAATATTCTGATTTAAATTTTTATGTAATTTATTAAATCTCAATTTAAAAAATGATTTTAATTGAAATAATAAAGGTACTTCTATAAAGTAATTATTTATGTAATCAATATTACAATTACAAGAATTTGTATAGTCAAAAATTGATTCATTATCATTTGATTCGTCGTTATTAATGTTGTAATGATCATTTGAATCAAATGAATTGCAGTTAATGCAATAAAAATGTTTTTTTAAATTTTGCTGTTCAACATCATTAAAAAATTTCTTAAATTTATACATACTGGTGGGACATTTATTAGGTTTAGGAAGAATCAGAAATATTAACTGAAGAATATATGATATGTGGGTATCAGGTAAACATAATTTTGATTTTAGCGCCGCAATACACAAAATGAATTCTGAAACTTTGATCGATGCCCCTGCATACAGATCATCATCCTCAGATAACTGCTCTTGGAATTTGTTGTTTTCTTCACTACTGCAAGATTCTGCATCGCTCCACTCCTCAAAATCGTCATTTTCATTTTCTGTATAAAATTTGCTTATATTATTCTAAATTCACATGATAGACGTTCAAATAAAATTAATTTATTAAAAGTTTCAAATTTTCTTAATTATTAAATCAAAATATGTTTTTTTTTTTTTTCGTGTTTTCAGAATAAAATCTATAAAATCATATTATATTATATTATGATATTATATTATCTATATTTTCTATTATTTTATTTTGAAGTTTTTATTATAAAAATTGTTTTATATTATTTTTCTGTTATGATTTTTTTTCCATTGTGTTTTTTAAGATAGTTTAATTGCTCTTAGAGCCAATAATCACTAGTGCAATATCAGGACAAGATTTTATTATAGTTTCGAGTCTCATGCAGCACTACTGTCAATGAATAGAATAATTATCCTAATATTTACATATAATTATGTACATATAATTCATTGTATGATGCAAAAAGCGTAAATTAATACAAAATAATGCTGTTTTTAAAAGCTTTATCGTGTATTTTAAATATTTTTTTTTCAATTTCAATGATCATAAGCAATTTAAAAATACCTTTTAATGTAACGATTGAATCATAAATTCAAATTATAAGTCAATAATATACATATTACAAATATTATTTACCGGAAGTAAAATTATCTTCGTTGCAATTTCTGGGATGATTTTCCTTAGTTAGTTCTTTAATTTTAAACTCTCGTTCATCTACCAGAGAATATACAGGTTCGAAGTCAAACAGATCAGATTCTTCTCTTCTAACCTGTAAAAATTTCATTTTATAATTATTTAATATATCATTAAAATTTGTAATTCTGCAAAAAAATATTGACAATAATTATATTATTAAATATCATGATCATTCTATACAATCTAAAAGTTTTTCAATTATCTTTCTAGACTTGAAATGATAAGAAGAAAAAAAGAATAATTAAAATGCGTACTTGGTTATAAGTAATTTTTTAAAATAATTTAGTAATTGTTGAAAAAAGTTCACATTGTAATTGTTATTAAACAAATTGGAATTGATTAAACCAACAAGTTTACAATTGATGTAATAATATTTGAAGGTACTTTTAAAAAATATAATATACTTTTAACAAAAAATATAATTTTACTTACCTCACAAGTAACATTCTTATGCCCCGTTAGATTATCACGAATTTCTGTAACACTGTTTAAAAATAATTTTTTTGCGCGTTTTTGCAACATTATGTTTTTTAATAGGTTATCCGTGCTATGATTATCATTGTTTATTCCAATATTCGAAACTGACTTATCATCGTGAAGTTGAACCTAATCACTTATTTTTTAACCAAAGAATAACATAATATTTCTAACCGTAATCAGTCAATTTCAACAAGAAATTAAAAATGTACGTGCTAGTCTTTTGGTTAAAGACAAAAAATACTAGCATTATATTGGAAAAAGATTTATGCCCAGCGAAAGAAATTGGCGAAGAAACTTTCTGTCGGTACAATAACAAATTATACAGAGCCAAAATAGTCAGAAAAAGTTGTAAGTATAAAAAAATAAGTATAAAATTCTTTTTTAAATATAAATTAAAATATATTGTAAATAATATCTATATAAATGTATATATAAATATAAAATGATTTTTCAATACGCATCGATACAAATTTATAAATGCTTTCCAGATGATGAAGAATATTTGGCTAAAATTACAGTAAATACTGAGGGTGAAAAGATTAAAAAATATCAGAATAGAAAGGTGCAATTAAAGAAAATAAAAAATAATTCAAATACTACAAAGGACATTAGAAAAAAGAATAAAAATAAAGAAAAAGTTAAGGATTTGGGTAACAAGAAGCTTTTAAACTTGGATCCTGTCATTAATGAAGATGAGTCCAGTTCAGACAACGATCAATTTCAAGTAAGTGATGCAAAAATATTCAATGATCTTTATTACTTGATATTTATCATACAATATAATAATAATTACTATTGCTTTTATTATTATATTATTATAATTTTTGTTGCAGAAATGTTTATCTTGTTTTCATTTTTATAAATTTCTTCCAAATTCTGACTTTTTTCTGAATATATATGGTATTCTGAACTAGACTCATTTTTATTAATGTCAGAATCTAAACTAGGAAGCTTTTTATTACCAAAACTTTCAACCTTTTTCTACGTTTATTTTTTTCTAGACTTTTAAGATAGTTGAATCCTTTTTTCTTTTCCCGGCTACAAAAAATGTAAAAAAATTTATTAAACATAAAAGAAGTTTAAAAGATTTGGTAGTTGAGAGCTTTTAAGCTCACAACTACCATCGAGAAACGAGTTCAGTTCAGATATCAATATGTATCAATCACTTGTAAGTGAAATAATAGTTACTAGAGATTGACATACATCATCGACTGAAGATAACTCATTTCTCTTAATTTGAGAATCTAACCTTAAAAGCTTATGGTTGTAGGTTAAAGCAATTAAAGAAAGTCCTTTTTACTTTCATTTTTCTTTCTCACTTTGCCTTCAGAACTCACTGTAATTTTAATAGCAATTATTATTTTCATAAAAAATAATTATTATTACAAAATAATCATATAAATAATAATTATTATAAAATTTTAATTTTTAACAGAATCAAGTAACAGAACAAATAAGAAAAAAACGAAGTATAATATCTGACAGTGACGCTAGTGATGAAGAAAGAAATGAAAAGATAGATGATGAAGCTCTAGAAAGCAGTAGTAAAAGACAGCGTGTAAACGAGAATAGAGAAGGATCAGAAACTAAAGAGAAAAATCAAAACGAAAGAGAAAGTGAAGAAAAATCAGAAAATGAGGAAGAAAAACAGAACGAAACAGAGAATGAAGGAAAATCAGAAACTGAAGAAGAAAATCAGAGCGACAAAAGTTTAGAAGAATCAGAAAGTGAGAAAGAAAGCCAGTACGAAAAAGATCAAGAAAAAGAGCGTGTAAGAAAGAAAAAAGAACAACGCGAAGAAGATCGTCAAAGAGCGCAAGCAAGAGAGAAAGAAAGGCAACGCTTACGAGATCATGAAAGAGCACGAGCAAGAGAGATTACAGAAGAAGAAAGGTTAAGGGAGAGAATTCGAACGAGAGATGAAAAAAGACAGCGCATGAGAGAGTATGTACAAGATAGAAACCCAGACAGTGATGTAAGATTTTTTCGCCGTACCCTGCCCGAAACTACGACTTTCGTCCCGGCGCCGAAAAACAAAAGTCATAGTTTCGGCCCGGGTATGGCGAAAAATAGTATACACTCCACGGGAGGTAAAATGGCGAGCCCATAGCACATATTTGCCACCCTCGCCTTCGGCTCGAGGTGGCAATTATATGTGCTATGGACTCGCCAGTACTTTACCTCCCTTGGTGTGTAATATACTATATCCTTGAATAAAGTAAAACTTCTATCATACTTAATTTTATGTACTAAAAATAATATTCGAGGTTTTCGATGGTTCAATCGGTAGAGCAATGGATTTGTAAGTTGTTGGAGCTAGTTCGAATCTTGGTCTCGACTAATTGATGCAAGCATCACTGTGCATTCTGTGTGCTTTGTTTACAAACACATCGAAAACCTCCGTAGCTAATTAGCACCGAAAGGATCACACAAATACAACGACGTTAAATAAAATAATTTATGAAAAAATTTTTTACTTTTTAATTGCAGTTAGATAAAAATCCTCTAGAGCTTTGTCGAAGAGGAGGAAATGGTAGAGCTTTACTATGTGACGTATGGAACGTCTGGATCGACAAAGCTCAGCTTACATACTTCCAACGATGGAAGAAGCAACCCAAAGAGTTGACGCGCAGATTGTTGAAAGCTCTTGTTGGACCAGAAAACTTAAAAAATATGTGCGCAAGAGGGAAATCCCGAATAAGAAATAAAATCCCTGATGATATTTTGATGGCTACTGAATGTAAGGATTAATACAGTTATTTTCAATACAAGTGCATAAAGATTTAAAGAAAATATATTTTTTTAACTAATATTTTAATAATTCTCTGCTTTCTTTTCAGATTATGTCAATTTAAAATGTGAGACTAATCTTACACCGTCAGAGTTCTCAACAGTTATAAACATGATGTGTGCTTCGCTGAGAAACCCACGGCGTTAATGATTTCATTTTTTTTTTTTTTCATTCAATAAATAAATTATTTACATTAATTGATGTAAACTTTAAAGGTTCTAATAAAATCATTTTTATAAAATAAAATAAAACCTGTAGTTGTAATTATTCATAAAATAAAATATAACATTGATATTGATTAAAATTTAATAATAAAAATGATAAATAATGAAATAAAAATAATAAATAATAAAATAAAAATAATTAGTTATGAAAATAAGAATAATATAATATATACATAGAAATAAAATTAGAAATACTTCATTAACAAAATATTGAACTCGTACATTCATAACAAATGCTAAAACCTTACATTAAATTAATGAATTTATTCTATTCTTAAAATGAAGCTCTAGCATTTTCATGACAATAATACAAAATTACGATACCGAATGAAATAATAGAATTTAGTAAATAATAAAAATTCATGTAAACTGCCAATATTTTTGCAATAGTTAGGCAGACGATTTAAGCTGTTATACTTAAAAAAAATAGCAACTATTGCCAATATATCGGCGACATTGGGCAGGATGCTTTTTGGCGCAATATTGGCGATATATTAGCAATTATTTTGCCATATACACTGAGAAAAAAATTTAGTTGGATTAAGTAAGGCTTAATTGAATCAATGAAATCCCTTAGGTGCGGGCGGCACATAAAATATTTTGTTACATTAATACAAATATTTTAATTGAGTCAAATGAATATTTCATTTTTTAAAATAAATATTTGATTCTACTAAACATCACAAATATTGGTTGAATAAAATTAATTTATTGTTTTAAAAAAATTTGTTATTAATTCAAATGCATATTTGTTTTTCTAATTGCTTATTTCATTACATCAATATGCATATAGTAACTGAATCAAATAATATTTTGTATTTTCAAATAAATATTTGATTTACTAAATGTCGCGAAGATTGATTCAATAAAATTAATTCATTGTTTTTATAAAAAATTTTATCAATTAAAATGCCCATTTGTTTTTCTAATTGATTATTTCATTACATTAATATACATATTGGAATTAAATCAAATAATATTTTGTATTTTCAATTAAATATTTGACTTATCAAATGTCACGAAGATTGATTCAATAAAATTAATTCATTGTTTTAACAAAAAAAATTATCAATTAAAATGTCCATTTGTTTTTCTAATTAATTATTTCATCATAATAATGCTATATTGAAATTAAATTAGTTCAATATTTTATATTTTCAAATAAAAGTTTAATTTATTGAATATTGCAAAAATTGATTTAATAAAATTAATTCATTGTCTTAACAAAAATTTTATTAATATAAAGACATTGATAGATTATTCGGTTTCACAAATAAAATATTTCTTCAAAGTAAAGAAATATTTAATTAATTCGATTTATAGATATTTTAATCGAACAAATACTGTCTTTAATCAACAGTATTTGCTTTCAGTGATTTTTATATTTATTTATTAACATCAATGAATTGATGACTCTCATTGAAGGACAGGTGAATATAATTACATTTATTTATATGGTAAAGAATAACAATTATTAACATACTAACATTAGTATGCTTTATACAGTGATCGCACGCGCAGTAAATCTAACATAAATTTCGTTCGCATTACAATTTACGTATTATCTTGGATTTTTAACTTCCTTATATATCAACTTGGAAGCCCTTTTACCGCTTGCGAGATCAAAAATTAACGACGCCACCAAGCGGTAGTATCATCAAACCATCGAACTAAATGATTTTGTTAAAACAATAAATGTTTCTTTTAGTTCAAATATGTGTTATTTGAATGAAATAAATTATGTAGATGAATCAAATAGTGGATTTACTTGATTTTAACAAGTATTTAATGAGATTTCTCTGTAATTTTTATTAACTTTAGTACATATTTTGCTAAGTTATTCACTTAGCAAGACACGTATTTAAAACATGAGTTTGTTTGAGTATAAAGGATGATAACTTATACAAAAAAATATTTTTCAAGAATATTAAATATTAATTTTAACATTATATTTCATTTGATTTAGTAAATATGTTATTAAATAATAATTGATTGTTTTAATAAATATTTCATTAAGATAATCAAATAATTATTTAATCGATCTGATAAAGAAATTAATTAATACAACAAAATATTTAATTGGAACATAAATAATAAAATATTTAATTGTTAAAAATAATAATTAATTCAATTAATCACCGATTTCATAGACGCAATATAATTAAATAATAAAAATAATAAAATAATTTTATAGAACAAAATAAATCAAATATTTGAATCAATTAAAAATTTAATTAATTTAATGCATCCAATTAATTATAATATAGCAATGAAATTATTTGATTAAAAGACAATGAGATATTTCATAGAATCAATCATATATTTCATAAAGAGAAAAAACGCATTCATCAACTAAATATTGAGTTAAAATGATTAGATATTTCATTGACCAGTGAAATAATTTAATATAAGTCATACAATATTTAATTGAAACAATGAAATATCTTTTTGTTACTATTCAAAATTTATTGAAAGAATAAAACAATAATCTTGAAATTATTAAATATATTATTGAACAGTAAAGTAATTTAATAGAGGTGATATAATAATTAATTGAATCAATGTAATATATTTTTCTTTTAATCAAAATTTGATAAAAATAATAGAATAAATACGTTAGAATAATAATAAAATAAATATATTTGGTTTAATAAATATTTCATTAAGATAATCAAATATATTATTAAACATTAAAGTAATTTAATGGAAGTGTTAATATAAAATATAATTAAATCAGTGAAATATATTCTTGTTTCAATAACTACTTGATAGAAATAATAAAATAAATATATTTGGTTTAATAAATATTTCTTTAAGATAATCAAATATATTATTAAACATTAAAGTAATTCAATGGAAGTGTTAATATAAAATATAATTAAATCAGTGAAATATATTCTTGATTCAATAACAATTTGATAGAAATAATAAAATAAATATATTTGGTTTAATAAATATTTCATTAAGATAATCAAATATATTATTGTACATTAAAGTAATTTAATGGAAGTGTTAATATGAAATATAATTAAATCAGTAAAATATATTCTTGTTTCAATAACAACTTAATAGAAATAATAGAATAAATATATTCGGTTTAATAAATATATCTTTAAAAAAAATTTAATATCTGATTTTACGTTGCATCTTTCTTGACTTTAAAAAAATAATTTATTGGTTTTCTTTTTGTAAATTCATTGAAATTGGATTTGTTGATTTTAAGGAACCTATTTCTTAAAATTAATTGTAATTTTTATTGAAATGCTGATCAAATTTTATGTGTTATATACAACAAAATATTTTTTTATACAATCACATATATTATTAATTAAATGACAATGTTATTAACTTAGTGAATCATTTATTTACAATATAAGCTTCTTTAACTTAATCGGATGACCGTTAATTCAAGCAAATATTATATTGATGATTGATCAATATTTTTTTATTGTTATTAAAGATTTTGTTAATTTTACAAACGATTTACTAAAATAAATATTTAATTACTGTAACAAAATATATAGATAATTTACAAACATATTCTGCTGTTACAAATAAATATTTTATAAAATTTTATCAGCTGCCTTAATGAAATTGATTTGATTAAATCAATCTAATAATTTAACCAAAACAATAAATTTTTCTTTATTTTAAAAAATATTTATTATTTTTTAACTTAGGTATTAATTTTTTTTATCCCAACTAAATATTTCAGTGATTTAATAACCTTGCATATTACTTCAATCAAAATTAATTTTTATCAACAAAATATTTAATAACTAAATTTATTTCATTGACTCAACTAAATTTTTTTCTCAGTGTATTTGTCATATGTTTGCAATAGAAATGGCGAATAGATTCGCAATATGTTGCCAATAGTTATGATATTTACGCGGGAAGTTAGCTATCACTATCAATACAACTACTTTGATCCCCGTCATATTTTTTATATCTAACCTATTTCTGTCACGCAACTTATATCTCTCCATTTTCTGAATATGAACTTTATTTAAGATACTTTTAATGAATAAAAAATGAAAATGAAGTCAATTTCATGATACACTTCAATTAAATTAATTAAGATTCAGAGACAAGAAACAATTTATGAAAATATACGTTATGAATATACGTTACGGAAGGACGCTAACGCTAATTGATAGAATGCTGAGTCAGTCGAAAAAACTTCAGGTGTATCCACGGCTTTCCGATTTATAACCTGAAATAATTGACGTGATAAATGTTACGATCTTATTCTGGTGTCATAACGGCCACCTTGAATTTAGGTCAGCCAACTCCATACCTAATCTATCCCTGGTGACACACCCCTAGTTAAACCTTAAGGCTTTCCGGATAAGGTACTGATTAAAGTTACGGTTGGCCGTTTTATGTTTCTACTCGGATTGTAATCTTTTAAATTAATTATCAAAATAATTTTATGTAGCTAAAAATAAGAAAATTTTCTTTGTAAAATAATACTTATACTGAAAAATTTTCAATGTTTATTTCTGGAGATAATCTTGAAGATTCATGTACAGGCAACCTGATTTTGCTATAATATTCTTGGCAGGAAATCCTGTAATAATACTTTAGGAGTTTTCTGCATAGATTTTTACAATATATATTTTCCTTACACGTTTTACAAGATCCTATAAGAAATCCTGTTTTCACAAAATTCTCAAGAAAATTTTCTCAAAAATTCTAAAGATGATCCTGTAGATAATCCTGCAAATAATTCTGTAGATAATTCTGTAGATAATTCTGCAGGTGGTTTTAAATATTTTTTAAAATTATTGTAGCGTGTTACTGATCTTATATTTATATTATTTTAATCCATCATCAGTGGGTTTATATGTATTACTTGTTTCTCTTTAATTTCTACTACGTATAAACATCAATGTTTATATGAACAATCTGGCATCAACAATTTTTCTATGATATTACGTTCTATCTAGTACATAAACCAATCTTCTGCAGGTATATAGCTTTGCATGTCTACCAATAATGGTAACGTTACCTACGTAGGAACATAAATAGCATTTTTCCAATTTCTTTTTTTAATAAATCCAAAAAAATCAGTAACGTCACTATCTGTTTTCCGAAGAAAAGTACGATTTCCATGCAAAGTTTGAAATGCATCTGCATAAAGAAGTATTTCATGATTTAGCGAGAATATACAAGGATTCTTGTTCTCATTATCTAATTGTCTATAATCTCTAATGGGATGGTTTTCAATTGATTTATATCATTCAATTGAGACATTAGTATTATCATATTATTAATGATTATAATCATGGATTCATCCATTGTCAATCATCTCATAACAACTTTTTGATACATGATTGATCTTTCATCTACAAGCATAAGTTCAACATTCATTAAGGTCTGATTTTCATTACGACAATTATTATTACAACCATTATGATTTTTTTCTTTAGAGCTCTCTACTTTTGGTGGTACAATATTAGAGTTCATATGTACAGCTAAACTGTGGTCATGTTTTTCATTATTTAAATTAGTATCATCTATCAATTTAATTCTTTTTAATGAGTTTTGCTTATTTTTTAAATCATTGAGTAAATTATGCATATCATCATCTGAATAGTCATTATCAACATATTCGATCGCATTTTCTTTAATAACATTATATTTCTCATTGTGTTCTTCATCTCTATATTTCATATTTATTTTTAAAAATTTTTTCTTGAATGCGACATTTTTCTACATAATCATCAGCAATCTTGAAACTACCAAAAGTTAAATTGTTTGGCTTATTTTTTAAAAAGAATATCAGTTACTCCTAATTTTCTTCTGTTAATAATCAATGATTTTTTCATCAATTCAATTATTTCCTCTGGTGGTTGAAATGATATTACTCCACCTTGATCTTTAATATATTGGACAGTAAGTAACACTGCCCTCAAAGTATTAAAATCCAATCTATTCCTAAGCTTGATTTTAACAATATTTTGTTTACTCCATAGTTTTTCCGCAACTGCATTTGATTTTGGGAAACAAAGTACACAAGTAAATAATTGTATCATCTACGTGATTATGTTTGAGAATCATCTAAAAATCATCAATCGTTATCAACTGATTCAATATTTTGATCGTATCATAAGTAAAATTGTAATCTAATAAATTGATCCATTCGCTATTAATTTTATTTTGATAAAATTCATCATTACATTCTTTTATTTGTGAAAATTTATTCGAAATAGTATATTAAGATACAAGTGGCTAAAATGGCCCATTATTTGACGGCGTGAGATTAGCAGCCGAGCGTAGCGAGGCTGCTAAACGCCGTGAAATAATGGGACATTGAAGCCACGAGTATCTTATACTATTTTATAGCTCGAGTGATATAAATTCGCCATATTAAATCTGTACTAATAAAAAACAATAACAAACAAAAGCTATGCACTTCACGAATGATAATTCAAAAAATAAAAACGAAAACGATAAAAAAGCAAGTACTAGGCGTTCCGTGAATAATAAATTAAAAAAAAAAAAAAAAAAAAAACTATATATGAGCCAAAACTAAACACTCCGTGAATAATAAATCGAAAAAGATTTTAAAAAATTATAATTTTGAAAATATACTTAAAATGTGTAATAATAATTAATTTTA
The DNA here is from genome assembly GCA_017163975.1 of Anastatus disparis. Lineage (NCBI taxonomy): Eukaryota > Metazoa > Arthropoda > Insecta > Hymenoptera > Eupelmidae > Anastatus > Anastatus disparis. The sequence goes on from JAFFSR010000184.1 coordinate 87,255, forward strand.
ATCAATATAATTGATATTATGTGAAATTTTTTGTTAAAATCATTTTTTATAAAGTCAAATTTAAATTTTGTTTCGCGTATGTATTAGCGTTGTAGGAGCGGTGAGGAGGTAACTCATGTATAGTATAGCAATAGAAATCATGCGTAGTAATAGGGGATTCCCCGAAGCATTTTATAATACAACGCCGGAATGACTATACCTCTTCGCTTCGCATGTTACGCTACTATCAATTTTAGTTTTATTCGTATTTTACTTGCTTATAATTGTTATTTAATTTTGAAATTGTTAACATTTATGAGTCGCAATAATCCACACCTTATAATTATCAATAAAAACTCTATAAAATAATCAAAATATTAAATTATTGCTTATTATACTGACGTTCCTTGTTCATCAAATGTCAAGGCACATTTTAAATTAGTCTTTCTTTATTGAACCGTATAAAAAAGTTAAAAATTTTCCACAGTTCTTTTTTTTCACTGTTAAAAAATAGGCTATTTTTGCCTCGGGAAAATGTGTCAAAAACGCGAATTTATGTCACGCAGTGCTATAAAATTATTTAAATCAGGATACTACTCATGTAATCCCTTACTGAAAGCATTTTCCAGATAATAGAATTGTCCGTCTTCTTTGAAAATGCACTTTCTTTTTATTTTCTTACAATATTCTATTAGAAATTTCTGACGTTTTTTTAAAAAATCTATTTGATCATCATCATCAATACTTTGAAAATAATCATTGTATTGAAATAAGGGTGGGGCTCGAACATTAGAATGTTTTTTATTGAATGAATATTTATTTAGAGTGCCACAATCACGAATAGCGTATTCCATAATTTAGAATAAAGTTATAATGAATTTTCATGATTTCAAAAAGCAGTAGTGATAATCTCAAATTATTCGATTAAAATATTTAGAATTCTTTCGAAATCTTGATATAGTTTATTCTTTTAGGAGTACAATTATTTTGCTACTTCTTCTTTCGATAAAGTGAATATTCTAAAATGCTTTACTCGCATTAGTTATTTTCGTTACTTCAGTCGCTGAAAAAATGAAAATTCTAAAATGAATAAATGAACAGTCTCGATATGCACATAATTTATATGAACTTCTAAATAAATGTTAATTAAATAAAAAACATTCTAATGTTCGAGCCCCACCCTTATACACATAAAAATTATTTGATACAAGCTTCCAAAATATAAAATTTCGATTTATTCAAAAATCATAGCAGTCAAGTTAAATACAACTTTAAAATAATAATAAGTTTGAATATTTTAAAACTGAGTATTCATTTCGTCATTTTCTAAATTTTAATATTAAAAACTATGAAAAGGAATAGAAGCGCTTTCAATACGCTGTGCACGCCTCAGCAGCAGCTTATATGACATTGTTTAACCCTTTCAGAACCAATGTACATTACAATGTACATTGACATTTTTTGGTTTTTTTGAAATTGTGCAAAAGTGGCTTCAAATTTTGTAAAAAAAATATGTGTATTAGATTGAAGTGGACTATTTCCGATCTCAAACTGAGGGCCTAAGTTATTATATCTTTGATAGAAACTGAGAAAACTTGAAAAAAAAAAAAAAAAAATTTTTTTATCGCAAAAATTGCTTAATAAATGAACACTTATCATCGCTAAATGGTTATCAGAACTTTTCATGATGAAATAATAATTCCGTTCTGAAAGGGTTAAGGACGTTGCCCCGTTAAATAAAATAATGACAGAAATTGCTGAAATTTGGAATTATGATAGTTTAGTGTATTTTGAATTCACACGCGTTTTTTCGACATACTTTATAATACTAATAACTGAGAAATATAAGGAAAAAAATAGGAGGTTTAACACGTGGTTACATGGGACCGCGTTTGAAATCATCAATAAAACCTCTTAGAAATGACACATCCAAACCATCTTTTGATAATAAATAAAAAAATATTTGATGATTCAACCTTCAAAGTTTCAACGCATGTTATAAGGCTTTTCATTAAAATATTCAATAAAACATCGTCAAAATAATACATTTAAGATGAACTTGGTAACGTCGTTTTCTGTAGTAGAAGAGAGAGAACGATATTCGGTGACATTTCCAAAATGTAGGTTATATAGCATTTTATATTCTAAATAATAATTTATGAACAAAAATAAAAGTATTTTAATTATTCTGAAATCATTTAACAGGGTAAGCATTCATTTCATTATAAAAAATGTAACGTTTTTATTTATAAAAATTTATGAAGCATTACACATGAATCAGATATATACGGTGATAGTATATAGATATCTATAGCCTATAAAATATGTTTACATTGTGAAGCAAAAAAATGAATAACGAATAATGTTTAATTTAGATCACTACTGACAAATAATCATGACAGGGAAACGTCCTTAAATATTGTTGGTTCCGTCCCGGCGGAGAGATACTCCGCGTAATGTATACTCTTTTTTATACCAGCCTGCCTAAAATTGTTACGTTATTAACATAACAAGCAAAAGCCCGAAGCAAAGAAAACGAACGAACGATAAAACGTGTGCGCTGCGACTTGTTGTGATAGATATGCATATCGAAACGTATAGTTAATGTGAAAGAGAAAGACTGTTCGCTCTGTTCTTACTTTTAAGTCTGTCTTTCTTTTTTGCATTAACTACGTTCTCATACGCACTCATTCACACTCACTGTATATGACACTTGAAAAAACACGCACGGGCTTTGATTTTCTTCCATTCCTGTGTGCACGCCATCTAGTTAGCCGGCAAGAAAATCGGTGTTTCGGCAAAGGCACGCAGGGACGAAAATCGCATTTTCAGCAGAGATGGTATGAAGAATTTTCTTTTTCAGTTATCAAGAGTATAGTCAAAGGGATGGAAAAAAATTGAAAAATAGTACATTACTCTGTGAGCAAAATAGGTCATTCCCTCACTAGTCGTTTTGTCACTCGAGTGTAGCGAGAGTGACAAAAAAGACAAGTGGGTGACCTAATTTGCCACGAGTGGGGTATAGAATTTTTCCCAACTAGGTAAGCAGAATCCGATTTTCGGTGCCTGTTTTGAATAAGTAAAATACCACATTCCCTCACTTTGTGGGGTAAAATCCGAGCGAAATTCGGTTTTTGCTCACCGTGTTGGGAAAATTAATTTTTTTTAAACGAGGAGAAGTTAATTAAATTGTTAATTGTTTATTTCAAAATTAATTATTTATTATTAAAATTCGTTAGTATTATCTTATCAATATTTAAAAAAAGGTTCCTTAAAAATTCATTTGTTCATAACTTTTTGAAAAATTGAAATTTTCTAAAAATATTTTAGGATATTAATTTTGACATATAAAGCTTCGAAAATCTGCAAAAAGATATACAAAAATTGACTAGTCAGTTTTTAATGGCTTACTTCAGAAAGTTTGACTCTGCTACCGATATACGCACACTTGTATTCTTTACTCTCTCTTTCTCTTTTAAGCCTTAGTTCGTTCAGGAAGGAGCATATATGGGGAAATCCACACAACTTTTAATTTACCAGTGACCAGTCATTTTACAGCTAGTACTGGGTTTCCGCATGATGCACACTATTTAAATTGGATTTAAACCTTTTGTGCAATCTTGTGACTCTACTTCTGATGAATTCATTAAGCTATCAACGGCGTAGCAGATAATTCCATATAAAGTAAATTTTTACATAAGATAAATCATGATGATTTTTTATATGTAAAAATTAATGTATTATGGAAATATCTACTGCGCCGTTTGTAAATACATTTACTAAATTCATCAGAAATAGAGTCACAGGATAACACAAGAGATCTGAACCTAGTTTAAATAGTATGCATCACATGGCAATCTAATTGCAGTTGTAAAGAAAATGATCCACTTTGATATACTTTAGTATACTTTGATACATTAAGATACACTTTTTAGATTAGATTAGATTAGATATTGTTTTATTTTGTATTATAATTACAAAAATAGCGTGTAAAATTACAAATAAAGTTAAAATACATAAAATACTTGAAATAGCCTTGCATATACAAAATTAAAATAGTACAATATGATATCACAGTCATAAAACATAATAGAGATAATAATACTGTGATAGTAAGTCAATAAATTAAATAAAAGTGATATCACAGATAACAAGAATAAATACACGCAAAGAGTATAAATAATATAATTAAAAATCAGTCTCAAATATTTATCAGTCAAAAGAATTACATAAAATCTAGCGTGTAAAGAGCGCAGTTGAAATATCAGCAGTATACAGTAAATTAAAATCACAGAACAAGGTTGAATGTACGGTAATATACAAGTCGAGCTGATAAAAATATAATCATTCACTCTATGCACACACATCCTACAATCACGCCAATAAATACAATCATGCATGAAATCTATAAAAGGTACATCACATAATAAATTAACACATATGATATAGTCCGAAAATAATACTGTTTAATCGAGGTCGAGTAAATACCTCCTCAGAGCGGCTTTAAACCTGCTGATTGATAGAAGATTTTTAATATCAGCAGGTAGGAAGTTCCAAAAATGCGCACCTTGAACTTGAAAGGAATTTCTTCCAGGGCACCGCAAGATTCTTAATCTCTCCCCTAGTGGTCGCTCTGGGTATATATCTAGTGAAAAGACCCACTAGATATTCCGGAGTATTCATACGTACGATTTTGTACACTTGGCGGAAAGGATATTTTTCCGAATGTTAACCTCAAATGGCAACATCGCATATTTTACCACAGGCATAAGAAAATTCCAAATTATAGGGCAAATTTCGCATCATCGTTACTCATTACTTAATGACATAATTTTAGTAAACAAACAATATTACTTTCTTTTTTCATGATTCGAATTATTATTTTATTAAATAAAATTTTTATTTCTTAGTTCAATAATCATATAGAATTTAATATTGTGAATTTAAATTATATGAGCAATAAAATTTAAATTGTTATCATTTGAATTTTGCATGAATAACCTATAAGAAAAAACAAAATAATCATGATGCGAAACTCAATGCATAATTCGAAGTTTTCTAATGTCTGTGGTAAAATATGCGGCGCTGCCGTTTGAGGTACACATTCGGAAAAATATCCTTTCCGCCAAGTGTACATAAGTACAGCCATAAAATACTGTCTCCTCGAATCAGTACGTAGCCAACTCAAAGCATGTCTATGGGAAGAGATGTGATCACCCGTCCTCACACTTAATACATATCTCACACATGAATTTTGTATTGTCTGTAGCCGTCTTCGTAACTCCTGCGAAGTGTCGAGCAAAACCACTAAGCAGTAATCAAGATGTGGGAACAGCAGGGTGGTTGCGAGTTGTTTACGCAGAGCCTCAGTGGTGTACCGACGGAAAAACCGCAGGCTATAAATCACTCTATTGAATTTTTTAGTCATTAATGTGCGGTTCCCACGACAGTTTAGAGTCGAGTACAACACCAAGGCTCGTAACGGTGTCAGAGAAAGGAATACCGATACCGCTCCCCAGGTCAATCGTCTTTGGGTCACCCGAATAAAAATTTTTAATAAATCGATTACTTCCAAAGACGATCGCCTTTGTTTTACTAGCATTCAAAGTGAGAGAAATACGAATCCCCTCATCCACATCATCATAAGGGACCTGTGTATAAATTTGAAGATCATTCGCATACAGCAGATGCCCAACGCAACCAGAGTCCAGTGCGTCACGTACGTCATTTATGTAAAGGCAAAACAACAGAGGCCTCAGCACCGAACCCTGAGGTACTCCTAGGTTGGTTGTTAGCAAATTCGATTCCTCCTTCAAATGCGTAAAAACCATTTGTTTCCTATCTGATAAATAGGATTTAATCCATCCGAGTGCGGCCCTGGAGAACCCCATCGATCTAAGTCTCGCAAGAAGTTTGGAGGGAGAGATCGTGTCGAATGCTTTACTAAAGTGAAAAAGTAGTAGTAACGTGACAAGTTTCCTGTCTAGACCTGACCTTATATCGTCTGTAAGCTTAAGTACAGCAGTCTGTGTAGAATGGTTTTTCCTGAATCCCGTCTGCGTAGAATGGAGCAATTTTTTGGATGTAATGTACTCCTGCAGTTGGTCATGGGCGATCTTCTCAAGAACTTTTGAAAGAAAACATAAGATGGCTATAGGCCTAAAATCTTTCGGCTGCTTAGGTGCAGCACACTTTTTCAATGGTATAATACGTGCTTGCTTCCAACGGCAAGGGAAGACCCCCCGTGCAAAAGAGGAATTGAACAGAGTCACAAGATGTTCACCAATAAATGGTAAAGCTTTAACTATCACGCTTTGCGGAATGCCATCCTCACCACAAGCCTGTGAGGAAAAATGTGAAATTGCAAGAACAACATCATTAAAACTAATTGGTTTAAAGGTAAACCCACTTTCATTGCATTGAGAAAGAATTCTCAATCGCTCTTCACTATCCTCTTGCGGCGAGACTGACACCCCAGCAAAGTGCGCATTAAGCTCATCCGGAGTGAATCCATTCAAATCCCTTTGAGGTCCGGATAGCAGTCCTAGGTCTCTCAACTCCTTCCAGACATTACCACCCGCAATGAGCATCAAACAGTCTATTGTGAATATAAGCAGTCTTAGCATGGTCCGTGCGTTCGACCACCACTCTACGCAACTGCAGAAATTCAAGGAGATACTACTCGTCCTCTGTCCGTTTGTATCTACGATATGTAGCATCTCTCTTACGCCGCATCTGTGACAATTCTTCATCCATCGTGCAGATTCAGGGTCAACTGTGTCAGTCATTAGCGGCGACCAATCACAACCGACCAATGTCTCTCCCAACGCAGTTGGACTAATAATTTTATAGTTTCTATACATGATAGGTTTTTTATCTAAAGTTATAGTGTTATAAGGCAAACAGACGTGAAAGCTCGCTGGTAGGTTCCGTGCATCAAGCACCACGTCGTTGTCATCGACAAAGATCAGGTCAATCCACGTGTGAAACGTCGGAGTATGATGCGTAGCACCGTGCTGGACCAACTGTAACGAAAACTCAGCCGACAGCTTACTAAGAAACTTGGCATCACTGCTCTCTTTAAGGAGATCGGCATTCAAGTCCCCCATTATAATTTTATGAGAATAATCTGAACAAAAATTTCTTAAATCATTCAACAAGTTAGAGTTTCTAATGAACAAAACAGCAGAAGGATGATAAATAACAGAAACTAGCACGGGCTCGGAGCCGCCAACTTGCACAGAACAGAAAATATATTCAGGCACCTCCGGCTTACCGCTACTATTACTAGTTTGCGTCTCCGAAATGGCCAAAATAGTGCATTTTAGATTATTCTTAATATACAAAGCAACTCCTCCACCACGCAAGTTTCTGTCCTGTCTAAACACTTTGTACCCCCCGACCCGAATGACGTCATCCGATACAGACGGACCCAGCCAGGTCTCAGCAACTCCAAATATGTCGTAAGAATGATAATCACTTAGAAGTTCACGCACTTGCCCAATACGAGCCCTCAAAGAGGTCACATTCAGGAAGCACGCGCGCAGTTCACCCCTCCTCCCTGTTCGACTCTCCGAAGAGGACTAGCGCAGTCATTGGGGAGAGGCTCTATCTAAGGATATTGCATGATTTTTAATTAATTCTTGATTCGAGCTCATTCCACTATTGTGAGGTTTAAATTTATTGTTATCAGTAGAACCATTATTTGTTAGAACTTCATCGTGTTTCCCAATATCAGTTACGTTAACATTTTTCTGTACAATACATTTAGATTTATCTAATATTTCATTTAAATCATATTCACTTTCAAATCTGTGTACTCTCTCGCCTCTCTCCCTCCTCACCATAAATTTACCACCTCTATGCCAAACAAACTTGAAACCTTTTCCTTTAGCATACTTTTTAAGATTTTTAAATTTAATATATTTATCTTTTTCAAGATACTCATTTATATATATTTGAGAATAGTGCTTGGTGGTAGAAAAACTGCCGAGGAGGGAGGGATCCAGATCCGCTGTCGAAAAACCCGTTAATCTACGCCTAGCCATAAATACCTTTTGCGCCAAGTCATCTCCAGAAAGTCTAAGCAGCAATGAGAACGTAATACTCGGACCGCCAACGATCTCACACTCTGCAGACATCCTGTTCTTATTTTTATTTTCAGAATTAGAGATTTCAGTAACAGATACAATATTTGAAAGTTCAAAAGTCGGAAATATGGTTCCCAGAACAGCGCAAGCATAATCCTCCAGCCCGACATAAGCCGCAGAGCAGTCCAGTCCGCTGGACATCACCAAGATACTATTTCCAGAACCACACCTCTTCACAGCATGACAGGATGCCTCTCTGCTACTATCTGTATGTGTTTTTACTATTTGTACATCGTTCGAATCAACAGGTGCTTCAGTGTTTGTGTTATGAGAGCTACTATCTGTACGTTTAAATGATTATTTATATTTTCGAATTTACAGGCATATCAGTGTTAGGGTTGGTGTTGGTGTTGATTGAGTGTTCATCCTGAGCCGTGAGATCACTTACGGTCTGCACTACCTCAGCCGCCCCGGTCATAAGTTAAGAAAAGTTGCTGTCCACTCCATTGAATTCATTACCCAAAGATGCCTGCATATTATTAAAATTAGTCGTGAGAAATTTGAATAACTTTTCATACATGCCATTTAGAGCAGACAACAACTCCCTCTCTAAAGTACCTATCATTCCCCTGAGTTTACGATTCTCCTCTAGCAGCTGCGTGTGCCCAGCATGTGAATTCTTAATAATTTCATTTTGACTCTCCATTTCAGTCACGATATCCTGCAGACCCTTGTCAATGTTTATAATATGGCTCTCAAGAGCTGGAAGTCGATTAAGATCATTTTGAATCAGCTCGAGCCTGCAGGATAGCGCGCTCTCCAAAGCAGACACAGCTACCTGTACTGAGGAAGAATCAACACCATCATGACTCTGCCTTAGACCACTATCTTTATCTTTACTAATATTGTTATCCGGGGTGACCAACACAGTACCATCTCTAAATTTTTCATTAATCAAATTAATACCTATGTTCTCCTCCAACCACTCAGAACAGCGCGAATTGGTCTTCTTCTTAATCACAGAGTGCCCTTGTGCTTTTGTAATCGGTGCGACAGGTGAGCATCCTCGTGATGGAGTAGAAGCAACGATGGGCCGGGTTATAGAAGCTCCGCGCATAGTGGCATTGCGTGGTCCTGCGCCAGTGCCAGTGAGTGGGGCAGCGGGAGAAGCGATAAATCGGCCAGCTATACATCTCTCACAATTATATTTCAGATTACCATCGTTATCATGAAGCACGCGCTTCATACATTTTACATGGCAGCGCTGCTGGCATGCAAAACACTGCATTAATTTTTTCGAGACTCTTATATTATCAGCGGGAAAACCGCAGATGGCACAGCAGTCCTTGATGGTATTTTGGGACATGGTTTACACTTTTGATGAAAAATAATTATGTTATGAGATTGATCCATTTATTTCATTATGTAATTATAATAATTTTTTTTTTACTTATTTGTTCAGTTTGTCGAAAGTTTATCAAAAGGTATCAAAGTGTATCGAAAGAGTTGACGAAATGCAACATTTGCATACCCTTTAATATACTTTGATACACTTTGGTACACTTTCCTATATTTGGACTTTCATACATTTTGATATACTGAAAAATTTCTACTAGGGTAATTCCTAGGAAATCAATTATAAACCGCTTAATAAGAAATAAAAGTATGATTTTTAAGTAAAACTATACAACATATTAAATACTATTTTGAAATAATAATTTTACGAAGAATTTTTTTTTTATATTAATGGTATTTTAATGAAAATAATTATTGTACAAAGTCCAATAATGATTTTTATTGGATCCATTTTATTATATTATGTATAATTACACTTTCTTAATTTAAAAATATGTATATTTTTTGTATTGATTGTTAACTACTTATTTGATTATTATGTAATTAATGTACAAATTAATAACAAAAATTTATATTTGATCAATGATTATGGATATTTTTATATTTATGTTGGTTTTTTTATCGACATAATTATAGCAAACTTTAGCTAAATTTTAGCTTAATTTTAACTAAATTCAAGCTGACTTCTAGCTATTTTTTATCTAATTTCAGCCTAATTGTAACAGACTTTAGCTAAACTTTAGCTTTATTTTAGTTAAATTTCAGCTAACTTTTAGCTGATTTGCAGCTATTTTTTTTAACTTTTAAATAAATTCATCTAAAACTTTATGCTAACTTTTAGCTATCTTTCATCTGATTTCAGCTTCATTCTAGAAAACTTTAGCAAAATTTTAGCTAGGTTTAAGCTAACTTTTAGCTAATTTATAGCTATTTTTTCTAAAATTTTTGACTTTTAGATAAAACTTTTAGCTACATTCTAGCTAACTTTCAGCTGAATTCTAGCTAACTTTCAGCTGAATTCTAGCTAACTTTCAGCTGAATTCTAGCTAACTTTCAGCTGAATTCTAGCTAACTTTCAGCTGAATTCTAGCTAACTTTCAGCTGAATTCTAGCTAATTTCAGGTAAATTCAGCTTAATTTTAGCTAAATTTTAACTAATTATAAAAAAATTGAGAGCCAAAAATGAGCGGCGTATTTCGGACGGCGACAGCGGCGATATATTTTTAATAGTGTAGAGAGATTAATAATTAAATAAAAAATAATTTATAAATCGCGTAATAAGAAATTTTAATTGAATATCATTGTTTTTTTCACCGGGCGGGAACGTCAGGGACGTAGTCGACACGCCAAACGTGCATGGAGAAAATCACTTAAAAAAGAAAGATTAGGAGGTTTTCTCAAGGGCCGGTTCGACCTCACATGAAGCAAGGAGCAAGGGCGTTGGGCCAATAGTCTCTGTCGCTTCAGTAATGAAGTTTACATGGGCATAGATGCTTAAGGTCATCGAGTCATGGACATTTTGCCCAGAGGACATTTTGCCTGCGAATCAGAAATAAAAAAATTGAATGTTGCCTGCCAATCAAAGACAGAGTAAGGGGTTAGGAAAGGGAATAGTTCTTAAGCATTTGTTCTAGCATTTGCTTAAGTAATTTCTTAAGTAATTTCTTAAGTGATAACTCTTAATTTTTATGCAATAAAGTATTGCTTAAGTAATTACTCAAGTAATTTCTCAAGTAATTACTTAAGAAATAAATAAATCTTAAATTTTGAGCAATAAGTTATTGCTTAAGTAATTTCTTAGGATATCACTTAAGAAATAAGCTATTGCTTAAGTAAATACTTAAGTAATTACTTAAGTACTTACTTAAATTAAATTTTCTTTTAATCTATATAATATTTATCTGCATGGATTACAAAAATAATTTTCATGTTTATTTATTAAAAATAATGAGGGAGTAAAGTCGCATATTTCTTCCAAAAGTTAAGTTTGCGATCCAAGTGAGTGGAAAGAATCGAGGGAGTACATTCTCGAGTATGAATAGACTATACTTCTGAATTGCATAATGGACTTTATTCCTACTTCAAAAGAGGCCATTTTGCTAACTGAAAAAAAGCGGGAAAAATGAAAATTGTAAATTAATTATTAAAATTTTATGAATTTTATAATAATTAAAATAATTTTTATTAAAATAGAATACTTTCAATCAGATTTATAAATTCATTCAATAAATAGCTAATATGATATTTTATTAACGAAACATCAATATCTTATCAATAAAATATGAATATTTTATAAAAATTTCAACAATTTATTAAAATTTATAAGTTTTTGTAAGTAGCTTTTATTCCCGCTAAATTTTAAAAGTCAATAATATCTTTTTCTCTACTTGCTTTTCAACTTAATGAAGTGGCCAGTGTTGTTGAGGTAAAGTGATAAATTTCTTTTATTTTCACCTCAATAATAAAATCTACTTTATTAACTCGAAAAGTGGACTGAAAGTAATACATTATTTACGTTTAAAATTAACGAAAATAAAGTACTTTAATAAGTCATTACAATTTATATAAAACATTAATATCTATTGATAAAATATCGTTAATTGATTAATAAACGAAATAATTAAAAAATTTTTTGATTGAGAAAAAATATTAAGAAAAAATAATAAGAAAAATATTGAGAAAATTATTATTCAATTTAAAAAATTTTTCATTTAGCGGGAATAAAATTACTATATCCCCGTAACATTTTAGAAGTCAGTTATATCTTACCCTTGGCCCGCTTTAGGAGTTAATAAAGTGGGGTAGAAATAAAAGCTATTTCTTTCTTAGGAAATACAACCCTTAGGAGACATATGTGACTTTACTTTGTAGTTGCATAATGTACCATTAATCTTGTAAATTGCTCAATGTTATAAAACAATTAAGACTGTATAATACAGCTAGAGAGTGAAGTCTAAGATTATCCTTCAGGTGGAGGTCGCGAACGAAGCAAAGCGAGGGTAGCAATCGGTTTGTTACGACCGGATTTGGTTCGGTCGTTGAGTTCACAAAAAGAAATAAATTTCTTTTTATTGGGAACCAGTTTGTAGTCCCAGGACTTACCTCTCACCTTTTTACTATATATTTATTAAAATTAAATTCTAATTTAGTTTTAAAATAATCAAATTTTATAAAAGTTAATATCAAGTTTTAATTACTTAAATAAATTCCTCTTTTTGTGTTTTCTTTTATTTTTATTTAATAATTAATACACATGTTATTTAATATATATAATAATTTTCCTTACGATTAAATTTTCCAAGAAGAGAAGGAGAAGATATATAAATGTATCCCTTGAAGTTCCGTCCTTTAATCTCCGCTTACATTAACTTATTCCTACACGGTTAAGTTATCCGTGGCCAGATTAGGTTAGATTCTTCAACTCTCGGTCGTCTAGCACTCAGCTAATTTATTTGTTTATGTAGTCACTTGCACTTGCTTGTCTTTTTCACTAAATATTTATTTATATAAATAGGTTTCTAATCTATTTATACAAAAGTTGTAAATTTATATTTTTATATATTATAATTTTTGCTATTAGCGAAGTAGGTTTCTAAGCTACTTCCTAATGAATTTTATGATAAATAAACTGATTTAAAACTAACACTGACTTTATCTCAGTGGACCAGCAGAGCCGACCTTGGCGGTTGCTATCGTATTATGACAAAAGGCGAAGAGTGACGTAGGGGGCTGTTTTTATTGCCTTGAGCCGGGCGATCGAGAGATGGGAAATCCAATCAAAACCTGACATGCAGCTGAAATTTCTAGGACAGAAAATCGTCCGATTGTTTTAGAGTTCATTGGCTTGCTTACCAATGAATTCTTGTACTTTCTTCTCCGTCTCCTCTTTACATTCAAAGTTTTCGCAATTTTTAAGAATGCTGAATCGGGACATCGCATGGAACTACTTTTCCATATATGTAATAAATGTAATAAAAAAAATAGATTAATTGTTAATTCATTTAACAATTTATAAGGGTTTAGTTCCATGGGATGTCACAGGTTAAATAAGTAGTATATTTTACATCGAGATGCATACAGTAATTTTATGCTTGGTGAAATTAACTTTTATTAGCATAAAGTAAAACTTATAGATATAAGTTTTGTGAAATGCATAAAAATTGAAAAATTTCTATTAAGCATTAATAATTTTTTTTATATTTATGTAATAAAGCAATCTTTAAAAGCATTTTATATACAATTTTTATTGAACTTATTTATGTTTAATTTTATCAATCATCATTAGTGGAATAAATTTTTTATTTAACGCTCAAGTCTCTGTTTCTCAACTTTTGAATTGAGCAGAAGTCTCTTTGGTCAAAAAAATTTATAATTGTTTTTCTCGCAATAAAAGATCTTCTAGTTCTTAAAAGAAATTTGCCATAATTAAAAATGTATCTTCTTCATTTATGAAACAATTTGATATTAATATTCTTTCTGTTGTACAAATTTATTTTTAAAGCAAGATTTTGGTTAGGACTGACTAGAAATACATTTAAGTGAAATATAAATGCATCGATAAGATTTTATTTTTAAATAAAAATCATTTAATTTGTGAAAATTCAGTGATTTATGAAAAAGTATAGTGTTAAAGAAGTTGGTAGCGTTTTTATGACACTGTACTACGTTGTTAGGGCAACGTTGTTACTGCATCTTAACAATTTGACAGTTAAACATTAAAAATACTCAAAAAGTTTTAACATATAAGATGTCAGAAAAAAGGAAAAATTTTTCCGAACAAGAAAAAGAATTGATCACTTCAATAGTGGAGGATTGCAAAAGTATTATTTGTAATAAACAGAGATCTACCATGATTGTAAGTGCGAAGGAAACAGTTTGGCGTGAAATTGTTCAAAAATTCAACCAAAAAAGTGAAGTTCATGTAAGTAACATTTAATTATTTTTCAATTCATTTCAATTTTTGTTTCAAATATCATCTCAGAAAAATTTCAGTTTACTTTTCGACTGTTTTTCTACAATATACTTACTTAAATTTTATCTTTTGATTAGACCTGAAATTATCGAACTTTGAATGAGATTTTCTTAAAGGGATAATCGGCAAGGCTATCTGAAAATTTACAGGAATTTTATTTGAAATAAAATAAATAATAATATAAAAATAGTATAATAATAGTATAATAATAGTATTTGAAAAAAAAAAATTTTCCAATACTTTTTCTAAACTACTTTTTTTGTATTAAATAACATAAAAGCAAGAAAAATTACCTCGAAAAAGGTTATTTTAAAAGTATTCGAGAAAATATTTGTCAAATACTTTTTCGAATACTTTTTCAATATTTGCATATGTATACTTCCCCTGCTTTAGTTATAGCTACTTTTACTGGTGTTTATTTTTTTCGTAAGTGTTATAGTTTCTGCTGAAAAGAATAAAGTTTTAAAAAGTTCATAATCAGCCCTAGTTTACCCTACAAGTTTTCTTACTGTAACAAAAAGAGTTGTTTTAATTTACTATTTACTCATGAATTTTAAAAAATTGTAACTATTGTAAGGGAAAGAGCTCCATCATGTCCTTAAGTAAAAGGCTAAAAAAAAAGGAAAAGATTTTTGAGTTTACCATAATCTTTTTTTATCGTTCTTTAACATTATTTATTGAAATATTAATGATTTGCATAATTCTGTTAATTAATCATAATGATATAATTTTGTAGAGAAGTATGAAATAGCTAAGGAAGTTGGTGTACAATAACACAAATTTGTTAAATCAGGATCACCGAAAAGGTAAATAACTAGATTTTCATTATTCAAATTTAATTTTCATAATAAAACTTTTGCTCTAAGTAATAAAATTAATATTATAGATGACAAGATTTCTTCTGCCATGGATCATGATAATGATGAATCAGGTATTATACTATTAATACAGTACTTATCTATCTCTATATACAATCACATTTGATTTTAATTGTACATTCAATATTCTTCTTCAACTTTGAACTAATTTCTCTTCCAAGTAATTAGATTGAATTATATTTATAAAATTAAAATTATTATAGGTAACAAGAATCATGTAGACACTACTGCATCTGTATCTGCCAAGGATCATAGTAATAATATTGAGTCAGGTACTATACCATTAATGCAGTATATTTGTTTCCATGTACAGTATTTATTTATTATCATATGCAGTTATATTTATTATCTATGTATTCAAAATTCTTTATCAGCTTTTAACTAATTTCTCCGATAAGTAATTTGAATTATAATTATTAAATTAAAATTATTGTAGATAATAAGATTTCTTTGACGACTACTACTTCAACACCCATCATGGATCATGATAAAAATGATTTATCAGGTATTTTACTATTAATACAGCACTTATCAATTTCTATACACGCAGTTACATTTTATTTTAATTGTACATCCAACACTCTTCTTCAACTTTTAACTTATTTCTGTTAGGGGTCGTACCCAAATGCCGTTGACAATTTTTTCGATATTTCGACCCCCGGTCCCCTTTCCGTGACATGTAAACTATCAAAGTACCCTCCCCCCGTGTAACGTAAACTAACTTTTTTATTTTTTATTAAACTTTTAAAAATATTTTAATTATATTAATTACTTTTTAAATATTGAACATATTTTTATGTTTTTTATTTTATTAAAATAGCATTTTCACAAAACAACAGAATTCTAAACATTGCATATAATAAATATTTATAAGATATTAAATATATTAATCGTCGATAAACTTTTTCACTTCAATTTTATCGAAAAAGATCATAAAACTATGAACCTATTTTTCTATTTTTCTTTCTATTTTTATAACGTATTCTAACATATTCTTATTTTATATATTATTTTATAACATATTCTATTTTTATAACGTAAATTCTATTTTTATAACGTATAAAATACGTTATAAAAATAGAACACGATTCAACAGGCACAAATATAAATGCTGCAATCGGCTTGAAAATTTTTCGTTTGTTTTGACAGCTCACTCGCTAAAAGAAACGGCTTATGCTTTGCACCGTATGGCGGCGCCCGCGTACATGTAAAAGAAAGTAATATACTGTGTTTTAGTGGACAGACTGCGGAACTGCTTGACTTTGCAGTTTTCGGATGAAAAATCTGCTCCAAATTGCTAATATTATGCAATGATCTTTTTGATAAAAAAAAAAATAGCCAACGTAAGAGTAAATAACTAACCCCCCCTCCCATAGCGTTACTTTTCGTAGATTTTGATCGACCCCTCCCCCCCAAAAAACTGTCAACGGCATTTGGGTACGACCCCTTATAAGTAATTAGATTGAATTATAATTATAAAATGAAAATTATTATAGGCAACAAGAATCATTTAGACACTACTGCATCTGCATCTGCCAAGGATCATCATAATAATATTGAATCAGGTACTATACCATTAATGTAGTATTTATTTGTTTCCATATACAGAATTTATTTGTTTTCATATATACATATCTTTATTATTATCTGTATATCAAACATTATTCTTCAACTTTGGACTAATTTCTCTTGCAAGTAATTAGATTCAATAATAATTACAAAATTAAAATTATTATAGTTAATATAACTCCTTCAGACATTACTACATCTACATCTGCCATGGATGATGGTAATAATGTTAAGTCAGGTATTATACTATTAATGCAGTATTTATTTGTTCTTTATTTGTTTCGAGTTTTTTAATTTTTTCATTTTAAAGATCATTTTTATTTAATTTTTCTACAGATTTAAAAAAAATTGTTTTTAGAACGTATTATCTAGATATTGGCTTCATTTTCCTAATATTTTATATTTTATAAATCCTTGCCAAGTTATAATTTTTCAAATTTTATTCTGAAACAAGCAAAACTTTTGGTTTGACTATCACTCTTGCATGGTTTGAGTTTAAAATTAATACTATGCTTATTCAATGAAAATTTTTACTGGTTTAAAGAGTTGTTGCATACTGGTATATGTAGATACTCCTTTTACTTTTCTGTTATAGCTTTTCTTTTAAATAAATTCATCGATCACTTTTAAATTTCAGGAAAAAGTTTCAATTTGATAAATATATCGAAACCGTGTTATCATTTTTTCAAAATAGAATAAAAATTTTAAGTACATTTTTTTCAAGAGTAAATTGTATGCAACGACCTCTTAAATACAGAAAGTATATTTTAATTTGAAATTTAATGTAAACAATTTTCTCTCTAGGTATTACATTTATGAAAAAAAAGACCTACCATCAAAGAGAATGCGAACGTCTGGAGAGAAAAATTTTAAGAAATAAATTACAAGCCACAAAAGCAGAAAAATTGTATTGGAAATACAAAATGGAAAAATTGCTGTCAGAAAAATAAAATAAAAACAATATTATTTAAAATTTGTAGTATTTATTATAAAAAAAATATGAGTTCGGGCGCTGACAACATTTAAGAGCAGGCCGGATCCGCTGTCCTTGTCTAATTGGCATTTTTGTTATTTACTCAAGTTTTAATCGGTGTATCTTCAAATTAAAGGTCGAGCGCAATAGATATTATTATTATGAACATCTATGCACAAGAAAAAAAATATCTACCGGTTTGTTTTTGAGAAAAGTAAGTAACGCCAAAGTAAAAGTTTATGTTTATAATATTTTCGCGTTACTTACTTTTCTCAAAAACAAACCGGTAGATATTTTTTTTCTTGTGCATAGATGTTCATAATAATATCTATTGCGCTCGACCTTTAATTTGAAGATACACCGATTAAAACTTGAGTAAATAACAAACAACTCAATTGTTACTCGATCGGTATCAGGTTCTACTCCGGCCTACCGTTAAGTTTAAAGTTTTAGGTCCCCTCGATAACTTTGCTTTTTTAATAGTTTTTTATGAGTATAATTAAAATTTCTTGGTTACCGAGCTCAACAAGTGGTTAATTTTTTGTTATAAATAATTTAATTGTTTATGACGCTGTAAAAAATCAAATAATAATACAGAGATAGTTTTAATAGCACAATTATTCCTTATTAACATCAAAATTCACTAGATTTCGAATTTTTACGATATCCCATTTTTAACACAGAAAAATCTCCAAACATAGAATTCGAATTGATAGTTGTAGAGCAATGATATTATTGAATTTTGATAGTCTTTTATTACAAAGTTTATGATTTTTTTAAATTTTGATACTGATTATCGAAGTATTGTAACTTTATGCCTGGTGTCACTTTAGTTTAAACGTCTGAAAGATTCAACATCGATTCTCCGACTTTTGCATACTATTAAACTACACGATTTTTTCTCATAATATTAATTAATAAAACTTTTTTCACTTTAAATAGATGTTAAATAAAAGACTTAGATTCATCAAGAATTTTTAAAAATCTTATCCGATGATTTAATATTTACATTAGTCGAACAGTTGATTTCGGTACTTACCGCAGGCTTTCTCAGCCATATTTAACTAATTAATTTTAAAATTTCTAGAGATCTTTAATTTATATAACTTTACAAAATAACAGCGCTATGATTTTGATGAGATAAGTTTAAGTAAATGTTGAACAGAATTACATAAAATTCACTAAAATATGAATATTTTTCAAATTTTTTCAACTTTTTCCAAACCAAATCTTAAAATTCCTTTTTTTTAAACTGAAACTATTTTGTGAAGATATAAAAATTGAAGATCTCTGAAAATTTTGAAGTCATTATTTCAAAATTGGTTGAGAAAGCCTACGGTAAGTTCCAAAATCAAGTGTTTGAGTAAGAAAATCATTTCAATCTTAGGATGAGATTCTTTTACGAAAAAGCTAAAGCATTTTATTTTCTGAAATTTTACAATAAAATGCAAAGATAGTCAATATTTGTGAGTATAGGTGTTTGAAAAAAGAGATTCAATTTAGTTTTTTTGTTTTGAACTTTAATTCATTTAAATTAACAGTTTGATGGAACAACAGGTAGAAAAAGTTTTCTCACAAACGAGATATTTTAATAATAATTGAAATTAAAATTTTCTTTTTTTTTAATTATTCTTCCTCCCCTTGTAATTTTTACTTCTTTTTTGTCTTGTTTCTTAACTTTTTGAAGCTATGCTTCTTATGCGAGGTTACGGCGAGGGCCTATAACGTATAAAAATCGACAGATCACGAATGCCACCCCACGTGAATGTATGAATACGGCACAGAGTGTCATTATTGCTATCAACATAAACACACTTATATTCTTTTCTCTTTCTTTCTCTCCCTCTCTCCCATTCCGCTTATGAATATGCATGTATATATACGTTACCTAAAGTAAATGTGTGTTGAATGTACTGCCATTAATGATTGTACTATGTGTGT
Source organism: Anastatus disparis (assembly GCA_017163975.1). Classification (NCBI taxonomy): domain Eukaryota; kingdom Metazoa; phylum Arthropoda; class Insecta; order Hymenoptera; family Eupelmidae; genus Anastatus; species Anastatus disparis. Next base: position 107,013 of record JAFFSR010000184.1, read on the forward strand.
GTGTATATATATAGTAAAATTTTGAGGAAAGTATCCATATAATACTAGAACGTTAAAAGAAAAAACAAAGCGGGTACTATTTCTCTTTTATGTTCACGAGGTTTCCTTATACCCTCTCACTTGCACTCACTCTACATATAATATCTGTCTGTATTTCTTTGGTTACTTTGTTTACAATCGTAATTACGTGTACTTAAATATGTTTTTTTAATAATTTATATTACTTATTAATGGGTATTAATTAATCATAAAAAAATTAATAAATAAAAAAATTTAATTAACAAATTTATTAATTTGTATTATTATTAATATTTTTTTAAATACGTAATATATCGAATTAAAAATAACAAGTTTTTATTAAAAAAATAATTATAGTTTTTTCAAATGTCACACTTCCTAGTTTATATACATATATATAGTGGAAGCATAGCTTCTGTCGGCCAGTCCCACGACTGCCACTCCTGTTTTTTTTTATGTTTTTTCACTGACTACACTTTCGACATCTGCAATTATTTAAATTATTAATATTTATTCAAAATTTAAAATTTGAATTAAATTAGTATTTACATTATTACTTTAAAAATTTTTTTACTTAAAAATGCTAAAAGATTTTGAATTTAACTTACTCAATCTCTTTTGGGCATCCATTTTTGTACTTATTTTAACGTTATTTGGTTCTGTTTCAATAGAAACATTTTCTTCATTGATCTCCTAATAATAAATACAAAATAGATATAAAATAAAACATATAAAATGTAGAATGAAAAACAATAATATTTATTGAAAAATTTTTTTATCACTTCAATATATCATTAATTATTTTGAAAATACTTGTAATTTCAAATATTACTGAAAGTAAAATTTTTATGTAATTCTTTATCTTTGTATATTGTTGACTTACTTGATCATTGCAGAATTTGAAATCTTCAAAATCTATTTCTGAATCTTCATCATCTGAATCCTCTGTCATCATTTCATTATCAGAATCCAAATTCTCTAGATTGTCAACATCCTCTAAAAAAAATTATTTAAGCAAAGTATTATATTTTGATTTGCATAAATCTTCATTTGCTATAAGTAATAATTATATTATGCTTTATATTATTATTTTAATTTTTTATAATTATAAATTAAGATTAATTTTTTATTTTAAACTAAAAATCCTTCACATCTTGGATTAAGAGCAAAATGTCAATCATTGCAAGTTCAACCATTTTGAATGTGATCAAGGAAACGCACATGCTCAAATTATTTCTTTTTAATAAAAAATAATTTCAAGAGAGAAAAAAATTTATTTTTTATAAAGAGTTATTAGTTACTTAAAGAGTTGAATATTTTTCATAACACTGAGTGAGCTAAGTCCACACAAAACTCACGCTTTAAAGCGAGCTAAATACAAGATAATCATGAGTGTAATAAAGTTCTAACGTGAGAAATCTGTTACTTTATTACACTGTTCAAAAAAATATTCATTTCAAAATTACGCATCACGATCACTCTTATTATTCATAAAAACGTAAAGAAACATCTTTTTGAATATAATAAAATGTAAAAAATCAACCAAAACTTATAAAAATTTCAATTTCAATAAGTATTACAAAGTAAACAAAAGAAATACAAAAATTATGGTTTAGAAATTAACCATCAAATATAATTCAGTACAACCATAAACACAATAACTTTTATCCTTAAATTGATAGTTTTAGGAACAAACTTGATCTCTATTTTAATTCTTAATTTACATTTAAAAACAATAATTTCCTTATATGTACTTGTTCTTTATATACACATTATAGGCAAATCACAATTCTATGATCCTTTTATATCGTTTGATGTTATGAAAATACATTAGCTACCAAAAATTACCTTTTCATAACTGCGTGTGCAAAATTCGACTTTGCCTGTAAGTTTTCTGTATGTAAAGTATTCCATTTCTGCACAATTATGGATTTTCATCTAATTTATCATTTTGACTCGTGAGATTATCATCTTTGCTTTGCTCAGGTGACAAACTTCTTACTTGTCGGAAAGCTTTGATCAATTTTTTCTTAAATCTCGTTTTGCACTTGCAGTTGAAAAAAATTTAATTCGGTACAAGTGTTCAATGTAACAAACAACACCCATGCAGGAAACATCTGCTTTGCGCACTTATATCGAAAATAACTATTATAGCACTGCGTGATTTAAATCCGCGCTTAAATCCCGCTGAGCCGAGAGTTAAACGTTAAATTTTTACGCTGTTCAATAATGAATATGATGCTGAATTCACTTGAAACACGCACTTATAATAAGCGATATTTTGAGATCTGGATTATTTTTAAAAGTTTATTCATCGATAATAATAAAGTGTAGATTATTGCAACTCTTTTATATCAATATTTTTCAAAATAAATAACAATTATATACGTGTAAAACCAAAGTTAATATCAGTGTAACATATGAAGCGAAGAGGTAGTCATTTCGACGCTCTAAGACTCAGTCGCGTCTGTGATTCCCCTAAACGCAACTGCTAATACAATACATAAGTTACCAATTGTCGCTCCTACGGCCCTAATACATATATGAAAGGAAATTTAGATTTTTATTATTACAGAATTAATTTCAACAGTTTGACATAATGTTATTTCATGTTTTATATAATATTTTTAGTTTTTTTTCTATTTATTATTCGCGAAGTGCTTAAATTTTGTTTTTTTTTTCAGTTTTCGCTTTTTTTTTACGATTTATTATTCGTAGAATGCCTAGTTTTGCTAGTATATAGAATTCGTTTTTTTAATGAATTATCATTCGTGGAGTGCATAGCCTTTGTTTATTATTGAATTTTGAGAGTATAGATGTAGTGCGGCGGATTTAAATCACTCGAGCTATAAAATAGTATACGATACTCGCAACTTAAATTCACCTATTATTACACGGCGTTTAGGACCCTCGCTGACGCTCGGGCCCTAACCTCGCCGTGTAATAATAGGTGATTTAAGTCGCCCGTATCGTAATATACTATTATATTACGTAAAGGAATTTCAATTTTCATAAAATAAATATCAATAAAAAAAATTTTTATTTAAAACTTACCTTCAAACCTTTTATAAGTTTCATCATCTTCATATCCAGATAATTCATTTAAAAATTTTTCTGTACTCCATGCTCCAGAACCTATTTCCAACCAAGCATCTCTTATTACATCGTCTTGGAGTTTCGTTTTTAGTTTTTGATTAACTGTCGTTTTGATTTTTTTTTTCCTCTTTCTAAATCATGGAAAGCTTTTTCTTTAATTTTTGTAATAACATCTGTAAATTATGTTCATTTTAAAATAATAAAAATATCTATTTATGCTAATTAAAATAAAATGTTAAAAAAATAGAATGTTAAGGATTATTGTTTACAAATTATTTATAGATAGCTTACAAAGAAATAAATAACAACTTGGTTTAGTTCCTAGTTTATCATTTAACGTACGATGATACGATTCCAAGTAATTATTTGTACGATCTACCATGTTATAAACGCTAAAAACTTGAGGTGTTACTTTCTTCATCCATTCGTTTCTGAAATATATCTTTATAAATTTAGTCCATTTTTTCAAAACACAATCTACAAATTTATCTTTTATCAATTGTTCGATAATACAAAGAGCCTCTTCAACTTTATCTGAAGGCAATAAAGGTAAAAGTAGTAGTTTTTTTAGAACTTCATGACCATCTGGATTTTCTTTTGAATTATTTTTTACAAATAATTTATAATTTTGTGATTTAGCTTTTCTGATAATAGCCTAAAAAACAGAAAACTAGATAGCAAGATAGTTTTTTTGTTTTTATTTATTTTTTGTTAGTTTTTTTGTTTTTGTTTTTATTTATTTATAAAAATTTTTTTTACGTCTATATATTATACTATTTTTTAATGCTAATTAGCGACGGAGCTCGTAAGTGTGTTTGTAAACAAAGCACATACAACGTTCAGTGGTGCTTCTATCAATCGGTTGCCAAGAGCGGGATTCGAACTCAGAGCCCCGAGATTACGAATCTAACGCTCTACCGACTGAGCCACTTACCGGCTCAAGATAGTTTTTCATATATTTTGATCAAACTTATCAAACTTTACTTGTCAATAGTGAAAGTAACATCCATAAATCTTGCATCCTGTAAATGATTTTCGAATTGATTTGATTAGAGCTTTTTCATAATCACATATGCTTTTTAAAGGTTGAAAAAAGGGAAATTTTTCTTTAGTGTGATTCCATACTGCGCAGTACGCTTTTGATGTCCGTCTAGTCATTAAAACCCAAATACAAGGAACCACCTAAAATATGTGATTTATAAACAATTGTATAAAAAAAATCCGATTTCAAAATTATTAAAATCTCTAGTATCTTTCCTATTTATTTATTTTTTTTTGAGCGTATCTTATTATTTTTTGTTATTAATCTGTGATATCATTTTTTTAGTAACTTACTCAGTATTATTAGGTTAAATTAATGGACTGTGATATGAATTAAGTGCAATATTTATACTTTCTTTTAACTCTATACGTAGTTTTTATACATTGTATTATACGCTTTTTGTATCTTGTTACAGAATAAAATAAATACTCATCAATCTATAATAAATGACTAATATAATAGAATTGTTATGAAGGATAATTTATTCATTGTTGTCACACATATGGGGAAATCCACGGTAACGTTAAATTGTACTTCTCTGCCTCGTCCTCTAGATCAAATACGTAGTAACGCTAAGTTACTGTACATTCCGCCACAGAATTTTAAAGTTTCTAAAATTTGAGAGGGCGCTGCGTGCTTTCTCCTATAAATTGGCTGCTCGTGTGCTCGATCGTCATTACGCTTTTCTGTGCATTCCGCGACGCACACACTTGGTTGCTCAAGAAAAAACTTTAGTCGCACTATGGAACACACTTCTTCTCATCATCGCAAAGGTAGAAAACGAGAGAGGTCACGTTCAAGGGAGAATTATCAGGCAAGAAGAGAACACGAAAGTGAATCTACACGTAAACGGTATCGTTCAGATACATGCTCCAAGACCTGTAAAAAATCAAGCTATAGAAGGCCGCATAGAAGGTCATATTCTCGTACACGCAGGGAAAGCAGAAACTACGAAATTCAGAAAGAGGATCACCATCGACCCCGCGCTAGATACGAACCAAGCACGAGAAGATATAGATCTGATAATTACATTAAAAGTAAAGCCCAAAAAGACTATCCTAGAGATGAGTCACGCAGGGGTACTTCACAGTCTCGCGATGTAGAGCGTCTCCCTAGAGGAACGCCACCACGCAAAAGAGACAGGTCAAGCTCACCTCGCGAAAATAGCTGCTCTCGAAGCACGAGCCGCAGTACATGGAGCACTTATTCAAGTCGAAGCAGAGAAGGCAGTTCACGCAGTACATCACGCTCATCTTCTTCATCACCCTCGTCATATGCCAGACGTAGCGCTTCACATTCACCCCGAAGTACATCAAAAATAAACAACAAAAAATCGCGTAGTCGTTCTGACACGCCATGCGAGACCGCCGAAGTTCAAGGGGGCTTGAAAAAAGAAATTAATTTCATAAATCTACTCGGCGAGTCTTTTCAAGTACAAAAATTTGGCCCGCCTATTCAACAAGACGTGGCGAAAAGATGGGCACATGCTTGCACAGAAGGACTAGAGAAAGAAACCAAAGAAGCGCTCATTAAAAAATATTCTTGTCCAGAAAACTGTCAAGCACTGAAAGCCCCTGTACTAAATGCAGAAATAAAATCCGGAATCGGAAAAATAGCTCTTCGAAGAGACCAATATCAAGTTACTTTCCAAAACCAACTATGCGCAGCTACCAGTGCTTTAGGAAATGCACTTACAAAAATAATGTCAGATGAACCCGAAACTACTGAAGCTAAAGAATACATGTTCGAGTGCATAAGCGACGCTGGAAAATTGCTAACTGACCTTCAATACGGTCTCGCATTGTCAAGAAGGGCATTCATCAAGCCTGGTTTAAAAACTTTAGCTGCGAATGTAACTGCTGACGCAAAAATAGATGGATTGCTATACGGAAAAGACTTTTCAGAAAAACTGAAAGCGGCAAAGGATGTCGAAAAAGCAACAAAAGATGTCATCAAATCTGACGAAAACGATTATCAAAATTCGAAAAATCATTTCAAACCTCAGCAGAAACCGAAAGATTTAAACTTCAAGGGCTCCTTCAAACAATACACAAGCAGCCGGTATGTGAGGGGGCCAAAGAAAAATTACAGCCGGCCGGTGCAGAGAGGCAGCAGGAGGAGGTAAAGGTAAGCAAAACGGCGGGTAGAATAAGATTCTTCGTCAATAATTGGAAAAAATTAAGCAATGATTCTTTCGTGCTTGGCATTGTTAAGGGATATCGTATCTCCTTTATAAAACATGTCACTCAGTATTTAGAGCCACAAGAGCCTTCTTTCTCCCGCCAAGAAACCAAGGCCTGTATTGATGCTATCGATGACTTGTTAAACAAAGGCGCTATTTCGCCATGTGAGCCTTGTAGTGGCCAATTCTTATCAACGTACTTTTTACGGAAAAAACCGAACGGCCAAGACAGATTTATACTCAATTTAAAAAAGTTAAATGACTTTATTGAAGCTCCACACTTTAAGTTAGAAGACGTGAAAACTGCTCTTAAATTAATAAAGCATAATTGCTTCATGACAAAATTAGACTTAAAAGACGGTTATTTTCTAGTGCCAATACACAAAAAATGTAAAAAATATTTAAGATTTCGGTTTACGGGTAAACTTTACGAGTTTAATGTCCTTCCATTCGGCCTTTCTACAGCTCCTTATGTTTTCACAAAACTCTTAAAACCGGTGGCCCAAAAACTGAGATCAAACGGACTTATTTCAGTCATGTATCTAGACGACATACTTATGATCGGCGATACCAGAGACGAATGCAAACTAAACGTAGCAACAACGCGAAAAATGCTCGAATCCTTGGGGTTTGTTATTAACGAAGAAAAAAGTCAAACCATTCCTTCTCATCAATGCAAATTTTTGGGCTTCATATTCGACAGTAAACTCTTAAAGATTTCTCTACCAGACGAAAAACGCGTAAAAATAAGAAACATAGTTCTTAAATTATACAGCGAAAACGAGATCAGTATCAGAACAGTAGCGCAAACTCTGGGCTCACTAATAGCAGCTTGTCCAGCAGCAAACTACAGCTGGCTCTACACAAAAACGTTAGAACGCGAAAAATTTCTTGCGCTAACAGAAAACAACGGAGACTTCGACAAAAACATGAAAATATCAGAAAACGCGAAAAAAGACCTATTATGGTGGTTAAATAACATAAAAACGATAAAAAGCCCTATTAGACAGAATAAATATAAATTAGAAATATTTACGGATGCATCCCTTACAGGGTGGGGAGCATATTGTCAAGGAGAAAAAACACATGGCTGGTGGAAACCCACCGAAAATGAGCACATAAATCTGCTAGAACTAAAGGCTGCTTTTAACAGCTTAAGATGTTTTGCACGTGAGATACGCGACTGCGAAATTATAATGCGCGTAGATAACACAACCGCAATCTCTTATATTAATAGAATGGGAGGAATTCAATTCCCAAAACTCAACAAAATTGCCCGGGAAATTTGGCAGTGGTGCGAACACAGAAGCATTCATATTTTCGCGTCATATATTAACTCAAAAGAAAACATTCAAGCAGACGCCGAATCTCGTATTCTTCCTGCTGAAACAGAATGGGAAATCGCAGACTGGGCGTTCACAAAGATTACTAAAAAATTGGGACACCCAGAAATCGATCTCTTCGCATCTAATTCAAATACTAAATGTAAGCGCTTTATTTCTTGGTATAAAGATCCGGAATCAGTCGCAGTTGATGCGTTTACGGTATCGTGGACTAATCTTTGTTTCTACGCTTTCCCACCTTTTTCCGTGATTCTGAAAGTTTTACAAAAAATAATAACAGACGAAGCAGAAGGAATCGTTGTCGTAGCTCTATGGCCAACGCAGCCTTGGTTTCCTCAATTTACAGCTCTAGCAATAACACCCTTTATAATACTGGGACCTCATCCTAAATTACTTCTTTCTATTTCTAGACAGATGCACCCACTTTCGAACAAACTTTCCCTGGTTGCAGCAAAGTTGTCATCGAAGCATCCACAAGGAAAGGGATATCGGAAAAAGCCGCGGCAGTTATGTTAACCTCAATAACAGAAAGTACATTGAAGCAGTACGAAAAACCAATAAGGCTATGGTGGTATAACTGTCAGAAGAAAAATATATCTTTATTCAACGCACATAGTCCAGAAATTATTCAGTTCTTCACGGATCAGTTAGAAACCACTAATTCGTATAGCACATTGAATATATATAGGTCTGCGCTTTCATTATTAATGTCGAATAAGCTTGGAAGTGATCCAGAAATAAATAGATTTTTTAAGGGCGTGGCAAACGAAAAACCAAGAAAAGCTAAATATTCGGAGACCTGGGATCCAAGTATGGTACTAAACTGTATGTCAGATTGGTTTCCAAACGAAAGCTTAACTCTCGAAAAGTTAACAAAGAAATTAGTTACGTTGCTAGCCCTTTGTACGGCGCAGAGAGTGCAGACGCTATCCTTGATAAGAATATGTAATATTTCTCAGCTAGAAAATCTAATCTCTATCAAAATAACAGACAGGATAAAAACATCGAAACACTTAAAGGAACAGCCAACTTTAGAAATACCTTTTTTCGTGCAAACCAACATCTGTCCAGCAAAAACGCTTCAAGCTTATTTGGAAAAAACAGTTGATTTGCGACCTAAAGAAGAGGATAGGCTATTGCTGACTTTCAAAAAGCCATATCATGCTGCGACATCGCAGTCGATTAGTCGATGGATTAAAGACACAATTGGCGAAAGCGGAATAGATATTACAATATTTTCTGCACATAGCACGCGGCACGCGTCAACATCTGCTGCTGCAAGAAACGGAGTAAACATTGATATTATTAAACGAACAGCTGGCTGGTCAAAGAATTCAAAAGTCTTTGCACAATTCTACAATAAACTGCTAATTGATAACCAAGCATTCGCACCATCAATATTAGAAAAAAAAAAAAAAAATGTAAAATAACACCAAACAATTATGTGATTTAAAAAAAAAAAAAAAAGAAAGTTTTGTTAGACTTACAATGGTTGAAAAAATTTCAGTCTTTAAATTATTTAATCGAATGTGTATTAATTCTCTCTGTATTTAATTGAATATGTATTAATAAAAATTACATAAAGTTTCACATTATAAAAATCCTTTTTCCTGACAAGTCACCAATTTTTATCATAACAAAAAAAAAAAAAAAAAAAATCGCAGACTGCTTTAAACATTTACGTATTTGATCTAGAGGACGAGGCAGAGAAGTACAATTGAACGATCGAGTGAACTTACCTGTAAGGGAAACTCGATCATAATTGTACGAGCTGCCTCGTCCGAATAGATCAAAACCCTTCCTTAAAATTTAATCTTTACCCAAACCCTATAATTTTTTCTGCAATTTTTTTCCTTAATGCTTTAAAATATAATGATGATCGAGCACACGAGCAGCCAATTTATAGGAGAAAGCACGCAGCGCCCTCTCAAATTTTAGAAACTTTAAAATTCTGTGGCGGAATGTACAGTAACTTAGCGTTACTACGTATTTGATCTATTCGGACGAGGCAGCTCGTACAATTATGATCGAGTTTCCCTTACAGGTAAGTTCACTCGATCGTTCAATTTTATGTGACTTTTTCAATACAATTTTCAAACAGCTACCATTATGTTTCATAAAAGCGCACACACCTCTATAAGGTCTCAAATTTTTCGTTTTCGATCTAAAAAACTAATCTCAGTTTTTTATGGAGTTATTTTAGACGCTGTCTCCCAAATTTCTATTAAAGTATTAAATTTTCACATAAAATCACGATTTTCATGAATATTCCATAAAAAAGTGCAAAATTTTTGAAGTCTTCGAGAAATATTAATTGTAGCGTTCAAGTAATCTCCAAATAAACTATTAGATTATTTTTTTAACCTAAAAACAAAGAATTTGAGCCCAATTAGAGTCATGTGCAACTTCAAACGAATGAGTAATAACTATTGGAAGTTTATATTTTGTTTTTACACATAATTGCTAATAGCAAAGCTATTTAAAGTCGCACATAACTCTAATTAGGCTAAAATTATTAGTTTTTAGGCCAAGATAATAGTCTATTAGTTTTTTTTGAGATTATTTGAATGCTACAATCAATATTTCCTGAAGACTTAAAAAATTTTGCACTTTTTAATGAAATATTCACGAAAATCGTGGTTTAATGTGAAAATTTAATACTTTAATAGAAATTTTGGAGTCAGCGTCTAAAATAGCTCCATAAAAAATTGAGATTTGTTTTTTAGATCAAAAACGAAAAATTTGAGACCTTATAGAGGTGTGTGCGCTTTTATGTAACAAAATGGTAACTGTTTGAAATTTGTATTGAAAAAGTCACATAAAATTTAACGTTACCGTGGATTTCCCCATATATTTCAAAATGATTCACTTCATGGTAAGATATCTCAAAAATAAAATTTAAAAAGCATAAGTGATCTCTAGTCTATGTAACAAAAAATTATAAAATAACTAATTTTTAGTAAAATACATTTGCTACGAAAAATACTAAAGACTTTAATAATCAATAATCAGTAAAAACTTACTGTATTATATTTTTTGCACATTATTGTAAGAACTTGTTGTAGTCCTTTAATATTTGGCCTGACTTTAAACGTCCCATCAACAAATAAATAATTGTTTTGATCAAATTCTTTAACAAGTTGAGAGTCATATAATATTAAATGGTCACTTTTTGAGGATGAGGTAACTAAATTACTCTCAATAGATAATTTCTTGTCGTATTCAGTACATTAGAGAGAAGGACAATTAATTAGATGTTGACTGAATTCTTTTACTGAACTATATTGTTTCCTGATCCCTGGATTCTTAGATTTATTTTTAGCTCGTTGTATGGTTTTTTGTAAAGTTGGATACGAAGTTTCATTTGATATGATTGGGTTCCTTAAAAGTAAATAAAGTCATATTCAATATTTTTTAGATTTTAATTGAATTCTATGATTCCTGAAATTTTTAATTATTAAGTAACAGTTTTAGCGTAACTACGTATTTAATAATAAAATATTTTTATTTTAACTTTTTAATAAATGCTTTAAAGATTTTTTTAAATTAATAAAAACATGAATAAGATTAAATATTCTAAACAACTGTTTCAGACGTGTTACGAGTGCCGTATAGTAGCGAATATAGAAAAAATGCAAGCATGCAGTTTATAGAATATGAAGCGACCAAAGAAATGAAAATGCATCGGTAGAATGGCTCAACGTTTGAGCGCTTGTCTGTCGTGCAAGAGGCCTGGGGTTCGAGACACGTCGCGGACGCTCTCTCGCCTTTTTTATAATTTAATATTATATTAGTCGCTTAATAATAAAATAAAATTCGTAACAATAAATATATGAAATTATTATTTTATTTGCAAAGAGACGGGTCATGTAGCAAAGCAGTGCCCAACAAATTTAAATAGTCAAAATAACGATAACATAACAAATAATAAGGATGACACATATTCTCAGAATTTTCCTGACTTACCAAAATCAAACAAGGAAATACAAGATAATGAAAGTGGGATTAAGGGGAATCCTCATACTGACATAGAGTTCTACCTTATCTACATTTGAAATATGAATTTTAATAAAAATTTAACTATTCATGACTGAAATTCGTAAGAGAGGCGCATTCTTAACATGCCAAAGAATTTATTGCAACGTTAAAAGACAATATAAGCGTAAAAATAAAGGCGAAAACTGCTTACTACGATTAACTTTTAAATGTAGTTATGAATAATCGTATTATGCAGTTTTTGTCTTTATTTTAACTTTTATTCTGTCTTTTAACGTTGCAATAAATTCTGTAGAGTGTTAAGAATGTGCCCCTTCTATGAATTTTAGTCAATAATAGTTAAATTTTTATTAAAATGCATTATTCAAATATAGATAAGGTAGATCTCTGTGCCAGTATGAGGACACCCCTTAATGGAGTAAATATAAGTGTAGCAGGCAATTTAACTATAAAAGAAAGTTCTCGTGTAAACATTGACTCAACGTTTGAAATACATGACAAAGATGCTCAAAATAAACCAAGGATAGTAGAAGAGCATAAATTTGATAATTCTTCCGATACGCATTTTAAAGGGTTCTATCTTTGACGTCATCTGCTATATCCACGGGCTCTTTAGATATCACAAATCAAGAATCAAATATAAAATTCACAAAAAAGCGTGATAAAGAATGTAACTAAAAAATATGAAAAACAGGAAAAAGTCTAGACTTGAAGTCACAGCATTAGAGGTTGCAGCACAGGCTACGCCGGCAAAGGAATTTATTGAAAGCAACCTTGATAAATTTCCTCTGAACGTCTGTGATTTTGTTAAGTTTCTACAGGACTTATGGTCACACTGACATTCCTGGATTGGCAGAACTGCATGTGAAGGACACTACCTATTGGTAAAATACAAAAAAAAACCTTCTTCAACTTGGTCTTCTTTTAGCTCCGCAGAAAACAAAATTCATTCATTTTAATAAAAAAAAAAATTATCCCTGGCACTATTAGCATTAACATCGGTGACTGTCAAATACCCTCTAACAGATCTGTACGTTTTCTTGGTGTAACTTTAGATTACACATTTTCGTTCTCCATACATTTAAAACAAGTCTTTCTAAACTGTTCTAGAGCCTTAGACATTGTCAAATTTCTTTGTGGCACATGGTGGGGTTCAGACTCTAGTACTTTAATAACATTATGCAAGACTTTTGTCAGGTCAATCATTGATTATTGCAGCTTCATCACTTATCCCAGCAGTCTTTCGCTTCAAAACAAAATTGAAAGAATTCAATTCTCTGCCATCAGAACAGCGTTAGGGCTAAGAAGAAGCACACCCACAAATGTACTCCTAGGTAAATCAAAGCTTGTCATTCTAAAGCACAGAATTAAACAATTGGGCCAAAATTTCTTTTCCAAAATTTACACAAATAAAAACTCCTTAACCTGTATAACAACTCATAAATACATAAATATTAGCAATAAGAATTATACCAATACACGGAGTCTTTTACACAACGTTGCCAGATTGGTAAAAAATGGTTCGTCAGTTATAAACAAGCAAAATCAATATATTATATACTGTTACAATTATGACACAATAATCTCAAGTATACCTTATGGTTTAAAATGACTTTAAACAATAAAAAAAAATATGACTTTTTTCACTCACTCTAATGAGACTTCATCAAAAATATTTTTTGATGATCCCTTTACACTGGTTTCAGCTTTTTCTTTACAGAGCTGCCTCATCAGCCGCTGTCCCAAACTTTGATGAGTATCTTTGAGGCATGTATGTGGTTCTGCCAATTTTATTGTTTTAACATCATGCTCCACTTAAATATATAATTTGGCTCTTAGTCCAGTAGAATTAGCGAAAAAAGAGCCAAAATTTAATGTAATTAGAGACAGGTTCAGACCACCAAAAATGGCTTTGTTGGATGATTAGGAATGAAACTGTGGAATTACCCTCAAAATTTGAGCCGTCAGGAATTAGTAAACAATGATTTAAGGTGCAAAATTCGTAAAAATCACTGTTTTTTTGAGGTAGCTTGAAATCGTTTGCGATTTAGTATATGAAAATTATACTATTTGTAGGTATTTCAAAGACGATTAATTTGAGACGTCATAGATGAAAATCGGTTAATAAATTTTATAAATAATGATAAACAAAAATCGAAAATCGCGAAATTTTAAAATATTTGTCATTTGATAAAAAAAGGATGTACATGTTTGTAATTCCCCAAAAATGTGCCTCTTATTATCCTTAAGTTACCATAAAAATTTCATCAAAAAATATTAATTATTTTAGGAGATATTCTATTTGTTTATTAAAAAGAGGTCAAATGTACATTAAAAAATTTACCCAAAAATATCATCGTAGAGACTTTATGATAATCATATAGTATTTAGATATTAAGAGGAGGTCACGTATCTCTGTCCTTTTCTAATCAAATAAATGATTTTTTTAGAAAAACTAATAACTTTATCAAAAAATGAAGAGAAAGCCGCATCTTGTATCAAAAAAAGCAATATTTTCTTTAATAAGAAAAAATTGATTTTATTGCTTCGTTCTCAAGAAAACCTTGAAAAACCAAATTGTCCACCCTAACCTCTATGATTTAAGTTTTTCAAGGTTTTCTTGAAAACGAAGCAATAAAATTAATTTTTTCTTAACAAAGAAAATATCGCTTTTTTTATTACAAGATGCGGCTTTCTCTTCATTTTTTGCTAAAGTTGTTAGTTTGTGTAAAAAACTCAATTCTTTGATTAGACAAGGACAGAGATACGTGACCTCCTCTTAACGTAGATTTAACGAATTTCATGTGAAATCGTGTCCATTTTATTATTTTCAACTTAAATATGGCAAAAAAAAAAGTAAATTTTTTTCTTAATGGTTTTTTTAATATTTTTGCAACTAATGAAAATATCAATATAGGGATTTGATATTCTTATTACTGGCAATTTTACGCAAATTTAAAAAAAAAAAGAATGCTCTAGCTCAATTAGAAGCCGAGATAATTTTTTTTTTTTTTTAAATTCGCCAATTGTTTATTTATAAATATTAAGGACTGAAATTTTTATCACAACTAGTATAATACTTGAACTTTATGATTTTATTGTATCAGAGATGAAATAAACATTTTGGAATGTAAAAAATTAATATTTAAATAATCAAGATTGCTACTAGTTAAACAGAGTAATTTTTCGTGCCTTGCAAAAAAATTGATCTGGCGAGTTCTAACTCTGTTCCGATTAAAAATTCATAATATCTTCGTTAATTACCGACCAATTTCGACGTTTTTTTTTAATTTGGGGTAGCGCGTGAAAATAATAGCAACTGTTGTATTTGTTTTTAAAAAATTTATTTATTTAACAACAATTATTGCAAAAAAAAATTTGTTTAAACATATTTTTTAAATATTGATTTTAGCAAAAAGCTTGAAGAATAAAGTTTGTTCGTCTTAAAAAATAAACAATATTTCATTTCAGTGTTTTCATGATAAAATCAATATTAAATCTGTTAATCTAAAAAACAAAATTAAAAAAATTTTTCGTTGGAAATTTCAACGTAAATTTTCTTTGTCATGAAAAATTCTTTATATCTCCGTTAATCACGGACCAATTTAGACGTTTTTTTTTTAATTCGGGGTAGGGCGTGAAAACAATAATAACTGTTGTATTTGCAATACAAATTTTTTCATTTAAATTGTTAAAAAAAACAATACGATAGTTATTATATTTTTCACGCCCTACCCCGATTTATAAAAAAAACGTCAAAATTGGTCCGTAATTAACGGAGATATAAGAAATTTTTCATGAAAAAACAAATTTACGTTGAAAGTCCAAAAAACAAATTTTTTTTCTATTTGTTTTCCGAATTAACAGACTTAATATTAATTTTATCATGAAAACACTTAAATGAAAAATTGTTTATTTTTTTAAGACAAACAAACTTTATTCCTAAAGCTTTTTGCTAAAATTAATATTTTAAAAAATATGTAAAAACAAATTTTTTTTTTGCAATAATTGTTGTTAAATAAATAATTTTTCAAAACAAATACAAAAGTTATTATTGTTTTCACGCCCTACCCCGAATTAAAAAAAAAACGTCTAAATTGGTCCGTGATTAACGGAGATATAAGGAATTTTTCATGACAAAGAAAATTTACGTTGAAATTTCCAACGAAAAATTTTTTTAATTTTGTTTTTAGATTAACAGATTTAATATTGATTTTATCATGAAAACACTGAAATGAAATATTGTTTATTTTTTTAAGACGAACAAACTTTATTCTTCAAGCTTTTTGCTAAAATCAATATTTAAAAAAATATGTCTAAACAAATTTTTTTTTGCAATAATTGTTGATAAATAAATAATTTTTTAAAAACAAATACAACAGTTGCTATTATTTTCACGCGCTACCCCAAATTAAAAAAAAAACGTCGAAATTGGTCGGTAATTAACGAAGATATTATGAATTTTTAATCGGAACAGAGTTAGAACTCGCCAGATCAATTTTTTTGCAAGGCACGAAAAATTACTCTGTTTAACTAGTAGCAATCTTGATTATTTAAATATTAATTTTTTACATTCCAAAATGTTTATTTCATCTCTGATACAATAAAATCATAAAGTTCAAGTATTATACTAGTTGTGATAAAAATTTCAGTCCTTAATATTTATAAATAAACAATTGGCGAATTAAAAAAAAAAAATTATCTCGGCTTCTAATTGAGCTAGAGCATTCTTTTTTTTTTTTAAATTTGCGTAAAATTGCCAGTAATAAGAATATCAAATCCCTATATTGATATTTTCATTAGTTGCAAAAATATTAAAAAAACCATTAAGAAAAAAATTTACTTTTTTTTTTTTGCCATATTTAAGTTGAAAATAATAAAATGGACACGATTTCACATGAAATTCGTTAAATCTACGTTAAGAGGAGGTCACGTATCTCTGTCCTTGTCTAATCAAAGAATTGAGTTTTTACACAAACTAACAACTTTAGCAAAAAATGAAGAAAGCCGCATCTTGTAATAAAAAAAAGCGATATTTTCTTTGTTAAGAAAAAATTAATTTTATTGCTTCGTTTTCAAGAAAACCTTGAAAAACTTAAATCATAGAGGTTAGGGTGGACAATTTGGTTTTTCAAGGATTTCTTGAGAACGAAGCAATAAAATCAATTTTTTCTTATTAAAGAAAATATTGCTTTTTTTGATACAAGATGCGGCTTTCTCTTCATTTTTTGATAAAGTTATTAGTTTTTCTAAAAAAATCATTTATTTGATTAGAAAAGGACAGAGATACGTGACCTCCTCTTAATATCTAAATACTATATGATTATCATAAAGTCTCTACGATGATATTTTTGGGTAAATTTTTTAATGTACATTTGACCTCTTTTTAATAAACAAATAGAATATCTCCTAAAATAATTAATATTTTTGATGAAATTTTTATGGTAACTTAAGGATAATAAGAGGCACATTTTTGGGAATTACAAACATGTACATCCTTTTTTATCAAATGACAAATATTTTAAAATTTCGCGATTTTCGATTTTTTTTTATCATTATTTATAAAATTTATTAACCGATTTTTATCTATGACGTCTCAAATTAATCGTCTTTGAAATACCTACAAATAGTATAATTTTCATATACTAAATCGCAAACGATTTCAAGCTACCTCAAAAAAACAGTGATTTTTACGAATTTTGCACCTTAAATCATTGTTTACTAATTCCTGACGGCTCAAATTTTGAGGGTAATTCCACAGTTTCATTCCTAATCATCCAACAAAGCCATTTTTGGTGGTCTGAACCTGTCTCTAATTACATTATGCATTTCGACTAATTCTACTGGACTATCTGCAGTCTTTTTTAATGCAGCGGTACCTGCAAGTGATAAAATAAAGGCCATGTGAAATATTTCGTGAAATATTCTAAAAATCTTTCGTGAATATTTTATGGAATATTTCGAAAAAGTTTTTGAATATTCCTTTGAAATATTCCAGAAATAAATACAAACTTTTTTTTCAAAAATTTCTAAATGCTCTAAAATTAAAACTACGCTAAGGAAATCAATTTTCAGAAGCTTATTTTATTTCGAGGATTGAAAATTATTTTCATGCAAATTTTCTAAGCAGATTCATCGGATAGTTTACGAAAAATACCAAAAAAATGAAAAATCGAAATTTGTTTTTTTTTTTCTAAACGACTTTGAAATTGAAACTACGCTAAGAAAACTAATTCTCAATAGCTTCCCATCAAATTAGACAAAAAAAAAAATTCTATGCAAAATTTCAAACAGATCCATCGATTAGTTTTCGAGATTCAGTTGGCTTACTGAATACACACACACATATACATACAGATATTTTCTGGAAATCACTTTTTTTTTTACTCACTGAGTCCAAATATACACAAATAAGTGAGAAAATAATAAAATAATATTTTACCAATACAATACTTTCTATATTCTAAAATATATAATATAAAAAGAATCTATAAAATATAATCATGATTTGGTTATAAGAAAATTTTTTTTATACAACGTGCTACTTACCTGGTTTTTTCTCTATTTTTTGCATTATAATTATACCCATCGTGATGAAAACCACGCAGTTTTACACCTGCTGACGGATCTCCCATGAAGCTATGTAATAAAACTTAATTTTCTTTTCTTTTACCTCTCTAAATAGAAAAATATTACAATAGACTGACGTGTCAATAGAATTTAAATGTAAAAAGGTTAAAAACAAATGACTGTTGTTTAAATAATTACTTAAGCAATAACTTTAAAAAATAAATCAAGTTATCACTTAATAATTTAATAAGTTGTGCCAAAGTGATTAATAAACATAATAAGACACATTAAAGGTGAGAAAAATAGAGTAAAAATTACATCACAAAATTTTATGGTAAAGCTGCCACAGACTGTCATTATGATATAGAGTAAAATTGTCTAAAAATACAATAAAAATTTCTAAGGACATAACAATTTTTATAATATTATTAGTAAATTTTATTATAAATTATGGTAATTTTTAATATTTATACAAATCAGCATTAAATTTTGTTTATTGATATGAAATTTAATGCAAACTAACATTAAATTCATTTAATGCTGATTTGCATAAAATCTCATATGCATGTACTTGAAGAAAATTTCATGTATTTTTAACAGTGTAGTAAAAAAATATGCTTAATAGAAATTTTTCAATTTTTATGCATCTCACAAAACTTATATCTATAAGTTTTGCTTTATGCTAATAAAAGTTAATTTTACCAAGCATAAAATTACTGTATGCATCTCGATGTAAAATATATTACTTATTTAACCGATTGCTACCCTCGCTTTGCTTCGCTCGTGACCTTCACCTGAAGGATAATCTTAGACTTCACTCTCTAGCTATATCATACAGTATTAATTGTTTTATAACATTGAGCAATTCACAAGATTGATGGTATATTATCAACGAAGATAGACGCTTATAGAAGCGTACTTCTGGGTTAAATTTTTCGTCCGATACGCTGGGTAACACTTTAACATTGTTTGTATATCTATACATATAAAAAATTTGATATATATAGATATAAAAATACATGGGATCTAGTGGCGCCCTCAGTAGCTGGGTAACTCATTTTTGGCAGAAATTTCCCATTTAAGAGGAGGCCGTATAGCTCTATCCTTGTCTAACCTAAATTTTCGTTATTATTAATAAATTAAATATTGTTATACAAAAGTAAGGGTATAGCCCAATAGATTTCAGGACGAGCAAACGATCCTATTCTATGAAAAAATATAAAATTTTCATTAGTTTCCAAGTGATGTCTGAAACGGAAAAACAATTGAATTTGATAGCTGTTATTCCGTTTCAGACCTCACTTGGAAACTAATGGAAATTTGATATTTTTTTATAGAATAGGATCGTTTGCTCGTCCTGAAATCTATTGGGCTATACCCTTACTTTTGTATAACAATATTTAATTTATTAATAATAACGAAAATTTAGGTTAGACAAGGACAGAGCTATACGGCCTCCTCTTAAGAGTACGCTTCTATAAGCGTCTATCTTCGTTGATATTATGCAACTACAAAGTAAAGTCACATATGTCTCCTAAGGGTTGTATTTCCTAAGAAAGAAATAGATTTTATTTCTACCCCACTTTATTAACTCCTAAAGCGAGCCAAGGGTAAGATATAACTGACTTCTAAAATATTACGGGAATATAGTAATTTTATTCCCGCTAAATGAAAAATTTTTTGAATTGAATAATAATTTTCTCAATATTTTCTTATTATTTTTTCTTAATATTTTTTCTCAATCAAAAAATTTTTTAATTATTTCGTTTATTAATCAATTAACGATATTTTATCAATAGATATTAATGTTTTATATAAATTGTAATGACTTATTAAAGTACTTTATTTTCGTTAATTTTAAACGTAAATAATGTATTACTTTCAGTCCACTTTTTGAGTTAATAAAGTAGATTTTATTATTGAGGTGAAAATAAAAGAAATTTATCACTTTACCTCAACACCACTGGCCACTTCATTAAGTTGAAAAGCAAGTAGAGAAAAAGATATTATTGACTTTTAAAATTTAGCGGGAATAAAAGCTACTTACAGAAACTTATAAATTTTAATAAATTGTTGAAATTTTTATAAAATATTCATATTTTATTGATAAGATATTGATGTTTCGTTAATAAAATATCATATTAGCTATTTATTGAATGAATTTATAAAAATGATTGAAAGTATTATATTTTAATAAAAATTATTTTAATTACAATAAAATTCATAAAATTTTAATAATTAATTTTCAATTTTAATTTTTCCCGCTTTTTTTCAGTTAGCAAAATGGCCTCTGTTGAAGTAGGAATAAAGTCCATTATGCAATTCAGAAGTATAGTCTATTCATACTCGAGAATGTACTCCCTCGATTCTTTCCATTCACTTGGATCGCAAACTTAACTTTTGGAAGAAATATGCGACTTTACTCCCTCATTATTTTTAATAAATAAACATGAAAATTATTTTTATAATCCATGCAGATAAATTTTATATAGATTAAAACAAAATTCAATTTAAGTAAGTACTTGAGTAATTACTTAAGTATTTACTTAAGCAATAGCTTATTTCTTAAGTGATATCCTAAGAAATTACTTAAGTAATTACTCAAGCAATAACTAATTGCTCAAAATTTAAGATTTATTTCTTAAGTAATTACTTGAGAAATTACTTGAGTAATTACTTAAGCAATATTTTATTGCATAAAAATTAAGAGTTATCACTTAAGAAATTACTTAAGAAATTACTTAAGCAAATGCTTGAACAAATGCTTAAGAACTATTCCCTTTCCTAACCCCTTACTCTGTCTTTGATTGGCAGGCAACATTCAATTTTTTTATTTCTGATTTGCAGGCAAAATGTCCTCTGGGCATTTTGCAAAATGTCCATGACTCGAGGTCCTGGGATAAATATGAGGACCGTTAGAGACGCGCAGAGTTTAGTTCCCTTTAACATGTCATCGCCTTTACATCGTGTAAAAAGTAAAAATCAAATACGATCCTCATATAATTGCGAATTTGATTTTTTTTCTTTGCGTTAAAGTAGTTCTCCACGTATATATAGCACATAAATTGTGAATTGTTTTATCTTTATTTCAATTATTTTATAAGGCATAAGCAAGTGTATATCGAAAGAAAGAGGTTTTGGGAAGTGGTGAAAATTTTATTCGAGTTAATAGAAACTGCGGATATGCTAATATTGTTATTAGAAGAAAAAGATTATAAAATACTGCAATTTTCTTTATTTTTCGTCCGATTTTAATGTATCTGGGCTCATTTTGTTCCTTTCGAAATTTCGGGAGGGGTTACCGTAGGTAATTTGATGATAACATTTATAGTTGACGCATAAATCTAATTGTTCATTTAAAATTTATAAAATTTAAGAAAACAAATTTATGCGTCGACCATAAATATTATTGCCAAATTACCTACAGTAACCCCTCCCGAAATTTCGAAAGGAACAAAATGAGCCCGGATACATTAAAATCGGACGAAAAATAAAGAAGATTGCAGTGTTATATCTGTGGTCAAAATGCAAAATAACATAAGTCATATGCAAAGGAATTATGTTGTTTTGCCTTTTGATCACAGATATAATGTTTTTCTTCTACTAACAATATTAGCATATCCGTAGTTTCTATTAACTAGAAAAAAATTTTTACCACTTCCCAAGGCCTTTTTCTTTCGATATACACTTGCTTATGCCTTATAAAATAATTAAAATAAAGATAAAACAATCCAAAATTTATGTGCTATATATACGTGGAGAACTACCTTAATACCCATCACATCTAAAACAAAATTAATTATTTACAGTCATTTACAGTTTTTTTTAAAGTTTTCCACACTTATTTGGAATTATTTATAGTAATTATTTGTATATGAGATTGTGCCGTAAAAAATAAAATTTGTATACTATATACACAATACAAATATCCGAATCTGATCTGAATAAATAAAAAAAGCAATAGCACGCGTTTTCTCTTTTTCTTTCTTTCTCTATAATGTTTTATGGTGAACCCTTCTCTTCCCTACATTTTTTAAATTGTATTTTTGTAAAATAAATGTTAACAAAAATTGTATACACTATCTTATTTAAAGTTAAAAAAATTAATTCCTTAAATAAACTAAATTATTTAAATTTAGTTTTATTTAATTTTATAATTATTTAGTTTAAAAATTATTTTAAAATAATATTTCACTAAATAACGCTAAAAAAATTGGTATAAATATGCAAAATGATGGAGCTTGCTCCGTAGATAATTTAAAAAAAAAAAAAAAAACAGTGATAGAACTTAGATAAACATTAATAAGTTCTATAATTTCGTAAAGAAGTTTCACTTCTGTCGGCCAGTTCCAAAGACTGACACACCGATTTTATGATAAATTTAAATACATTTCATTTTTTGTATTATTTTATTAGAAACAGCGTTTGAATTAAATGTTGAAGAAGATAAAATGGAAAATAGTGAAATCAGTGATGAATTAAATGAATTAAAAGATAATATAGAAGAAAATAATAAAGTCATTGATGGGAATGAATTGAAAAATAATAGAAAAGAAAATAGGAAAATCGATGATATAATTAGTAATCAATTTAAAGATAGTGGTAATTTAGAAGATCATAAAATTGATCGTGTTAATAATTAAAAAAAATAGTGTTAGAGTTACTGAAGTTGATGTTGATGATGAAGATAGAAAAATTGAAAATGATAATGAAAATGTCGATGATAAGGTTGAAAACGAAGATGAGGATGATGATCCGTATGAACTACAATTCACTGCAGATGAGGAAATGGTGGATGAAGATTTGTAAAATAAGAAACATATTACATAAATATTGTATGAATATTGAAATGTTATTAGTTTAATATTTAATAAAACGTTGTTTATTAGTCTTCCTCTTAATTTATCTTTGCTCATTACATATTTTTATTTTATTTTAATCTTTATTTAGTTGGTCCTAATTTTTATATATACTTTGTTTCGACCAATTTTTTGTTTCATATAATGCTTTTCACATCTTTTAATTTAATTTTATAATTGTAACTTAAATGCGATTTTCAGTTACAATTATAAAATTAAATTAAAAGATGTGAAAAGCATTATATGAAACAAAAAAAATAAAATTGAATTAAAAAATAAAATAAAAAATTGGTTAGTGAAATACCTTTTTTAAAATGGAAATTTTCTTACAAATATTCCCAACTTAACAATTTTTTTTTTTTAATTTTTATCGAAGCAAGATTTGATTAACGCCACCGCGCGCCCGTTGCACTGTTATTGGGTCTGCGATGTAAATTTCCACGCCAATTAAACCTTGTAGTTGATTGAGTTTCACTATAACCAAAATTAACTTATCTTATGAATTTGTAGTAATTTTTATCATCTTTAAATAACTTTTATAATATTTTACAATTTTTTAAATAATTTTTTACAATAATTACAAAAATTGATAAAGTTTTATCAACTTTTGAAGTTATACTAAAAATTATAAAAGTTAAAATTTTTTAGAATGCTTTTAAAGATAAAGTTATAGAAATATTTTTTTGAATAAATTAAAAAAGCGACTAATTTTCTATAGATATTGTGGTATTTTTGTATACATAAAATTAGAGCCTTTTTAAAAATTTGCATTTAATTTAACGCATTCGTCATTTTAATTCATTAATAAAATAATTATAAAAAATTACTATAATTATATGAAAAAAAAGAATTTTAAAATTAAAACTTACGTTTTTCAACATGTAATGAGGAAGGAATAATATTCGTATTTTCTTTCTCCTTCTTCTAATTGATTTCTTGATGATACTCGTATTTAAGAATCAACGATAGAAAAAAGAAATAAATTTAAAAAAAAAAATGAAACGTCGCTGTTATTGAAAATACATACGTTTTATTTTTGTTTCTAATTTAATGAGTATAAAAGTACGCATCGATCAAAAAAGAGTATCAGAGCAAAAAATAATAAGCAGCATGGCAGATCAGCATCAGCAAGCTATCGAATTCGTAGAAGTAATTATGGACGACGAAGAAGTAGCTTTGGAAATGGCAGAAATGAATATTGGTGACGGTAACAAAAATTTCCTTTATTAAATTATAAATTATTTTAAAATTTATAAAAATTATTTTAATCACTAAAATTTTAATTCATTATTTATTATTCTTAAACAAAATCATAAAAAAATCTTTTATTAATTAATATAATTTTTTATAGCTCAGCAAAATAGAATATTGGAAGCTCCACGTCTTATAAACCACGAGCCAGCTCAACAGTTTGCTGAAGTAGGACAGCCACCCCAACCTATCGAGCCTCAACAACCTCAACCTCAACAACCTCAACTTCAACCTTAACAACCTCAAGAAAGGAGACCACAGAGAAGACGAGGGGGAGATCCAAATAAAAGAAAATACTTCAGGCAAAAATACAATCCATATAACAGAGATATGGACAATATGGCCAGATACATGGCTAAATTAGTCAAAGCAGTGAACACGAAAAAAACCCTTCATCTCCAAGCAAGTAAATACGACGAAAAAGAGAATAAAGAGTAGTTAAAATTAAAATTTAAAAAATTAAAAAGTTAGTTTAAATTAAAAAAAAATACATCTGATAATTAAGAAGAATTTAGATCTGATATATAAATAAAATCATTTGTTAGTTGTGCACTGTTTATAGCACTAAAAGTGTACTTACTTAACTGCCTTTTCAACAAAATGAAATTACTTAAAATTATTATGTGCATAATACGTACATAATATGAAGAAAAGATATTGTAAAATTATAAATAATATACCAGGTCGATATTTTAAGTATTCCAAGCTGTTAATAATCTTAAAGTATATCATCAAATAGAATGTAACATATTTATTTTCAATACTGAGCACATAAAAATTTTTAAATTTAGACTAATAATTTATACAACATTCTGAGTTATTGACACGCTTGAAGACTGTAATAAATTATAAATCAACTAAAATGTACCTAAACAAACTTATCTTATGTCTTTAGGATGTACTTTATTAATCGTAGTTAATTATTGTAACTTATTTTCCATTAGTTTTAGGTTTATTTATAATGTAATATTGAACAAACATGATTAATAAATTTTTAAATCATAGTTCTTTGCATTTCGTTTTTTCTTTATTAGATATCGCATCAAAAAAATACTACAATAATAAAAATAATTTATGTTCCAAGTATTATTTACAAGACATTTAATAAATTATTAAATTATTTGAACATAAACAAGTCAATATAATAAAAACCTAATCGTTACCAACTAAAAATAAATAGTTAAATAATACGAAAAATGTACAATAGACTATGAAATTTAAGGAATTATTTTAAACAATGTTAAAAAAAATAATATTATTCGTTCAACACACTTCTGGCTATTCGATCAATTTTATTGGCTGATTCGTCGTCTTCTGATAATTCAGATCTTTTGAAGATCTTTTAAAGTAACAATGAAAGCTTTAAAAACTGAGAATTCAAGATCTTTAAAAGATCTTTTTAAAGTAACAATGAAGGCTTTAAAAACTGAGAATTTAAGATCTTTTTAAGATCTCTTAAAGTTCTAAATTCATCGATTTTCAAATATTTTTTAAAGATTTTTAAAGATTTTTTTAAATTGTACTTTTTTTATTTGATTTATTATTTTACATAATTTAATATATTAAATTTTACATTCTGTCGATTTCGTAATAAAAATAATACTGCTAAATAACTTTGATATTTTTTTCTTTCTTATACGAATACAACCGTGACTGCATATATTTTTGGAATTTTGATTTTTCTCCGACCGATACAACTTCTTGAACCATGAAAATGCATCTATCCCTGTAAGTATGACCCTGTCTACGTGTTCGTGACTATACCTATTGAACAAAATTTAAAAAGATATAATATTTTATTTGGTTCTTCATAATTTAAAAATTGAAAAAACTTAAAAAATTTGTAGATAGGATTTATGAGAAAATTAACTGTTTCAAACTTAACATATTTTGAAATACAAAACTTAACGTTTTAAATTTTAATAAAAATTAAAAAACTATGCTTTAAATATCTTGTGAATATCTTTTAGAAAGGCATTAGTCTATTAATCATTAACAAATATTTTTTAATAATTTTTTTAAATTTATTTAACAAATTTGTGTATGACTAAACTTATTTTTGCTCTTATTTTTGGAAAAATTTAAAAATCTAATTTTACTGTTTCAAAAAATTTTTTTGAAAATAATAATTTAGACTATCCAATTTTTATTAAAATATACTTATACTAGCATCCCCCGTCTCGGCTTCGCCCGCGCTAAAATTGGGCAGAAGTCGGTAGGTATAGAAATAGAATCTCAAAAACTATTATTTATTAAATCGTACTCTTACAAAACTTGGAATACACAACATTTTTTGTTTGTGAACATGTGATAATAGAATGAATTTTCATTTAAAATAATTTTTTTTTTTAGAAAAAATAAGCATTGAATTTTTTTTTATTTTTCGATATATGTTCAATTTAATACCAATAAGTCAAAAATATATTTAAATTGACAATAGAAAATTTTTTTAGCAAATCAAAATCATGAAAGAGATATTCATTAATAAATATGAATGTTTAACAATGATAGGGAATAAGTGCAATAAAAATTTATTGCCGATAAGCTGTTCGCATTATCCTCGCGATATAAGTACCTATATATACCGTGCTAATCTAGTAGAGTGAGCGACAAAACAGGTCGCCTCCTATTGAGAAGTGGACGAAGTGTCATTTTTAATTAAAAAATCGTAAGTTATTAAAATTAAAGTGACATGAAAAAGTACAAAATAATTTAATTTTTATCTTTAAAAATGACCAAAAATGAAATCAATTACAAAATTTTTGAAAAATAATTACATTAAAAAAAATTTTATTTCCATAATTATGTCGATTTTAGTAAACATAAATTAAAAATGACAAACCTTCAGCACTTATTTATTTAAAAATGACAAAAATCTGAAATGAGAATAAAAAATTTTTGAAAAATAATGACATTAAAAATTTTTTTTTCCATAATTATGTCAATTGTAGTAAACATAAACTAAAAATGACAATTCAACCTTCAGCACTTATTCTTGAATATGTAAATTTTTGTTCAAACTAAAAATGACAATTTAACCTTTAGCATTTTTTCTTGAATAAAATTGGTAAATATATATAATATTGAAAAAATGTATTTTTTCCGAAAATTTGCTGAAATATTTGTTTGAAAATATCACAGGATGATAAAATCAACGTTATTTGCGATTGTGTTAATAAATGAAAACAAAATTTTTTTTCATATTATTAATGATTGAAAAAGTTGAAAAAAAATTTATTTGTATAAAAATGGTTAAGTTTCGTAAACATCAAATTTCTTGAAAAATCTATGAGAAATTGTATTTTGAATAAAATTAACGTGATTTGAAAGCCGGGTCAAATATCTTATATTTTTGTTAATATATTTGGAATAATATTTTTAGAAAAAATCATAAATCATACGCATAATTGTTATTTTTAAAATTATTTTATTAACCATGAAGGGTTATATTCTCATGTAAGAGCCAATAAATATTTGAGGAATAAAAAATTTCCTTGAATAAGATATAAAATTTTTTCTAAAGTTAAAAAATTGTCTAATTTTTTATTCTACCTAATGGAATAGGAAAATATTTCATTAAATAATCCGAGGTAATATTACTCTGTGATTAGAGAATATGTTATGTATGTAATAAAAATTTATTGTGTTGAAGTTACGGAATATCATAGGTGTATAAGTATTTCTACCGTACCAGTTTAATAAAGTGAAAGACAAAATCAGTCGCCACCTATGGGGCAATCAAGGAAAGTAGCAAGGATAGAGCATGTTGACTGCAGAGCGCCGAAAAAAGTAGTCCCTATTCCCTACGCATTAAGATCTAGGTCTATAATTATTTTATTGCAATTATTGATTAAAAAGGCTATAATAAAAAAAATTCATTTTTAATTAAAATCTGAAGAATGGTGAATAAAAAAATAATAAAGAAGAGTAGAGAAAGTTCACAATTTAAAGTTAAACTTGTTATACTATAAATACAAGTTTATTATTGGGTTTGGAAATTTGCTTATCAGCGCCATCGCGTGGCCAATTGATAAGCTGTGAGAGAAGGATATTGCTCGAGAATTACATTGGTTGGATACGAAAATTGTTATATTTTGTAATTTTTTAATTAAATAGTATTCTAAAAAAGATTAGAAAATTAGTTTGTATAGAGAAAGAAAGAAACATGGAGAATTTTTGTAGTAAAAATCGCGCATGTTATAGTGTACATAAATGAAATAGTCAAGTTTATAAGAATTTTTATGGCTCTTTCTAGCTGGCAATGTTTACATTTTTAACCATTCTAAAGCAGTATCTGAAGCTATAGCCTATCGAAAATGAACATCAAAACAATCATCTTTTTGTGAATCATTTCGAATAAATTATGCACTGGACATATATTTACTTTAAAACGATAATTCATAACGTTATATTTAACATAATCAAATGATTACATTTTTATTTATTTACTTCACAAAGAAATTTTACTAATACATAAGATTAAATAAGCTACGCAATGTAATCCTTCTCTCACAGCTTA
>JAFFSR010000185.1:0-69410 GCA_017163975.1 Anastatus disparis
TTTACTTTTTTATCAATATTTGATAGGTTATTTTTAATTGAGAAACAAATATTATTGTTATATTTAAATTCTTTATCTTAATTTTTAGGATGAATTAACGTGTTGGAAAATGAAAAATAAATGAGAAAGTTTTAAAATTTTAAAAACATTTTAGTACTAATGTTGGAATTTTTTTTTTTTTTTGAGTTTTTTCTCATTATTTATAAAGTGGAAAAAGTCTCAAATTGAAATTTGGAAAGTTTAATGCAAAACTACAATTAAAAACGAAACTTTAACTACGTTAATTTTGATATAAATAACAAAGTAGATATACCCCAAAAGTTACTTTTTAACTTTAATTAATAAACATCTATAAAGACAATTGCTTCTTTGTTTTGCAAAGTAATTTAAAAATTGAATTAAAAACTGCAGCGCAATATATTTGTATTAAAATTTTAATGAAACGTTAACACCTGCGGTTTATTTATGTTAAGAACTTCACGGTAGTTTGTCAATTTTTTAATAGAACATGAACTCAATTAAATGAAATTTTGAAATTTCATCTATACATGCTAAAACATTTTAAAGCTTTCTAGGTAAAGTTGGCTTGAATCGCTTCCAAAAGCACGCATAAAACCAAAATAATGTCATTTTAAATTAAATATTCATTTCCTTTACTTCCTTCTTTCACTATATACAACTCTTGTTTTTAAACTAGTTTTTTAATACTGTAAATATCAATTTTCGTATGCTCATTTTTATTTAAATACTTTAATTCGCCATTTATAATTTAAAAAAAGAATAAAAATAAAAGTAAAAAATTTTTTTGCTCTCTTAATTTAAAACAAATTCCTCCACTTTACAATTTCTATGGAAGCTTGAAAAATATAGTGTCGCTTGGTTGCAAATGTGTCAAAATTCATGTGCAGAAATTCACCAGCGTAACTACTCTATATAACCCTTTGCCCACATACACGCAACTAGTATGTATAATATTCAAGTGAAAATTTTCTCTTTTCTCTCTATCTACATGCATATATATATACATGTTGCAATGCGGTCGGACAACGCGAATATATACATTCCAAGTATGTATGTAGTGCTGCGTGTCTATTAAGGCGAAGGTGCAAGTGTCATAGAATTAACTTTGACCATCGGGTAACACGTTTGCTTTCTCTCTTTATCTCACTCTAACTCTCTCTTCCTACCACTAGTTAGTTAATGAACTAGTTACGAATGCGTAAGCCAAGATATGCAACGCGGATGGCCAACATTAGCTTCCTTCTACGTAGTTTGATGTCCAGTCGAAAATTGAAAGCGTTAAAAAAATGCCTCATGCACCTGATAAAATATACTTGTAGAATTGGAAAATATTGAAAATTCAAAAAAATAAAGATTATTCAAATAAGTCATAAAAATTAAATTATGATAAATTTTTTAAATATCTTTATAAAAATTATTTTAAGGCTCTGTAATAAAGGTATTATAGTCCTTGTTAAATTTAATATAAGTTTCCTTACGTTCTTTGCAAAATGTGCAAATTTTACACGTGATTATGCTAATTTTTTAATATTAGTCTGAGATTACTTAACAAAACTTTTAAAACTTTTCTGCAAAATTCTTTTCTAGTATAAAAGTCAAAATTAAATGTTTAATATAAAAGTTTTAATAAAAATTAATTAAACGTAAAAATATTTATGGAAGTATATAGGTCTGTACTAATATTTTTTGTTAATTTTAATATTCTTAATATCATCTATGAAAATTATTGTTACATTTGTGGAGATACTGTAAAGATCATCTTTAGCTAGAGAATTTTTTTTTCTATTAAATTAGTAAATCATGTTCTTGTTATAATCTTGAATTTATATAAATTTTTACTATCAATTTTTAATTTGAATATTTTTAACTTACGCCATAATTTAATTCAAATATTTTTTTGTGATTGCATTAAAATAGAGTTTTAATTTGAGTATTTTAACTTTTTTTAAGAATATAAGAATGTTAAATTTTCCAGTTAAAAAGGCTAAAATCTATAATTTTTCTAACATCTTTTATAGATTTGTGCACGTACTATTTCATTACGTTGTACCAAGAAATTCTTTGTGCACTTTTATCATAACAAGATGAATAAATAAGCACCAGAATAAAATTTTCCATTAATTTCAATTTATTCAGCACTTTGTCAAAAATAAATAAACAAAAACATTTTCTTATCTTTTGTGGAATGCGCAAAGCCTGTTTTAATTCCATTAGCAGCTTCTCTTTCTGTTTCTGTTTCTCTTCTCTCTCTCTCTGTGATTGAAAATTTCGCGGCTAGCAGAGTGTATATATATTTTAAAACATTTTTTTTAATGTACTTACTGTACACTTAGTTGGGTTGGCGCCTTGTTGATACTCAAGAGGGCAAATTCAAGTTTGAAAACTTTATCGATGCAATATATACATTGCCTCCCTCCCTCAAGAAGAGTCTTGTAAACTCAAGTTGAAGTTTGTTTCCCAAAGACTTTCCTATGCAATCATCAGTAAAGGCTTTGCTTTCTGTAACCTTGAAGTGGTTCAAATTGATAGAATTATGTAACACTAGCACGTATCTCTCGTTGGCCCTTTTTTTAATGATCAAACCTTCGTGTTTCTTTTGTGATAGCAGTAAAAGTTAAGTAAGGGAAATTATACTTATGTCTTCCTTCGTTATTTTTTACAAACAAGTTAAAAGAACAGAACTTGATTTGGAATTTAATTTTACTTAAATTATAAATTATACAGAATAAACGAAATAATAATTATAAATATCAAAAGTGTAATTATTATCAAATTTGTCATTATTTCTGTTTCTAAAACCTTCCATACAACCATCTGTACTTGTGAACAAACTCATACGCTATCTGTACTACAGAATGATAATAAGGAACAGTTTTTTTTGTACAACGTAAAAATAGAAGAGATACAAAAGTTTCACGTGATTCATCTATGATTTTATAAGCTCCAACTTCTGCTATTCACGCAAAAAGAGGATCCATGAGTATTCATTCAAAGCTTTGATCCTTGAAATGTCCAGGTGATAGTCCTTTATGTTTATTTTATTGATTTATTAGAAACCTTAATTCTAATCTTTTTTTTTTCACATTTTGGAACATCAAATAATATTTTGACTTGCTAAGAGTTAAGAGTTGAGGATTATACTTTATATAAACAAAAATCTTTTTTGAAATTTTTACAAGTATTGTCTATTGTTGAATATAGTTTCACAATAATTCCAAATTAAAAGTATGCCATCGAGAATCGTTCAATTTAAATGCAGAAATTCAAAACCTTATGTCAAAGAATTTTTGAAATTTAATAAAAGTATGTAGCGATGCATGTAAACAGAGAATAATAAAAAGATAAATTAAAAAAATATTTAATGAAATTAAAGCCTTATTTAGTCAGAAATTAATCTTAACTACTGACTTCGTAAAAAATGGCACTATTGAACTTATCGATGTTCTCTTATTTAACATTTGTTGATCAACCAGTAGAACAAAGTTCTTAATAATTAAAGGTGTATGTATTTACCAAAATTCAGAATAAAAAAGCATAACAAAGTTGTTTTCATACAAACATATACCCAATCACTAGATAAATTAACTAACCAACTAAGTCTTAAAGTATTCTGACTTTGTCCAAAATAGGCTTAAGCTTTATGCAAAGTTGCATTTGCATTGTATGCACGTATGCGGCGTGTATAGACACGCTACGATGACGAAGAACTGACTGATTTACTTTGTGTGCAATTGCTTAGGAGTTTAGTTTGAATTTACTCTATGTTGGAACGTGGCTTTTGATGATTGACTTGAATGATCTTGACTTTACTAATCGAGAACATGGACTTTTACTATTCTATAGTTATTTGTATTTGTCTAGTAGAATAATTTATTGATTTATTATTGCCAGTTCAAGAAGAAATATTCAATACAATGAATTTAATCCAGTTTTTGAATAATCCGTCAGTTTATGAAAAAATTTTTTAAATGATTAAATTTTTAAAAACATCCTATAATTATAATTTTTATCAATCTTTCAACCTAAATACTATGTTTATTCAATATTCCAATGTGAAATGAAATCAGAAAGTTAAAATCATAATTAATTTATCAATTCTTTGTTAAACCTTAAATCAATTATTATTTAACTACTTTGGATCATGATGCATGAAAACAAAAAGCAAAGCAAGTATCATTGTTAGATTTTCGAGTAACGTGTCATCTGTTTGCGCTCAACAAACAAGTTTTTCTAGCAAAAACAGGAACAACAAGCTGCAATCACGGAACAAACTCTTGTTATTCGTTCATCTCTCTCATGAATAACAAAGAGAGAATTAGATGGTTTATAGGGTATGAAAATGAATAAACGAATTAGTACTGATCCTTGTAACACTCTGTATCTGTTTTCATGTACCAGAATACTAGATGTGGACAACGAGGTAACGATTTTAATGAGCAAATATAGATTTTGGAAATTTAGAATTGTTGAATAACCGATATGTAGAATTAGAGCTTGATATTAGTAATAATCTTGTAAAATAATAAAAAATTATTTTTCTTTATTGAATTTGAAACTATGTTCTCAGTTATTTGATAACAGATACGGATTCAGAAAGAGCGATAACCTAAAGTCAACAATGACCACTTGCAAATTGTAACTGAACAATTAAAAATTTTAATCTTGAATTGATCATTTAATAAGACAATTTTCTTTAATTTGGTTAATTTTAAATAATATTAAACTGGTATATCATCTAATTTTCGTTCGAAAATCGTTTCTAATTTATACCAGGAAAACCAAATTATCATCATAAATTGTAGTATTTAATAACTAAGATATAAAGCTACAGTTAAATTTTCAATAATATTCTATTTCGTATTAAATTAAAAAATAAATTTAAAAACTTCGCATAGTTTTTCCTTCAAATAATGACTTTGAAGTTTTATCAATTAAGGAAAATTTATATTTTGAAAAATAACGTTCTTTAATTATTATAAACTCTACGTCGTAACTTACTTATTTTATACAATGACTTAATTGGGTAAGAAAATTAATTACAAAATTAAACAATTATTTAAATACTATATAAATGATATCGATGAAGCTAATATTACTTATTCGACACCAGAGAACAGGTAAGTCAAACATATTTATTTTAAAAATTTTTCTTAAAATAAAGAAAACATAAGTCAGTACGTCTTAGTTTTAATGCAGAAGTTGTAATCAAGAACTGTATATGCATTAAATTTTATTTATATTTTATAATTTTATATTTTATATCTTCTAAATATTGAATATTTTTTTATTAAAGAATTTAGAATATCATGGAAAAGTAAGTTACTAATAAAAATTAAATTAAATTTTATCGTAAATCTATTATAAATTATCTATTTATATATTGACAATAACAATATCCATTGGCAAACACATGGAAAATATATTGTTTATAGTTTCTATTTTTACGCAAGTCTGGATGAATTGATTTATCGTTTATATATTAAAGACTTTAATGATTTGTTGAAAGAATATTAATTGAGGTTGTTTAATATCTAGCACACTATTGTAATTACCATTTATTTATGTAAATTATTTATAATTTGCTTTAAAATTTTATATTTTATAAAATAATTCTTCTTTAAAGAGATTTTTTTGATATTTATTTAAATGCTATCGTAATTGTGAAATATTATTATTAAAAAATTTTTAATAGGTGAAACTTACCTATTTTAACCTAACAGAAACCATGTTTTCAATCACGAAGATTTACTTTCTTAGTAGTTCTTGTAATTATTGGAACTGTATTGGCAGACGATTCAGGAGAAGACAGTGGAAATGATAGAGGTGTAAGTAAAAATAATAAAATTATTTATATATATGAGTAAATCTACATAAATGTGCATATTATGTCTCTAGTTTGTTCATATAGATAGATAGAACAAGGGTACAAAATGCGTATAATACATTAAAGAATAAATAGGCAACTTATGAAAATATTCGATTACTTTAAAATGTAATTTCTAAAATACATGGACAATATACATTAGTTTTTAAAATTTCGGCTTGATAAAAATTCAATAAAACACATAAAATTATCTAAATATAAGATGCCACTGATGATTTTTTTCAGTTATTGTATATCTTAACGTAAACAGTACAAATTTTAAATAAAAATATAATTTATTATAATTTGAAGACGCTAAATTTGATTTTAACTATTCCAAATGTGTGTGATCAAATCTAAACATATGACATGCTTTTTAAAGTTATGTTGTCAAATATAATATAATATAATATATATAATCAAATATATCTTATTTATCTTTTAAAAAATAATTTTTACAATTTTTTAAGTTTTTTTGTCATATAATAATCAGATAATCGAATTATCAACGAAATAGTATATTACAATACATGTGACTTAAATGGCCAATTATTGCACGACGTGAAGTTATCATGCGATAATTTTGTCGTACAATGGGCCACTTAAGTCTCAAGTATCGTATTAGTTATTTATGTACCTTAGGCGAACCTTTGCACGATTACGAACTGTAAAAGAGCAAATACTAGGCATTCCGTGAATAATGAACCGAGAAAGTAAAGCAAAACTATAAATAAAAATAAATCCACGAATGATAAATCAAAACAAAAAAATAAAACTATAATATCAAAAGTGTACTTAAATCGTATAATAATGATAAATTTTTATCAATATCATTAATATTACTTAATTATTAGTTGAATTTAACTGCAAGTTGCAGTTAAATTCAACAGCATGAGTAGGTAAACTTATGTATATTGTATATTACCGGCATATTGGTGGGGTTATGGAACTCAGCACTCAGCCGATCGGCGAACTTAGTTAGCATTGGGCGCGGTTATTACTTGGAACCGCTGCCTGATGTAACTTCGCCGATCGATTAGGTATTTTTTCGTTATCAACAATGTTTGGGTAGGTAAGAGATAAATGTTTTTCGGTGTTCAAGCCTACGAACGTAACATAAACACCGAAAATAATTTTCGATTACCGGGTGATGTTAGAGCTCTTCGTAGTAGCCTTCAGATCCTCGGCCTGAGGTAAAGATCTGGTTACAAAGGTCCACTCGGAAGATTCGCATCATCGAATTCGAAAGATATAGAACAAAAAAGTTTAAGAAACCTTACTAGGCCAAAACAGGGTATAGGTGGGTAAACACAAGTATCTAATCTATCATGAATATTGTATATTGGCAGTTGCGGATAATAGGGAATTCCTCGTCGTTATATAGATTTCTGTGAAAATTAATACTTTATTATAATTATGACTTAAATAGCACATTATTGTTTAACATGAAGTTTGCCGAACATAGTGTGCAATAATAGGCTACTTAAGTCGTAGGCAGCTATGTGTCTAAATGCGGATTTAGGACACATTGTGCTATAAAAATATTTTACTTAAAAAAAAAAAAAGAATCCTTCCTGGTAGATGTACAGGTATACAGATAGCAGCTCAAATGAATTAAACTTCCGCTCAACTTGATAAAAAATCAGTTTTTTTATGCTCGCACAGGTGCAGATCTGATGATTAGTTTTAGATGTTAATTATAATCACTTTTTTGCATAAAATAACAACCCTAAATCTTTTTTCCATCGATATGATTGCACCAAACAATAGTAAAAAACCAATAACTGTGGTAAATTTATTATAAATGAATTAAGTGAATATTTTTACTCTAATAATACATATTTACCATATAACAAAAAAAATTTGGAAGTGTATTCTAAAATTAAATTTCTATCTTTTTCTCCGACATATGCCTATTTCTATGTATTTACTCTTATAAATAATCAAAAAATTTTGTTAGCTAATATTCTCCTTAATTTTCGATTAACTTGAATAATTTTTTCTTTAAGTTTGTGAGCTCTCTTTAAAACAACGTTGAACATTTCCGTAAGTAATCTTTTTAAATAAAACAAATATACTAGTATCAGAATTTGTTTTTACTTTTAATATTATTTTACTCTAAGCAAAATTAAAAGTTTTAACTGTAGTTATTTTATTGAAAAAATCTGAATCTAATTCAATATGACAAATTTTACTGAAAAATATAGAATATAGAAATATAGAATACTGTACACTGAGAGAAACTTTAATAAATATAACTATAGATTGTATTAAAAATTGCTATATTATATAGTACGTGTGGGACATTTCTGCATTATAATAAAATTACTATATTACATAGTAAAATTTGTGAAAACAGTGACGTGGAAAAAATTTTTTTTTTTTTATTTCCCGAAATTTCTTATTTATATATTTTGTAATTTATTTATTTAATTTTTTTAAATTTATTTATTTATTTTATTAATTTAATTTTTTTAAATAAATTACCTTTGAAAAAAACGGACCTGAAGTGGAGTCGAACCTGGTCTCTCGAGAACGGGAAGCGTGAACGTTACCGACTGCGCCATCATGACATATTACGTATAAAATTTCGAATCGTCTACATATGTTACAGAACTATACTTTCAATTTGGTGGAAAATTTTGAGGTTAGAAATAAATTTACAGATCATCGACTCGACATTATTATTTGAAATAGTAAAATTTATTATATTCATAATAAAATTTATTATATTTATAATAAAATTTATTATTTTTATAACATTCATTCCAACATAAGATATCAAATATTTTTACTTTGTCATAACAAATTTTACTATAGCATAATTTTTACTATGTAATATAACAATTTTTCTAATAAGATATAGTTTCATTTCTTAAACGATGTTGCCAACCTTATCAAATTTTATAGTAATATTTGTTATAAATGTAATAAAATCGTTATAATGCAGAAATGTCCCAGCTCTCATATAAAATATAGTAATTTTTATTACTATCTATAACTAAATTTATTATTTATTTTTCTCAGTGTAAAAATTGTCATTAATATTATT
This sequence comes from Anastatus disparis, assembly GCA_017163975.1. Lineage (NCBI taxonomy): Eukaryota > Metazoa > Arthropoda > Insecta > Hymenoptera > Eupelmidae > Anastatus > Anastatus disparis. The sequence continues at coordinate 8,937 of JAFFSR010000185.1, forward strand.
GTGTTATTAATTTTATTTTTATCAATTTTTATTAATTTAACTTGTATAAAAATAAGTTTACAATTATTTTAGTGATTTTTATCTGAAAATATTTGTTTCTTATAAATTTATTATGTTTTTATATTTTACAGTTGGTAATCTTCTACATTTCTTAGGCCTTTGAAGAAATAATATTTGAGTTTACACAAAGAGCGCTATAATTGTTAAATAAAAATTTTACTGAACCTTACTGTTTTTATTCAACGTGAAATGTATTAATAAATCATACATCTTTTAATCTTTTTGAAAAATATGTAAATACACAATTTTAAAATTGTAAAGTGAGTTAACTGAAATTGTAAAAATTTAATTTTATCTTCGATTTTCATGGACAATAGATTTTCTTAGTAAAGTATATTATAATATTATATATAAATAAAAACACATGCACATAATGTGAAATGAAAACATGTTATCATAATAATTTAAACCAAACCTCGTTTATTCTGGAAAACATACACTTGGCATTAAACCAGTGTAAAATTCTAGAGTTCATATATCAATAACTAATGAGAAAAAAAAGAATTTGAATATCAGTCAACGTAGAGCTTACTCTCTGTCTTGTACTATTTGCGGCTTTATGAGACTTATGGTCTACGCTCATGTAGGTTCATCCTTTCTTCTTGTATTTGCTAAAGATGAGCATCTCTTGACCACTGATAACTGCATAACAACAGTGTTGTATATATGCGTGATATGGAAAGAACTGGATAAACCGCAAAAAGTAGAAATTCAGAAGATAGATTGATCAAAAGAAATTAATTTATGTGAGAAACATAGAGTATTTATGCATGATAAAGATAACATGAAAAAGGAAATAAATTATGAATTGAAAACATTTTAATTGGAATTGATTATAAGTAGAAGTAATAATTAGCTGCTAATTGCAATAGCTTTGTTATTGCTTAGATAACCCCACCTATTATGTTCAATTAAAACTTATTTTATCGTTGAGACTAAAAATAGTGGTGTCTTAAATTTATCAGTAAAATATAGAAATAATGATTTCTTATGATATTAGTAATTAATATTCCTCTATAAAACATTCATCATGTTTTTATTGTTACTAATTTAGTTAAGCCATCATTAGATTATAAAATTATAAAATCATTGTTAATTTATCGACTTTGTTCTTCGATGTGAAAAGTAGAAGAGATATAAAAGTTTTCACCTGATTCATCTATGATTTTATAAGCTCCAATTTTCGCTATTCACGTAAAAAAGAGGATCCTTGAGTATTCATTCAAAGCTTTGATCCTTGAAATGTCCGTAGGTGATAGTCCTTTATGTTTATTTTATTGATTTTTTTAGAAACCGTAATTCTAATCTTTTTTTTTCACGTTTTGGAACATCAAATAATATTTTGACTTGCTAAGAGTGTTAAGAGTTGAGGGTTTTACTTTATATAAACAAAAAATCTTTTTTTGAAATTTTTACAAGTATTGTTTAACGTTGAATATAGTTTCACAATAATTCCAAATTAAAAGTATGCCATCGAGAATCGTTCAATTTAAATGCAGAAATTCAAAACCTTACGTCAAAGAATTTTTGAAATTTAATAAAAGTTTGTAGCGAGTTCTCTAGCAAAACAGGAACAACAACCTGCAATCACGGAACAAACTCTTGTTGTTCGTTCATCTCTCTCGCGAATAATAAAGAGAGAATTAGATGGTTTATAGGGTACGAAAATGAATAAACGAATTAGTACTGATCCTTGTAACACTCTGTATCTGTTTTCATGTATCAGAATACTAGATGTGGACAATGAGGTAACGATTTTAATCAGCAATATAGATTTTGGAAATTTAGAATTGTTGAATAACCGGTATGTAGAATTAGAGCTTGATATTAGTAATAATCTTGTAAAATAATAAAAAATTATTTTTCTTTATTGAATTCTAAGCTATGTTCTCAGTTATTTGATAACAGATAACGATTCAGAAAGAGCGATAACCTAAAGTCAATAATGACTACTTGCAAATTGTAATTGAACAATTAAAAATTTTTAATCTTGAATTGATCATTTAATAAACCAATTTCCATTAAATAAAATTTTCTTTAATTTGGTTAATTTAAATAATATTAAACTGGGTATATCATCTAATTTTCGGTCGAAAATCGTTTCTAATTTATACCAGGAAAACCAAATTTTATCATAAATTGTAGTATTTGATAACTAAGATATGAAGCTACAGTTAAATTTTCAATAATATTCTATTTCCCGTATTAAATTAAAAAAAATAAATTTTAAAACCTCGCATAGTTTTTCCTTAAAATAATGACTTTGAAGTTTTATCAATTAAGGAAAATTTATATTTTGAAAATAACGTTCTGTAATTATTATTATCTCTGTACGTCGTAACTTACTTATTTTATACAATGTGACTTAATTGGGTAAGAAAAATTAATTACAAAATTAAACAATTATTTAAATACTATATAAATGATATCGATGAAGCTAATATTGCTTATTCGACACCAGAGAACAGGTAAGTCAAACATATATTTATTTTTAAAATTTTTCTTAAAATAAAGAATAACATAAGTCAGTGCTTTCTTAGTTTTAATGCAGAAGTTGTAATCAAGAACTGTATATGCATTAAATTTTATTTGTATTTTGTAATTTTATAGTTTATAACTTCTAAATATTGAATATTTTTTTATTAAAGAATTTAGAATATCATAAAAAAGTAAGTTACTAATAAAGAATAAAATAAAATTGTATAGTAAATCTATTATAAATTATCTATTTATATATTGACATTAATAATATCCATTAGCAATACATGGAAAATATATTGTTTATAGTTTCTATTTTTACGCAAGTCTGGATGAATTGATTTATCGTTTGTATATTAAAGACTTCAAAAATTTATTAAAAGAATATTGATTGAGATTGTTGAATATCTAGCACACCAATGTAATTACCATTTATTTACGTAAATTATTTATAATTTGTTTTAAAATTTTATATTTTATAAAATAATTCTTCTTATAAAGAGATTTTTTTTGAGATTTATTTAAATGCTATCGTAATTGTGAGATATTATTATTAAAAAATTTTTTAATAGGTGAAACTTACCTATTTTAACCTAACAGGAATCATGTTTTCAATCACGAAGATTTACTTTCTCTTAGTAGTTCTTGTAATTATTGAAACTGTATTGGCAGACGATTCAGGAGATGGAAATGGAATTGATAGAGGTGTAAGTAAAAATAATAAAAATTATTTATATATATATGAGTAAATCTACAAAAATGTGCATATTATGTCTCTGGTTTGTTCAATAGAACAAGGGTACAAAAATGCGTATAATACATTAAACAATAAATAGGGAACTTATGAAAATATTCGAATAGTTTAAAATGTTAATTTCTAAAATACATGGTCAATATACATTAGTTTTTAAAATTTTGTCTTGATGAAAATTCAATAAAAACATAAAAATTATCTAAATATAAGATGTCGCTGGCGATTTTTTCAGTTATTGTACATCTTAACGTAAACAGTACAAATTTTAAATATAAAATATAATTTGTCATAATTTGAAGATGCTAAATTTTATTATAACTATTCCAAATGTGTACGATCAAATCTAAACATATGACATGCTTTTAAAGTTATGTTGTTAAATATAATATAATATATATAATCTTATTTATCTTTAAAAAATAATTTTACAATTTTTTAATTTTTGCTTTCTCATAGAGAAAGCATTGTATCGGTAAAAAAATTTTTTTCTATATTTTCATTAATTTGTACATATTTAGACTCAGGAGTCGAAAAAGTAGTTTCCAGAAAATGTCTTTTTTTTATTTGTGTGTGTGTGTGTGTGTGTGTGTGTATTCAGTACACAATAAGATCTCGAGAACTACTGATGGATTAACTTCAAATTTTGCATGCAATTTATTTTTTTGTCTAAATGGGGGGAAGCTATTGAAAATTGATCTTCTTAGCTCAGTTTTTTTTTAGAGCCATTTTAAGAATTTTAAAAAAATTTTAATTTTTCATTTTTTTTGATATTTTACGTAAACTACTGAAGAATTTTCTTGAAAATTTGTATGAACATTATTTATGACTGCCAAAAGAAGAAAAACTTTTACCAACTGATTTTCTTAGCGCACTTTTTAATTTTAGAACATTTTGAAAATTTTGAAAAAAATTTTGTTTTTCATTTATTTTTTATTTTACGACAACCATTTGTTAGATTTGCTTCCAAATTTGTAGGCAAGTTATTCGTTATTGTCTAAAGAAAACAAGCTTTGGAACACTTATTTTCTTAGCGTAGTCTTAATTTTAGAGCATTTTGAAAATTTTGGAAAAAATCTCTATTTTTCATTTTTTTTCTACCACACAAAACCATTCGATAGATTTGCTCGAAAATTTTTATGGAAATCATTTGCAATGGCCTAAATAAAACAAGCTTTGAAAACTTATTTTTCTGCAGTTTTAATTTTAGAGCATTTTGAAAATTTTGAATAATATTTTTCTAATTTTTTTTATATTTTACGTAAACTACTCGATGAAGGAGCTTCAAATTATGTATGGGAATTGTTTATGATTGTCAAAATAAAATGAACTTTTGAAGACTAATTTTCTTCAATTTTCTTAGCGCACATTTAATTTTAGAGCATTTTGAAAATTTTGAAAAAATTTTTTATTTTTTTTCTATTGCACAAAAATCACTCGATAAACTTGCTCAAAAATTTTCATGCAAATTATTCACTATTATCTGAATAAATCAAGCTTTGGAAAACTTATTTTCTTAGTGCAGTTTTAATTTTAGAGCATTTTGAAAATTTTGGAAAAAATGTTCATATTTCATTTTTTTTTCTATTACACAAAAGCTATTCTATAGATTTGCTCAAAAATTTTCATACAAATTATTTGTTATTGCCTAATTAAAGCAAGTTTGGAAAAACTTATTTTCTTAGCGCAGTTTTAATTTTAGAGCATTTTGTAAATTTTGAATAGAATTTCACTTATTTTTTGGTATTTTACGTAAACTACTCGATGAAGTAGCTTAAAATTATGTATAGAAATTATTTACGATTGCCTAAATAAAATGAACTTTTGAAAACTGGTTTTCTTAGCGTAGTTGTAACGTTAAAGCGTTTTGAAAATTTCAAAACAATGTTTATTTTTTAATTATTTGGTATTTTTGGTAAACTATTCGATGAAAATGTTCCAAAATTAGATGATTGTGTAAAGGCTTTATTTACGAAAAGAGAAGTTTACAGCCCGAGCCGGAGGCGAGGGCTGTAACGAGTTTCGTAAAATAGCCTTTACACATCAGTTTCATAATATATTTTATACCACGAGAGCTGAATAATCATTTTAAAGTTATGATTTTGAGGTTAGAGTGGTATAAAAAATATTTTACGTCAAAAGAAAAAGAATCCTTGCTGGTAGATGTACAGGTATGCAGATAGCAGCTCAAATGAATTAAACTTCTGCTTAACTTGATGAAAAATCAGTTTTTTTTTATGCTCGCACAGGTGCAGATCTGATGATCAGTTTTAGATGTTAATTATAATCACTTTTTTGCATAAAATAACAACCCTAAATCTTTTTTCCACTGATATGATTGTACCAAACAATAGTAAAAAACCAATAATTATGGTAAATTTATTATAAATGAATTACGTGAATATTTTTACTCTAATAATATATATTTACTATAACAAAAAAAATTTGAAAGTGTATTCTAAAATTAAATTTTTATCTTTTTCTTCGAAATATGCCTATTTCTGCGTATTTACTCTTATAAATAATCAAAAATTTTGTTAGCTAATATTCTCCTTAATTTTCGATTAACTTGAATAATTTTTCTTTTAAGTTTGTGAGCTCTCTTGTAAACAGCGCTGATAATTTCCGTAAGTAATCTTTTTAAATAAAACAAATATACTAGTATCAGAATTTGTTTTTACTTTTAATATTATTTTACTCTAAGCAAAATTTAAAAGTTTTAATCCGTAGTTATTTTATTGAAAAAATCTGAATTTAATTCGATATGACAAATTTTACTGAAAAAATATAGAATATAGAAATATAGAATACGTAAAATTGTCATTAATTTTATTGTGTTATTAATTTTATTTTTATCAATTTTTATTAATTTATCTTGTATAAAAATAAGTTTACAATTATTTTAGTGATTTTTATCTGAAAAATATTCATTTCTTATAAATTTATTATGTTTTTATAGTTTTCAGTTCGTAATCTTCTAAGTTTCATAGGCTTTTGAAGAAATAATATTTGAGCTTACATAAAGAGCGTTATAATTTTTAAATAAAAATTTTACTGAACCTTACTGTTTTTATTCAACGTGAAATGTATCAATAAATTATACGTCTCTTAATCTTTTTGAAAATATGTAAATACACAATTTTAAAATTGTAAAGTGAGTTAACTGGAATTGTAAAAATTTAATTTTATCTTCGATTTTCTATGACAATAGATTTTCTTAGTAAAGTATATTATAATATTATATATAAATAAAAACACATGCACATAATGTGAAATGAAAACATATTATCATAATAATTTAAACCAAACCTCGTTTATTCTGGAAAACATACACTTGGCATTAAACCAGTGTAAGATTCTAGAGTTCATATATCAATAACTAATGAGAAAAAAAAGAATTTGAATATCAGTCAACGTAGAGCTTACTCTGTCTTGTACTATTTGGGGCTTTATGGGACTTGTGATCAACGCTCATGTAGGTTCATCCTTTCTTCTTGTATTTGCTAAAGATGAGCATTTCTTGACCACCGATAACTGCATAACAACAGTGTTGTATATATGCGTGATATGGAAAGAACTGGATAAACCGCAAAAAGTAGAAATTCAGAAGATAGATTGATCAACAGAAATTAATTTACGTGAGAAACATAGAGTATTTATTCATGATAAAGATAACATAAAAAAAGGAAATAAATTATGAATTGAAAACATTTTAATTGCAATTGATTATAAGTAGAAGTAATAATTAGCTGCTAATTGCAATAGCTTTGTTATTGTTTAGATAACCCCACCTATTATGTTCAATTAAAACTTATTTTTATCGTTGAGACTAATAATAGTGGTGTCTTAAATTTATCAGTAAAAATATAAAAATAATAATTTCTTATGATATTAGTAATTAATATTCCTCTATAAAACATTTATCATGTTTTTATTGTTACTAATTTAGTTCAGCCGTCATTAGATTATAAAATTATAAAATCATTGTTAATTTATCGACTTTGTTCTTGCAATTTAGCAACTGACAATGTGATCTAATGAACATAAAATCCTGATATTCATTTTTTTTAAAATCTAAAACTGTCCTGAATTCTATCTCATTTCTATGTCATTCGATTTCCATTTAAATTTATTCTTGTTTTTATTCAATTTCTAAATTTATTTATTATGATTCAATTTCTGAATTTCAATTTACTTGAATAAATTTAAGCCTTTCATTCTCAAATAATTTTATTGAATATCTTATTTTATCTTCAGAAAATAAACTGATATAAAAAAGTAATTTAGAAAAAAATATTACAAGTTAAAATAAAAGAAGAAGATAAGATTTATATTGTTTGTCACAAAGTAACCGTGGAGAGAAAGGGTTAAATAATATTAAATTCAAAATATTAATTATTAATTGAAAATCTAAAAGTATAAATAAGTGAAGATAAATAATGTAATATTATAATTTTTTAAAAGTTACAAATTTTACTAAAAAAACCTATTGTGACAATATATAATAAGGAGATACTATAGTTCTCATGAAATACCGTGTGCCCTAGATTCTTGTAGCATCATATAAAATCTTGAAATGCGACATTGTCGTCACGGGTCAACGGTAGCTTGGCTGCGTTAAGCATAGAATATATTGTTACTGCTTGCCTGAGCTTTTGCCAGAGTTCTGATGTTTACTAAAAGATCTCTCCTAGTCTCTGGCATGTAATAGAATACTTCTATGGGTATAGGAGCTTATTTTATTCCTTAGTTATTATATAATGCTTTTGTTTTAGACTTTTTAGAAAAAATAGATAATGTTCAAGTTTTTTTTCCTTTTAAATAATTAAATATTAAATATATTTTAATGGATGGTGTTAATAAATGAATATTTGTGATAGAGTCCATACATGAATCAATGAGAAAAATAGATTTTTATGCTTACATTAGGAAACTTTTATCTCTAAAATTGATTTTGATTCCATTAATTATTAGTTCATATATCATATTCATTATGATAATTTTGACATTTCAAATGATAAATGTTAAAATTGAAAAAGATGCAAGATTGTGATCAAGATTCTAAGAATTACTCTCATATTCGACTGATTATTATAAATTAGTATAATTTCATGAATGTTCAATATCTAAATTATATTATTTTTAGTTACATAAAATATTACCTACTATATATCTTTGAAAACTATTTTAACTTTATGTAGGTTAATTTCGCATATCATTCACACAACTACTGAAAATCAAATTCATGTGTTACAATGATGCATCTACATCTATAACAATTTCAAAAAGGATGTAACTTTATGTTCGATAACGTGCATCACCGCGTAATTTGTTTCTATATCTTTCTTTGTTCAATATAAGCACAATATGACGCAGAACGAAAACTACATTGGCCTAATTTCAAAACACTATTATTTACACGTCATTGCGGACCTTAGAGAAATACTTTTGGTTTAGTTCTTGTCTAGAGTTGAGAACGTTAAGAACATGATGCATAATATTCCAAGATTGTATGTGCTTTTGGAGCTTTTCTCCTATTAGAATTATTATTTGTTTATCCTTCGTCACAATTTCAAAGATATATTGTACCCTATACATTCCTTTTGTAGAATCGATAGTTTTCAGCTGTATAAGTCGATGAAGATTCGGGTTATCGATTGTTTTTGGTTAAGATTTAAAGAAGAGAGCTTAACAGAACTTTACTTAATAATTTTAAAGTCATCTTTTGAATCTGGAAATGTATATGTTGAAATTTAAAGTTTTAATATTTATAAAACAATTTTTTTCACTTTAACAAAGTATATATATATGTATATAAAAAAAACAATTAAATTTATATTTTGTAATGTGTTTGCCCATTTATTTTATGCTGCTGCACATCTCATATTAAAAATACGACAGTTAACCTCATTATGTTGACTTTATTTTTTTCAAGCATTCAAAGCTTGATTTATTCAGTAAAAGCTTTTTTTGTCGCTTGGTTTTATTGTAATGAAGGTTTTATGAGAATATTATCTACCAAGTGAGTGGCTTATCGCGGTTCAGAAAATAAATTTATAATATATGAATGCAGAAAAAAGAAAAAGATTTAGAATTATCATAATTTTATTATAAAAAAGTACAAGCCCAATGAATATCAAGAGGAAAAGAGTCAGTTTGTTACAAAAAGTTCAAAAATAAAACTATTTGTGTATACTATTTAAAATATTTTCTCTGCAGAGGAAATCCATTTTTGCATATCGCTTTTCATAATTAACTTATATCGAAAATCGTGTTTTTATCATATGCTATTTCAATTTTTAATTAAACTCATTTATATTTTAATGTCATATTTTATCAGTTTTGTTATATACTAATTGCATTTATTGATTGTTTTAGTAATTGTCGCAAAAGAATAACCGATACCGTAAAAGAATAGAATGAATATTATTCTATTTTCCAGCGATGCACGCGCACGAAATCTAATGTGTTTAGACTGCTAAAGTTAATATGCATGGAAATCCATATACACCATTAAAATTAATTGAACAGAATGTATTAAACAAATATTTTTAAATTTCAAGCAATTTCACTTAAAATTAAACTCGCTGTTACATAGATTTATGAGTTATCAATTATCATTATTTATTTACATTTATTTTTCATATTATACGAAAAAAATTATTTCTATTTCATATTTTATAAAATATAAATTTTTTTTTTACAACCATGAATGAAGAAGGTAAAAATAAGCATTATTTAAATTTCTTTTTATCAACATTCTTCTAAGTACTATGCAAGCTTAGAATTTTGTGCGAAAATAATAATTTTTACTATGATTTTTATAGAAATTTTTTAAGAGTTTTATAAGATATCACAATAATTGAGAGAAAACGTCGCTGTAATTTTTATGAAAAATTTTATTGTATATTTTATAGAAAAATTTCTCCGTGTATTGTAATACGTAACGGACGCAATAATCCCATTGCTCTCGTTACTTCATTTCATCTCCCATGACATTACCTTTTAAAAAAAAGAAAATTAAAAAAAAAAAAAAATAATGAAAATAGAAGAAAACTTTATCCTCTTTCGTCTTCTCTTCCGTAGTCTCACGATTCATGCGGGCTTGCTTTTAAAAAGGTAATCCTTGCGGCTTGCCTGATAGCACACCAACAGCTCTGACTTTATTCTCTTGCTGTAGAAGTCAAGATATCCCCATGAGGTTACATATAGCAGTTGAGCTTTTTAGTTTATAACATAGTACGTGTACACGTATTCTATTTCGAGTTATTTGTTATTCGAAAATTCAACGAGGTCTTACCAAGAGGAAAGCTTTTCTTACCATCTGATGCGGGTTGTGCTTTTGGTAAAGGTGGTTGCGTATGAATTTCAAGGCTGGATTGTCACTAAAACGATCCTCTTTGTTTTAATAAATTCTAGTTTTTTTTATCTGTTTATTTATTGCTTTGTGAAAATGTTTTAAAGGTAAGATTATACTTACATTTTCACTACACTGCGCGTCAAGTGCGTAGTGTAGTGAAGAAATACTATATGCAAATAAATGAAGTGATCAAAATAGGAACTTCAATTCATATGATTATATATATATAACATGATATCGATTTAGCCTTTAATCTTACTATCAAAATTTTATAATGCACAATTATACAAGTTACAATTAATATCGTAGTTTATTAAATAAAATCGTGTTTTTCGTATAAAATAGAGGAAATTTAATAAAAATGATTTATTAATTTCATTGTTTTAAGAATTTAAAAATGGTTTTAGTCATTAAATATTGATTTCAAATGCTCCTGCACGAGTCGTTATTTCTACACATATGTCCGAGTTAATCAGCTGACTTTCATATTCGAGTTTGTAGAGTTTTGTTCGTATAGCGTTTATACAAATTTTGTTTGCCGGTATTTGTGAGCGCAAGGAATTATCATTCGCGGAGTGTTGTAAATTAATATTTGTGCGAAATAATGTTTTTTTACGCACTTTCCGCGCAGTGTAGTGAAAATTAGTATATATACCTCGAGAGTACGATAAACAAAGTATGGGGCTCAACTACACACAGGGCGTACATTGCTTATTGTACTCTCTTGGTGTATAATACAATATTTAACAGTATGTGTTCAAATATGTTAGAAACAGTCATTTATAAAAATTATTTACATAACTTACATTAAAGACACAAGTTTTTATTTTTTCGATCGCTTATTCACATTTGCCAAGCGAATGAATCTCAATTTCAATCTCGTACAATTTCTTCCCTCAGATTCTCAATTGATTTTCTTCATCCTATACCTTATAGCATGGTACACACAAATACTTGAAGCTCCAGGCCTGTAGAATAGTTGAGTTACGAGATATCTTTTATATTGCTATTCAACAATTGGAGAAGTGGTATATATTTGCTTGCACATAGCTTTACGTTTAATTACAAGCGATAACGATTGGATAAGCTTTCGTATTTCTTCTTACTGATTTAACGAGAGTCTTACGCTTCGCTAGAAATGGATTTTTTTATTTCCTTTTTTTTTAACGTGAATTATTAATGCTCGTTTTCACTAAGAAGTCGTTTATTTTTTTTCTCCTTTTTTCTCTCATTTTTATGGGACTTACAGGAGAGGGAGTGTCCCAGTAACTAGGTAATCGTGGTCGCGTAGATTATAAATTCGATTCGATATCTAGTTAGGTGATTCGATTAAAAGTCAGTTTTTCTTCGCTTATCGGCTCATTCTTTTTCGATGGCATAATAGGTACACGTAGATTTTCGCACGAGAATAACTTGGTTAATATTATTGGTATTATTTATAGCAAGATTTTATTTGTAGTTACTTATTTTTTGTGAAATATTTAGTGATTTGACGTTCACTTATTAATTTATTAAATATTTAATTTTTTTAAATTAATTATTTTGCTTAATTTCTCTATAAAATCGTTGATAGATTCATATCGTTCTTAATTTTGCTATTCATTTCATGATGAAATTGAAAATCTTTTTCTATATTTTTTCTATATCAAATTTAATATCAATAACGAATAATCCAGATCTTACATACCAAATAATCCGATGACACTGTGCCATATTGAGAAAAGTACAATATACGACTTGCATACTATCAAATCGTCAAAAAAAAGAGGAAAAATAATAAAAGAATAAAGAACACTGCATTTCCGTGTAGTACGCTAGTAATAAGCTCAATATCCATCCTTAGTATCAGGGATCTTATTTCTCTTTTCTCTCTTGGGGTAGACTATATATGTAGTAGCTTTAACTCCAATAGCTCGACATAGCTATCAACTTACTTCTCTTAGATTCTGCAAGTCCAAGTGCTTTCCTTTCCATTTCCTTTCTTACGTTGCGTTTTTCTTTTTCTTTTTTTTTTTCTTTTTTTTTTTTGCAAGTTTTATTTTACTGGGTTAAAAGATGAACTGAGCAAGTAGGTAGGTCTTTTTTATTTCTTTTTTTTTTGTAGGATTATAATGTGATTTGAAAATTTGGAAGTCTTGAGCATTTTAATGTGGAATTTTAATGGTAGCAGGTGAATTTGAAGTACACTTTTTTAAGCACATTGAATTGAAAATTTCATTATGTTGAAATTGTAAATTTATGCAAGATTCTAAGCTAGATTTACATGTATAATATTAAAGAAGTGGTAAGACTAGTATAAGCGTATAAATTTATATATTGAACGTAATTTAATTTTGTCTAGTAAAAACTGAACTATATTTTTTCTAAATAATACAAAAATTCAAATATTATTTGAACATACTTCAGTTAGCTGCTATAGAAAATATTTTTATCTCTTTTTTCAATATGCGATTTTCCTAATGATTTTTACAATCGATTTCATTATACTGATTATATTAGATAAACATTACTATTTTATCAATTTTTATTGATTGTATAATTATTTGCAAATTCTTAACTAGTATATTTCACAGTAAAACTTACGATTCAGTAACCATTATAACTTCTTCTGTTGTATTTATCAACTGTTTCAAAGAGAAACTGCATTATAAACATTCAGAGCAAGCTGCAAAATGTTGCAATTCACTTAATGTCTGACTTGTTGAATAATAATTACAAACTTTCGTAAGTTTATACAAATATATTTAACAAAATTTTGCTGACACACGTAACTGTAATTGTTTAAAGATACAAAAATTAAGTTGGTTACGTAAATATATAAAATTTTATTGAAAGTAAAGTAAAATGATAATATTTAAAAATTTGTATTGATTTTTTCTATGTTTTGTATCAGAAATACATTTTATTAAATTTTATTCAATTTTCAAAAGTTTAATCATATCTCAACAAATATATTTTATCATTTATCAAATGTGATAATAGTAATAATCAAATTAACTCAAATTTTCAATGTAAATAAGAGCACTTTAAATAAATGATCAAATAATTGATATTACATTTAAATTCATAAATACCAATAACTTTAATCACTTGATACCATCTCAATGAAATGCTATCATCTTTTCCAATTTTGACCCCTTTTAGCTTTATACCTTTACATTTCTTACCTCTTGGGGAAAAGTCGATGTATATCTATGTATAAGATTCAGAGGGATTGGATGAATCAGTAATTGTAATATTAAGTCGCTTCCTTTAGACTAACGTAAGTCTTTCTCAAGTTACTCATAGCAAAAGTCTCGAGCTCTTAGGTTACCAATGACCCTAAGGTAACAGATCTTAGTTTGTTATTCCCATTTAGTTTCTTATTTGTCGAACTGGATAAACGTTGTAAATGAATATACGATGACTGGTTCAATGAAAGTTTGGTGTATCATGATACAAGTTGATTTTAATTAAAAGATTTCTTTTATTTTTTAACATTTTATGTAAAAAAGAAAATAGTATATTACACACCAAAGGAGATAAAGTATTGGCGAGTCCATAGCACATATAATTGCTACTTCGAGCCGAAGGCGAGGGTGGCAAATATGTGCTATAGGGTCGCCATTTTACCTCCCCTGGATGTGTAATATACTACTTCAACTTTACATGTTTTAGAGTACGAAAAGAGCAAGTTTTTGTGAGAAAGAACTGAAATTTTAATTTAACTTCAATATTTAAATTATAATAATAAAAGTTTTAAAATTCTAATATTAAATATTTAGAATGAAATTCATGTAAATTTATTTAAATTACGTATTCGCACTTTTCACTAAAATTTATTTCATTAAAATTTTTTTTATTTTCTAAACATAAGGTTATTACTGTACTAAAATTATAATAATATATTGTTAATTTATTACTTTTGAAATTGCTAAAATGAAAAAATATAATATAGTTTACTTAGAAATACGATTGAACAGTCAAAGGAAGACTTTTATGAGCTCAATATAAACTTCAGTATGTAAATATAATATATGAAACCTATGTTATCATGTAGAATGTAAAAAAATTTAATTAAAAATCCAATATTTCTGGATCTGTTTGTTTCTACTTTTACGTACTGAGCATAGAACGTAATAAGAATAATAGATTTTAAAATATTTCCTTTCATGTAAAACTTTTATTTTCTTATAACATATTTTTATAAATAAAATAATAGCTCAATCTCGCAGGTCGTTCTTGAAATTTTATATTTGACCTTTTAATTAACTTGTGGAAAATATGTTAGAATTAACTACAATTTATCTTTTGACGTCCAATGTAATATATAAGTGAATTTAAATTTTCGTTTTAATTCAGTCAATAAGATTGAAATGACTATCACGTATATTATAATAGAGTTATAAATTTCCCTAAATTTAATCAAAATTGTAAGAACTTTGAAATTAAAAATAAATTATTTTATTATAACGAGTGATTAAAAATTTATCATAAATTATTCCTATCATTATTTGAAAAGATCTTTTTGTAGAAATGTTAAAAAATTACATAAATAATGAAATAGATTATTTTTAACACGTAATAGATTTTTAATTTTTAAAGCTGATAACTTTGTTCATTTTCTGTAATCTGAATTATATATTTATTTTTTAAATTATTTAGGTCGTCTTGCATAATTCCGAAAATGACAAAAACTGTAAATGTCAATTACAATAGACATTGAGTCTGAAAGAGTTAAATAACTCATAAGTCACAAATTTCACTATTTTTTTTGTAGAATTGAAATCTTTTCCTTTATAAAATAGTACTACACTAAATATAAGTTTTAAAAATTTTCATAACTTTTTATTTTTAACAAAAAAATTTTTCATAATATACAATATAATGAATATCTTCGTTCATGCAAAAGAAATAAAAACTCTTCTAACTTTAACAAAAGAGTCAGCAACGTAAAGAGAAAAAAAGTTAATCCAAGGCAAATTATTTTCGACATTACTTTCGCGTCGCATCTCGTATAAAATTACGCAAAAGGTTATTCCCAAAGGTACACGTCCGAGTTATTTTAACTAATTGTGATTTTGTTGTGTTTTCTCATGACGAGAAGAGCAGCAAGTCATCTTGAATGAAAAAGAAAAAAATAAGTTAAGGTGCACGGGAAAGTTCATGCTGCTGAATACCCTTGGGTATTCTCACTTTGTCTCTAGCGTCTAGACGAATTTATTGTAATTTATTATTTTTTTAATTCATATTTTGAATTTACGATTATTATATGTAGATTTTTAAATATATAAAATAACATAATTTTTAAAATAAAAAAATGCTATATAATAGATAAAATTTTTTTACAATTTAAATATTTTTCTAGTCAATCAAGTTAAATTTAAGAATAACCAACATCATTATTTGAGGTTGTCAGTGGCTCAGTCGGTATAGCGGCAGATTCGTAATCTCTCGAGGTCCCGAGTTCGAATCCCACTCTCGGCCGATTTATACAAGACTACTGTACGTTACATGTGCTGTGTTCACAATACAGACAAACGACCTTCGTCGCGAATTAGCATCACAATGATAGCTGAAATACAACTATGTTAAATAAAATTAAAAAAATATATATTGACATCGTAATTTAAGTTTTTTTTAAACATACAAAAGTAATAAAAATATTTATTTTCTTTGTTCTAGGTGAGTAAAAGTAAACTTTTTTTTTTAAATCTTTTTGACTAGATAAATAGAGTTACTTTTAAAATTATTTATTAATCATAATTATTATCAAATATTCGTAATGAACGAAAAAATTTGTCCAGTCCCTTCTAATTTTTAAAATTTGACATGTAAAACAACTAGAGATAAAATTGAAATAACCTTAACTAAATAACTGTAAAAAGCTTTTCTCGAAACTCTTGTAAGAGCAAGAAACCAAAAAACTCAACAGACTGAAGACTAACTAAATGCTATATATTAGTAATAGGGGTATACTTTTAACTATACAAAATCAGGCAATTTAAATTCTTCGTAAAAAAGCTCTTAAATTAAAAAAAAAGGTAGTTTAATTCCTCGAGAGTATACAATCCTTTTGTAAAAGAGAAAGTTGCATGTATATACATACATCCTTGGCTAGGAAACTTTTACTTATTCATACTAATGACTAAGCTTTTCGTTATATCCTACCTCTTTCTCTCCCATAAGCGTAATTAGAACTTGAGCTTAAGCTCTTAATACTTATCCTCTTGCTTTTGTATATGTATACTCTTAACACTAAGCGTTTGACCGCTAATACGTAAGTATAGAATATCGTCATTCGATATATGAAGATGATTGAAATATAAAGTCCATGAGTGAAATTGTTTTCACCTTTCCGGCTTATTATTTTTATTTTTTTTAGAAAAAACTTTATTTTTAAGATTTATTGTATATACTTTATCGAGTTTCATTTTCTAAATCAATTGAAGAAAAATATTAGTGAAAGTTAAATGTAATACATTTTAAGAAAATTATTGTCAAATTTAGTTTAAGTAAAGATTTCAATTCAAGCTTAATTTTTATTAATTTATGTTGTGTAATAGTAGGTTTTCAAAATCTAATTTTAAAATTTTTAAAAGATAATTTAAACAATTTCATTCGAGTTAAATTTCAAAGTACTGTTGATTGAAGTTTTTAAGAATAATTTTGCAAAATAATATATACATTTCACAATCATGTTTAATTTTATAACGATTAGGTGATTTCAATTTAGTTCAATGAACGATTCAAATATAAAAGTTTAAATAAAATATTTTACAATATTCTTTTGTAAGAGAATATGTGATTCTTCAAAGAAAAATGATAAAAATAGCGTCTTAAATTTTGTATCGATTACGTGCCAAGTAGGTATTAAGGACCGACTATAAGGGTAAGTATTAAAAGCCGATATATAGTGGCTTTTCGAAACTCTAAAGGTTAAATTTGCAAAAGTCATAAAATTTTTATTCATAAATATTACAAAAAAGAATCCATTAAAAATCTTTTGAAGATAGTTTAATCTACTTTAAAATGTTCTATAACTTCCATTTCAATTTATTTATTATTAAGTAAAGCAAAATATTAAAAGTATTGAAAAATACAGATTTGAATACTTTTAGTTTTAAATGTAACATTAAAATCAATTTGAAAGAGGATAATTCTATCTTATTAACATTCTAATTATGAATTACTTGTATTAATTAATAAATAGAATTTTCATGTAAATTAAAAAAGCAAACGAACTTTGCGCCTCTGCTTTCCAAGATTTATAAAAATCTAATAATATGTTCTACGAGTGAGGTTAGTTTTTGTAAGAATACTTTATCGTAATTAAAAACAAATAGAAGACAATTTAAGAGCAAAAATACAGAAGAAAACTGCATTGTACGATTACATTACGGTTATACACCACATTGCAATTTTTTTTATCTTTACTGGAAATTTTAAGGTCTTCACAGCAGTTATTATGAAATTTTCAATTTTGCATCGTGTACAACTGTGAAATTGTTATTTCGACAATTAACTACAATCCTTTTCAAATAGAAATAATCACAAGTATAAGCAGTAAATTGAATTTCAAATTATGTTATTAAACTTTAATGCTGCATTCTGTGAATCTTAGTTAATATATGTTAATATAATCTTAAACAGAAAATATTTTGTAGTTTCCTTTAGATTTGACCTAATTTTCTACTTAAATTTTGAATTGTCTTTTTAGGCTTAATTTTAAATTTTACCTAATTAGACGTCATTCTTATACATGAATATTTTATCATCAGTTTGTTTTAGTTTTGTTCCACTGATCTCATTTATTTTTGACAAATCTCACATAAGATATCATGCTCAAAAAACTTTTTGTTCTTTATAAAGCGCAGCGGATTATTTGGATTGTATATTTTATGTTCAAAGTTAAATCTTGTCACACAGTTGAGTTTGAGACATTGTTTATTTAAAATATTCGAAAACGAATTGATTTTATCGCAAATTAAGATTTAATACAATTATGGATTAAGATTTAAAAAGTCTCTAATTAATTTTTTAACAATTTTACTTATGAATGAATAATCAAGCGTATAGTTTTAGATTTGATCTTATAATAAGTCAGTTGATAACGAATTTTAATTTTAAACGAGTTTGCATAATATAATTAAATTTCCACATTTAATGGCATCATAAATTTATCAGAAATTTTATTTTTTTATAGTGTTTTTATTGTTAAAATATTTAATTAATAATTTTTTCCATATCTAAATAATGCTATTATTAAAAAATATTATTGGAATTATCATAAAAACTATTTATTTCAATAACATGTATTATTTACACAAATATTTCATAACGAAACAAATGATTTCAAAATTAATATTACTATCCAAAAGCTAAAGTTCATATGTGACCATATTTTAAACACTTTTAAACTTTATTATAAAGAAAAAAATATTATAAATGCATTACATTATTACTTTTTCCATAATAAAGTTTCGAACTGTACAATTTGTTTCTGCAGAATAAAGTTGAAGCGTATCGACCACGTAACTTTGCTCGCGGGATTGTTAAAACCTCTTTCTTAGGACAATAGCGTGAATTTCACTGTCCTTTTTCCCTTGTTTATGTATCTACTTGTACAATTTTTTTTCTTTCTTCTTTTTTTTTTGTGCAATTTTTCTTGCTCTACTGTTTATTTTATACTTGACGTACTACGAGCCCCCGAGGATTTTTACATGAGGTCACTATATCTTTTTTTTTCTTTTCTTTTCTTTCTACTTCTGACCTATCTAGGGTTTTGGCTCTTAGTTTCTTCTTTTTGTGACTTATTCTCGTACAATACAGGAAAGAGCATTTATTGATGCAACTATATTTTTTTGTAAAATTGAATAATTTTTATTTTGGTAAAATTTTATGGATTGTATAATGTATTTTTAAACTATTAATACAATAAAAAATATAACTTCATAAACTTATGAAAATAGAAAAAAAATAATATAACTATAATTTTCTGTATATATCATGAATATATTTATCAATCAATGTAACTCACATTAATTTCTATGAAATATCTTAAGCATAAATCATCGACATCTTAGCTTTAAACATTCCCAATACATCTGCCCCTTCCGAAAAAAAAAATTTATCCCGGCAAACAACTCAATCCTTCAAGCAAAACCACAATATACCCATTGGCCATAAGCAATTAACTCTTCCATCTTTCTATCTCACTTTTTATATCTTCATCTATTTCGTTCTCTCTAGGATGGAGTGAATCGATCGTACACGGCATCGAAAGCATCAACGGAACTTATTCCTCTTACCCCCCTTATATTCTGAACACGTTTGAACAGCACACACCTTCAACGCGAAGGAGGATTTTCTCTCCCTTTATACTACCACACAAATAGCGAAACCTGTCGATCCTGTGGCTTGCCAATCGTTTCAAAAGTCTTGTGGTTTTCATTCGAGTTAGCTGTTTTCTCTCTCTTACACTCTCTTATTTATATATACATATATATAGATCGTTGAAAAGTTGTGTTGTTAATATTACTATGTAGAGATAGAAAAGGAAGAAAAAAAAGGATGGAGAGTCCAACGATATTATCGGGCAAGCTAAACATTTGAACTTAAAAGAAAAAAAGAAATAGGTTTACTTGAAAGGAGCTACTGCTTCGCGCGCTCCTAAGAATTTAATGATTGTTTTAAATCGAAATTGGGTCTTCTTGATTAAATATTATCTTTTGTACGGTACATTAAGCTTGAAAAAAGTGATTTTCATTGTTCTTCTTTTAGAAGCCGTAAGTAATTAAAAATGAAAAAAAAATTAATACTGTTTTTCTCATTTCTCGAGAATTACAGAATCTCAATTTAGAAATAAATGAAATGGATTTTTTATTCAATTACAAAATGGTTATTTTATATTTATTAAGAAATAATTAAAAAAATTAAAAAAATTATTTTTATTAATTAAATAAAAATAAATATTCTTAAAAAAGTAAAAACTCAATAAAGTGGTTTAAAATACAACTCGAGTGCAAAGTTATAATTACAAAAAAAATCAAATGTCTTATTGCTTATAATTAAAATATCTTCAAAAATCTTTTTATTCATGAATTTAAAACCATACGCTAAAAATTTAGCATCTGGTAGGTACATAAGTTTTTACTTAAAGGTTAACTGGAACTCAAAAAAAAGCAAACGTTTTAGCAATTCTTTTTACTTACCCCAAACTATTGAGTAAAAGTGAGCCCTTGAGACGAGTGATATAAAGCTAGGAAAATGAAAAGCTTTCGATAACCAGTTGAATTCGGTCAATTGGGTAGTAAGAATTAGTTCATTACCTTTCTTACTTTTTTTTTATTTAAGAGTATCCATTTTTTTTACTTTTCAAGCTATTTTTTTTTTTTTTTACCATTGAATGCAACGGATTTTTTTGTTTCGTCGTGGATTGACTTATTAACTATTTAATTATTAAATGTTATAAATTAATTAAAATTGAAATAATGGTATAACAAGTGCGCGAAGGATGCGATTCACACACGAGCCGAGTTTGTCGCCCGAGCGAAGCGAGGGCGACAAAAAGGCGAGTGTGTGAACCGCATCGCGCACGTGTTGCGTATACTATTTTTTAAGACACCGTGGGCGAAACACAGACAATCGAAAACGGCATTTTTACGGTCATAACAAGCTACGAGTTTTGTTTGTCACCTGAGCGAAGCGAAGGTGACAATAAACGAGTAAATAACATATTATAAATAAAAATACATATAAAAAAATATATATATTTAAAAAAAAAATTTATGTTACAAAAAAATATACATAACAAATTTACAAAAAAAATACATATCGCTAATCAAATAAATAAAATAAATAATTTAAAACAGCCAAATAAATAAAATAAATAATTTAAAACAACCAAATAAATTTAAGTATACAATTCATTTATTGATAAACTACTTGTACAAATATTTCATTATTTTTTTTCATTCATTATAAAATTGACTATACATCTAACGTCAATTGATTCTTTCTCGAATCTTTTGAAATGTTCCAATAAAAACAAAAAAAAAACAACGAGAAAGAATCCATTAACGGTGTGCTTGCAATTACTAAATTGATATTTAGCATTATTAACTCAATTAAAATCTGGTTTGATTTAAATTAGAAATATACATAGCATATATATAGTATATTTCGAAATATACTATTACTAGAAGTTGAGAAGCGCGCGTACCGCGCGCGCAGAGTTATTTCATTTTCATATACAATATGTAATAAATATATTATATAATTATAATTTAAATATATTAATATAAGTTATTAAAAATTATATACCCGATGTTGTTAGTGCCGTAGTTTATGTGTTAAACCCATAACGTTATCATAAATAGGTCTACTCTATCTATAATAATTCTATGGTTGTACCTTTCTATTATACTTACAAACATCGTCGGTGATTGGGTAATTTTTAAGACCGACCAATCAGCAACTCCATAAAAACGGAACAAATGAAAAAGAATTTACACAATTTTAACTACATCTGACCAAGTTTCCTGTTGCTGCGCGAAAAACAAGTGAATCAGCTTTTAACAAATGTATAGCTTTTTATTGTGTTCAAGTTAATCTGCTTTTTAGTTGAACGAACAAACGATTGACATAATTTAGTAAAAGAAAAAAAAGGTTATAAAGTTATAAAATTATTCAAATTTTTTGAATTTTTTGAAATATATAATAAAACGTATAGTTCAGTAAAAGCAAATAATATATTAGACGTCGATATCTGTAAGTATTTTTAACCTTTAAATTTATTAAATTTATAATTATAAAAGAAATGAAATTTATAAATTACTTTTAGCTTCAGAAATTAATGGAGATGAATATTATTCCGTATCTGACATTGATACCATTCTATTTAGTAAAGAAGCAACCCAGCAAATAGTTTTATATGAGAAAACTGTGTATGTATATCAATTATTTTTTGTTGACAATTATAAACAATTATTTCCATTTCTTTTAGATTTAAATACAGTTTTCAACAATTAGTAACTTTTCCATTAATTTTTTTTCCATATAGAGGAAAATTTTTTTAAGACAATTTTTGTAAATAACTCAAGTTATTTTAATTTTATATTTTAACTAAAAAGTAGATGTTTTTAATATTTTGTAAATAATAGGTAATATTATTTTATAGTGAAATAGTGGGCATTGTAGAGCACGTTGAGATAAAAAATAATTTAATGAAATTTACCATAACCAATAAAGAAAATGATCTAATACAGATGCTAATTTGGGATGAAAATATTATCTCAAATGTCAAAAGCAAAATAATGTCTGGTAATGTAAGTAATTTATTTTACATTAATATTATTTTTAATGGAGAATGGATTTATAATTGAAAATTAATTAATATAATTTTAAATGCAGGTTCTTCATATCGATGGAGCATTTGCAAGACCTCGTAATGCAACTTTGAGTTCTGGAACTATTGATTATGATTTGGTAATTTCATCAAATACTGAAATAAGAGTATTGAAAATTGGCTCTTATATTTCACCATCAGAAGACAGTACAACTGTACCTGTTGTTTCAATTGAGGAATCTGTAAAATATTCTTCTACAATCAGTAAGAAATTTTATTCAAATTAATTTTATGTAAATTATATTTATTATATTGATATAATATAATTTTTACCATGTTTCTTCCAGAAGTAGAAGGTTATATAAAAAACCCAATTAACCAAATATCGTTGCCAAATGCTAAGATCAGACAAGGCTGTATATCTGATTGTAAATCTTATAAATTAGAAATACGTATGCCAATTTTTGATAATATGGAAGAATTTCCATTGGGTTCTCATGTCTTTGTTACTGGAATATTAAAATATACGCAACATCCTTATTTATGGATAACGCATAAATCAAATATTGTATTAGCATCAGATGAAAAAAAAAAAATTAATGAATTGTTAAAAGGCAATAAAATGCCAAAGCGAGTTTTAGATAGTAGCATGGATTTTGTTAATTCAGCAATTGTAAGTATAATTTCTTTATAATGATAATATTAAATTCAATGTTCTTAAATAAATATTTTCATATTTCAGAAAAGAGAAAAGAAATAAAATCAAAAAAAATTTTTAAATAAAAGTAATGTTTATTATTTTTTATGTAATTTAGTTTCTTATTATAATATTTTGAAGGTTATAATGATATTTTGTATTTCAGATTAACTTGAAAAAATTAATGAATATTTTAATTTTTTTTTAATAAAATGAAACTAAAAAATTGAATATTTTACAATAATTTTGAAGATGAAGGCAGCTATTTGGATTAAAGTATTCAAATAGCGAAATATACTGTACAGAAGTAAGTTTTTAAATTTCATTTCTTCCACAATTATAATTAAATTAATTACAATAAAATTTTATTTATTTTTAGGCTTAAATTTATATCAAGCAACGTTATGAGATGAAATATATCTTATAGAGAGAATAGTTTTGTATTCCAAAAGGTTGAGAAATCCTTTATAGATGAGAGATTAAAACATTTAAAATTTTAAGGAATACTTTAAAAAAACAGAAATCTTGATGAAAAAAACTAAATATTAGTTTATCCTTGCTACCATAAGGGATTTAAAGATGAAAAGGCAACAGGACCAAATAGTATAAGAAAAAATCTAATCCAAGTAATTTTAGGAAATATTCAAGAGTTTGGTCAAGAAGTAATTAGTTATAAGATTGTTCAAGTGAATAAAACAAATTTTTTGTAAAACCTTATAAAAATTTTACTAAGAAAAATTAATTGAATGTTAATAATTAGTTTGATGAATAAGACACTTTTATGTAATATCTAAAAATGTTCAGTGTTCAATATATATTTTAAATTCTGCAAAAAAATTGAAGTGATATTTTTTTTTAATCCAACTTTAAATAACAAATTTTATTTCTTTGTTAGCATATATATTTTTATACACAATATTTGTTTTTTAAAATAATAAAAATAAGACAAAAAAATTAAATAATAATATAGTTAAGGAAAATATTTATTAATATAATTTTTATACATTTCACATCATATATATAAAGTAACAACTATATCACTTATTACAGAAAATACAATGAACACAAATTTGGTTTGATATAAACACGTAAGAATTGTTATATTCAAAGTTATTTAGAAATCACTTTCCGATTGCTGTTTTAGCTTCTTATTTATAAGCACTATGAAATTTTATCATACTTATTTATTAAATTATTCATATTTATATATTTAGATTAAATTTTATTATGGAATCCTTGGATTATTTCCTCAAAGGAAATTCTATCTCTTTCTATAAGTTTAATATGATCTGGTTTCTCCACACGTAAAATAGGAGGACCAGGTGGAAATTGTTCCATTGTTCCCATTACCTCAATCGAATCACCCTTTTTGAATGTATCTAAGATGGTAGAGTAAGAATCTACTTTTAACTCCAACTTGTGCATGCAATCTGTTATCGAACCCACAATATATTCGTAATCTCTATGCTTATATTTCTTCAACGGAGTCTTTATTATTCCTTCAACTTCTAAAATAAAATAAATTTTAAAAAGTAATTAAATATACATGAATAAAATAAAATGTATAAATTATGATTATTATGCTTACTGATTTTTTTGTTGATATTCTCATAAGCATCGGATATACCACATTGTTCACATAGTGTAGAATTATTTTCTTCATATGATCCAAATGTTTCAATGGTTGTGTTTTCTTTGACGAGCAATTCAAAATTCACATTTCCTGAATTGTACAGCTTGTTTTTAATGGCAGTAGCTCTAGTTGATCCTATATACACAATCTGAAGTAGAAAATGAATTATTACTTTAAAGTAATTAAATATGCAACTAAAATTTCATTAAAGAAAAATTATAAAATATCTTACAATATAATTTTCAAAATTATCATAATAAAAATAAAGAAATAAAAGATAATTATTAATAACTAAATATATAAACATAAAATGATTGTAAAATTAAAAAAGTAATTAAAAATCATTTTTACCGTTCCCACTTCTGTTATAGATTTTAGTAACTTTGAATTGTCATTCCACCCTGTAACCTGAACCTCTTTACCTTTTCCATTGTTTATTACAAATTTCTGAAATTTGGCAGTTTTAGATGAATGGAAATTATTGTTTGCCTTTGTAACGTAGCCAACTATGTCTCTGAAATTTATATCAATTTAAATAAAAATTTGTCCTCTTAAAATTTTTTATATTTATAAAATGATATTAAATTTTTCATTTTAATGTTTAAAAGGAGGTCGTATAATTCTGTCCTTTTTTAATCTAAACATTACTTTAAAAAAAAAAATTAATTATTGCTTTTTATTATGTTTAATTCTTATTTTTAGCAATTATTACTTTCAACAGAAAGTTAATTATAAGAAACAGAAAATTAAGTATTGAAAAAGGACAGAAATTAATAAAAAAAGATAACCAATAAATATTTAACCATTTATGGTTATTGATCATGTCTATGAGAAAAAAAATGAATGATTAAACTATCAAATTTTAGTACGTATGTCGACGTGTATCTTCAAATAAATAAATTCACAACAAACAAATCATAATATCTTTTAATTTTGTTACTTACACAGTAGCATCTCCAACTTGAATATTATCAATCACTTCTGACGAAGTAAAATCTTCTTTGCCTAACATTTTTCGTTCAATTTAATGATTTATCAATTCTTTTCAACAATTAACTGAATGAAAAAATTATTATTATTTTTATTTTTATATATAGTTTTAAATATACGTTATCCTTGACGTGGAAACAAAAAATATTTTATGATGATGGATAAAATAGAGCTTTCTAAATTAGCAATTAAACTATACCACCCGCCAGGACTTCTATTCAAAAAAAGTTGACGATCGTCGGTGATTGGTTGTTTCTATCAAGCTTTATTTATTCGGAAGACCATTCTATCCATCTGCCGGCGTTCTTACGAAGAACTAACTTATCCAATTATTTAATTTCAGCAATTATTCAAAAATGTTAAGTGTATAACACATTATTTCAACTGTTTTAAATAATACACTTTTTTCTTTGTTAAAATGTGTATTTTTATACAGCATATATTTTTTTTTTATTTGTACAAAAATCAACTATTGTTATAATCATTGAAAATAAAAACAGATTTAATAATTAAAAGATTCTAGCAAAAAATATGTTTGCCAATTTTCAAATAAATCTTTTGACAACAGAAAGTCTTTTAAATCCAATAATATCATTTACATTGATAAAAAAATAGTGATAGGATAGTTAAAAAGAATTTAAATAAAGAATATTTAAAAAAGTAAAATTATTTTAAGATTTTTTTATCATTACATTTAAATTTTATCATTATATAGAAATTGTATACATTTATAATATACAAAATTATTGTGTAATATAAGAAATACAATATTCTAATGATTAATAAAGAATATTTATGTATAAAACTTACGTATATTATAGGAGAGAGTGGGGCAAATTTCCAGATTGGGTAACTTTAAGAATGCTTAATAATCTCATACATGAAAATTTTTATCCGGGGTCAGTAAAATAGATTAAAAATATATATAAAAATGAACTTTTTTATACAACTTCTAGTAGATTACTTGATAATTTGAATTCGTAACAGCCACTTCTTTTTTTTCGCAGTGCCTTCCAAAACTTTTGGGTTGTCTAAAAATACATCTCATAATTCTGTGTGAACGAAACGATTTGTCACGTAATAATAAGTTTATAGTACATTAAAAAACAAAAATTTTGACACCTAGTATGACCCGATACGTTAAGTTTAAGCTTAGTACTGGCAGTTCAAAGATTTTTAATCATTTGGGGCAACTTTCCAATACAATGTTAATTAATAGGGATTTTTTGGAAAATCGCTTTTTTATTCATTTTATATCAATAATAATTTATTTAATATTCATACGAATATTATTATGTTAATATTATATTTTTGTGATTATTAATGTATTAATGATTAATAAAATAGTCAAAAATTAGAAAAAATTCGTTAAATAAAAAATTTAATTGTATTTTATAAATTTAATAGGTCAATCGGAAAATAGCCCCAACGCAAAATGAAAAGTTGCCCCATACATGGGGCTACTTTCCAAAAAGCAATTTTTTTTTCGATCCAAACTATTGTTATGTTAAATGAATAATAAGGAGTCTAGACCAATTTTTTAATTCAGTTTGAAGTCTAAACTTAGTGTTAATGCTTTGGTAGAGTCAATTATTTCACTACCGGAGAAGAAATCTTCTCTTAAAAAAACGTCTGGAATTCAGCCCCACCTTCCCCTATACATTTTTCTGTAAAAATTGTTTCTTATTTTATCATTTTTTTTATTTGTCAATAAATCCATTGTATCCATTACTGCAAGATGGAATGTTCTAAAAAATTAGTGTGAATAAATATTATATAATATTTTATGTTTTATAAAAAAAGAAAGTTATATAAGACAACATACTTGGATTGAACAGAGATGTAATTGTATTTACATAAGCAATATGTAATTTGCAGTACATCTGTAATAATTATATTGGCTAAAGTATTATATTTATTAAATAAATAAAAGTTTTAATATAATAAAATTAAAACGATTGATTAATTTAAATTGGAATAGATTAAAAATTATTTTATAATGATAAAATATAATTATAAAAGATAACTCCAGTAATTTAATTTTAAGTCTTGTAAATTAATTAAAAATAAATTGTATGCAAAAGTTTCAACACATAATATCAAAGTATTACTACTATCATAATCTTTTGTTACTTACCATTTTTACGTCATTGTCTTGTAAAGTAGCAATGGGAGATTGTAAAACAATTATAAATTTAATTTTTGTATTGATTGCTTATCCAAATTTGAAAAAAAAAGCATTATCAACAAATGCATCAAAATATAATACAATAAATTTCTTAATAAAATTATAAATATATATGTATGCATTTTATACTCTTCAATTGAATAAAGCATTCTTAGAAATATTTCTTGAGTGTTTGTAGCTGTTTTATTTTCTATATTTAACTTTTTCTGTATAATACCAATGAAAGTATTAACTTTATTATTAAATTGTAATGCTTCATCTGTAATACATTCAATATATTTTAATGATTTTTAAAATTAATTAAAATATTAATAACATGTGTTATTCATAACAAATTAATTTTAACATTGATCAAAACATTATAAATTATATTTCTAATCTAAGCTAAATAATAATTGTTAAAAACATCTTACGGCCTTTTCAATTGTAGCAGTACAAACAATCATGATGTATGATAAATATTATAAGAAAAATATTTTATATGACAGTTTAATATTATATTTATTTTTGATGTGTGCACAGCTGATTCTGAAACTCTGCTAAAATCCATCATATTCACATCAAATCAAAACATATTCATAGGTATACTTGTAAAAATAGAACTAAGTAAATAGATAGAAAGTAAAACAAATTTAAACATATAAAAGAACATGATAATTAATAGAACAAAAATTTTCAAATCAACATATAAGTTTATTTATACTGATGAAAAGATTGTTTTCTTACGTTTCCAATTAAATATAAAGTTCTGTGTAAACATAATTTTTTATGCTGTTTTTATTTTTAATGGAATCAGACAAATAAATTCTAAATGAATTCCACGATCGAACCCTAGATAAAGCAACGTATAATTGTCCATGATTAAATACTTCTTTTCTTAAATCGATTCCTATTTTATCAAAAGTTTGACCTTGAGATTTGTTAATTGTCATTGCAAAAGCTATTTTAATAGGAAACTGCCTTCTTTTAAAAATAAATGGATAATCACCTTCTGATGAATATAAAGTAATACGATTTATGAATACAATTTCACCCTTTTTATCGCCAGTTAATATTTCACATTTTAAAATATTATTAGATAAATTTAGAATTAATAATCTAGTACCATTACACAAACCTTCACTAATATTTAAATTTCGAATAAGCATAACAACACAATTCATTCTCAATTTTAATTCATAAGGTGGAAGTGATGGAGGGCATAAAGTATTTAAATATTCGGGTAATAAAATGTCAGTAAAACCAACATTATCACAATTTTCAGTACTATCTATACTTGTATAAATCTTTTCTGTAGCTTCATCAAGTAAAGTTACAACTTTTTCATTTATTTCGTTAACATCAGCGTTTCTTGCTGATAAAATAGCATAATTAATAGACTTTCGATAGTGCTGATTTCTAAAAATTTCACCATAAATATCTTCTACTATATCCGTTTCAAGTGGCGCAATGCAATTAGGAGGAAAATGATCAATATTCAAATTGTCATGCTCATCATTCAGTTTTCCATCTCCAACGTTCAACAAAAATTTTGCAAATTGCATTTCTTCAGGCAAAGCTCTCATATTTTGTGTTAAAGAAAATTTAATGAATTTGTGCCAATTTAAACTACGATTTATTGATAAATCTACTGTTTCACTTCGAATTCCGTTAACTTTTACAGGAAGTAATTGTCTAAAATCTCCACCTAAAATGACAATTTTACCGCCAAATAATATATTATTGTCCATAATATCGCGCAAAGTTCTATCCATAATTTCAATTGCATACCTCGGAGCCATAGGTGCCTCATCCCAAATAAATACGTCTACGCTCCTTAAATAAATGGCTTCTTCTGAATCTAATTTTATATTCGAAGACGAATCTGATAATAATGGCACTGGTAATTGAAAGATTTTGTGCACAGTTTTACCTTTAGGAAGTAATGTAGCGGCAATACCTGTAAAAGCCATCATGCATACTTTTTTATTGTTTCCTTTTATAAGATATGAAAGAGTTTCATATAAGTATGTTTTACCAGAGCCCCCTGGCCCATCAATAAAAAAACAATTATTATTTTCATCTTTATTGCAGTTTTGATTAAATACTGTATTTAAAATCTTTTCAGCTATTTCTTTTTGTTTTTCATTTAATTTATTCATCCTTAATTTGCCAATATTCAAAAGGTCATCTACGGAAACTTCATCGTTATCGATCATCGAAAAATTGTCTTTTATTGTATTAATTAATATTTGAAATTGTGAAAGTTCAGAAATATTTTTACCTTCCTGTTGAAGTATACATTGAATATCAATAATGGCCTTAGTATAACTTTCTTCTTTAGAAAAGCGTCTAATAAAGTCTTCAGACATTGCTTGTTTAAAATCTTCCCACAATTTATACGGTTCTAATGGATTACAATATATTAGAATACGAGCAAATAAACTTCGAAGCTGTCTTGGCATCATGAAAACTGCAGCTTCCCTCATTGCTCTTTCCCATTCTTCATCATTTTCAATGAAACCAAGAGATAGGCAAGCAGCTGTAAAAGTTTCTTTAATTTCCCCATTTACTGTTTTTAAGTGATCAAAACTTGTAGCTCCTTTGACTCTCATCAATAAGATTCTTAAATGAAATAATTCAACTTGGGATGGGCTCACTGTGTACATACGACCCATGCATTTAGTGTACTTTTTCCTCTTATACCATTTACTTTCTTTTTTTCCAAAAGTATTTTCTGTTTTTTTAAAGACATAATGTTCAGGAATATTAGGATACAAATAATTGCGAGCTTCAAGATCTCGTAAATTAAGAGCAAAGTAATACATTAACATTGTAACTTGTTCCAATGCATTTTGAATTTCTAATTCATCAGGATTAGTATGAATGGTGACATTTTGAAAATTTGGGAGATGCACTGGTAAACGCACAATAGAATGGCTTTTATCATGCAATGGTTTCGATAAAATTCTCCAAACTGCCTCAGACGGACCAACGTAACGTGTTTCAACAAATTGTTTTATTTCATCATGTTCAACAAGTGTCTCATTTGTAGTATTAGTAATAATAACTGATGCAGCATCGTGTCCTTTGTATATGTACTTATGTATATATTTTATAGATTGTATACTTGAGCAAATTTCAACATTTATATGACAATTGAACATCAAAGATAATACTGGACAATAAGGAACTACATGCCGGTTGTCTACCTTGTAATTATTCGGACGCGTGTAAGTTTTTCCGTTATCTTTTCTGCGATAAATGGGATAACTATTAACATCAATAATAGTTTCATTTTGAAATTTTTTGGAAATTTTTTTTGAACATTTTCCATTAACCATACACCAATCTGCACAAGGTCCATGTATCATATTATTCATAATAATATTGTGCAATTGAGGATGATCGTCTGCATCAGGAATTTCAGCTGAAATAAAATTATCAACTTTTTGAACATTATCAATTTTACAATTTTTAACCAATGTTATAAGCAGATGACAATGTGGCAAACCACGTTTTTGAAACTCAATTACATAAATATACGCTGCTACTTCACCAAAAAATTTTTCTTTCACAATAAAATCAAGTAATGCCTTATTTTTTAAATAAAAAACTCGAGCACAGAGATCAGGTCTATCTGATGCTTGTTGCCCTAACAATAAATTATCTTGTATTTCTTTCCAACGGGGATTGCAAGTTATAGTAATGAACAAATCAGGTTTACCTTTTTTTTGAGTTTGAGTCATAGCATCATGATAACACTGTAACATATAACGTGGAGATCCTACAAAAGTTGATGGTAAAATTTGTATTTTTCCAATCCTTGTGTTTTCATTGCTGTTAGTTTTTTTTTCTAAATAATCCATGACACCTTTATAAGATGCGACGCGCAATTGAGCTTGATGTGATTTACAATATTCTATACGATCTTTTTCAATTTTAACATAAGAATCGACTAAATATTGTTGAAATAAACGTCGACCTTTTATTAAAGGATTAAAGTCATCTCTATTAGCTATTTGATATTTTATATATGCAGCTCTTGAAATTCTACTTTTACCATCCTTTCGAATCATATCTTTATGCCAGCCTCGAGAACCGTAAGGATAAAATAAAGGATAAATCCATGGTTCAACGTTTGGATCCATTGAACTGACTCTTTGCAATTCTTTTGTATTTTTATTACGCACAATTACATAAGCATCAGGTATTTCTCCATCAGCAGTAGTAGAAAAGATAGCAGCAACTTCATTTGTTCTCTGAAAATTATAACGCCTTTTATCTTGTTCTCCTGGTTTTAATGAAAAAAGTAATTGTAATTCTTGATCTGATTGGTAATTTTCTTGTTTTCTTATTTCTTCACCCATCATTTCATACGATTGAGCAAAAATATTATAATCTCTCATAATTTTTTCAAGCATTTTGACTATATCTATATGTACTCCGGTATTAAATGCTTTCATTCGATGCTCAATTGCTTCATTCGCATCAACAATGAAAAGTTGACCATATGAAGGATTTTCATTTGCTGCAGGGTATGCAGCAGTATTAATTTGATAATAAATTTGTCCTTGTATTTTAAAACAGTAAGGACCAGGTCGTCTATCACTGAAGTTTATTAAATTTGCATTAAAAGAAGCAAAAGAAAATAAATTATTATAAAGTCTAATACTCTGAAAAAATTGCTGAGATAATTCATGTTCTGAATCAAATAATTTTTTTAATTCAATGGGAAATTCAGGAGTGGGTAAAAGTTTGACATTACCGTGATTACAACAATCATTAAAAGAATCACCTTTATTACTGACTTTCTCATTTGCAAAGTGTTTAGCTTTACAATGAATACATTTGACATTCATTTCTCCAATAAAATTTTCTGTAATTTCTAAAACAGTATTGTTATCAGATTGAGTTAAAGTTCTTGGTATATCATCATTCTGAACGTTTTGATTATAATAACAATGATCATGGTCAATATTAGTATTAATTGAATTTTCACGCATATTTGAACTTTCCAAAATAATATTAAAATTGCAACGAACGACATTTGAATCCTTCAACACATCCAATTGCGTAACGTTTGGAGTATTGTTGTGATTTTGTTTATGATAACAATGATCATGTTTCAATGCTAATCTCATACTTTGAAAATCTTCCGAATTTTCGAAGTTACGATCGTGTTCGTTACAGATAATATTAGAAAGTTCATCAACATTTAATTCTGTAATTCTTTTTGATTACCATAAAAATCGTTACGATTATTACTGCAAGGATTGAAATCATGTTCTTGTCTTACATTAAAGACTCCATTGTCGTTAACCGTACTTGAAACAGAATTTCCACATGTAATTTTATTTAAATTTTTTTGTTCTAAAATTTTTTTTCTATAATTACGTTGATTTAATCTTACCTGTTCTAATCTACGTCTTTTATACTCTTCTTCTTCTATTTCAGTTTTAATTTTTCTTTTACGTCCCATTTGACGAAAATAAAAATAAATCTTTCAATACTTTTTGAAATTCAATAGTTTAGAAAAAGCAACAATTTTTTCTTAATTTTAATTTATGAATTTACAAAATAAATAAAATTACAATTTCAGTATTTTTAAGAATAATAATAATAAATTTCTTAGGTTTAATGTAGGTATATATAGGAATAATAATAATAAATTTCTTAGGTTTAATGTAGGTATATATAGGAATAAAGGAATACAATGAAATAAAAATATGTAAAATATATAAATATTCTCAATGAAATTTATTATAAAAATTCATGAAATATAATTATTCATTATAAGTAAATTTGTACATCTCACATCACCTATATATAGTTCGCCTTTGATATTTATTTCCTTTATATCATAAATTTGTGTAACATTTATTAGTTATTAATACTTCATTATCAATTTTGTTTTAATATTTTAAAATACGATATTTAAAATATTTTTCAATAAATATCCTTTAAATTTATTTGTGAAAATATTGTGCAAATATTGTGCTTCAAAATATTGTGCTATAAAATACTTTTCTATAAAATACTATATTTCAAAATTTTATTCATTTAAATATTTTTTTTTATTTTTGAAAACAATTGTCCTATAAAATATTTTCCTTCAAATTTTAACCAATATTCTCCTTTAATTTTAACCTTTACAATATTCTCCTTTAATTTTGAAAACAATTATCCTTATATTTTCCTTCAAATTTTCACCTTTTGAATATTCTCATTCAACACATTTATTGTTAAAGATCTGAAACACCTGAAACAAAAAATAATTTATTATATTAATTTTTCATTATTTTAATATTTTAATTATTAATAATATAATTTGTAAAGAATTTGTCTGAATAGTTAAATTAATAAATAAAATTATACTAAACAAGGCTTAGTTATAAAAAACATTAAAAATTCTAATTCTTTGAAAAAGTGTAAAACATTGGCTGCGATAACTGTAATCAACCTATGGATCAGACTACAGAATAACACTTGATATACAATAAAATCTAAAGCAAAACACAAAACTCTTTTATAAGATTTTTATTGAAGATTATAAAGTAGCCTTGTATAGAAAAAATATTATTTAAATAAACAATAACAAATTATCAATAATAATCTACATAACTATATTTAAATTCAACTATGGGTCATTCTTTTAAATATTTTTTAAAATTATGGATTCATAAACGTACGTTTTGTCTTTAACGCTAATTTAAATTATTAAATATATTGTGTTCATATGTAATACATTAAATAATATATGAAATTGTGTTTAACTTAATTATTAACAATAATAACTTAGTCATCATCCCAATAATTTATTACATGTCAATTCACATAGTATATTATATCATGTGCACATTAACAACACCGTTGTTAACATGAAATATGTAATATTTTTAATACAAATTAAAGATAATTTAAAGATAGATTTAAAAACAATGCTTAACTGGAATTTTGGTTTTACAAAGATAAATGTGTTAAGACTGAAAAAATCTGCAATAAACACTAAAATAAACAAAGTAAAAAATTCGATTAATAAAAAGAATTTGAAACATCAGATAATTGTTTTTAAATAATATACATAGTCAAAGTAAAAAAAATAAGCCCATTAGACTAAAAAAAAAGATACAAGTTACAGATACAAAACAGTTACATAATTATATTGGTTAGTATATCTATTTGAAAAACAAATCCGTTGCCACTTGTATTTGAGTTACAACATATTTGTTTTTCATATATGTCACTGTATTTTTTTTAGTGTAACGGATATAATTTTATTAAATAATTATAACCTGCAAATCTTATCGCAGCAGTCGCAGCAGTAAAAAAAATAAAACGGCAAGTAGGCTGACTTGCTTTTTTCTTGAAAACAATATCTGTTTGTGTGCGCCCCCTTTGCAGTTGCAGTCACTCTCTTTCCGATATCTGCACAAATAAATACTTATATACCAAGTATTTTATATCACCATGCGTTTCTGTATAAACAGATAGCAAACTATATCTCATTATAATTCTATACTCCGTTCCACTGTTTTATCGATAATGCTCCGAAGTTGACTCTATATAAAACTCTATTTTCATAGTAATGCGCATAAAGGAGTAGCCACAAATAGACCGTGTCGTGTCGTGACGACGAAAAATGAGTTTGACATCTATTAAATTGAGACTCTATGAATGCCTTTTGAACCAATGGTCAATGAGCATAGAGTCTCAATTTAATAGATTTCAAACTCATTTTTCGTCGACACGACACGACACGGTCTATTTGTGGCTACTCCCTTATGCGCAATTTCGCTGTGTCGGCCAATGAAAATTTTTTGATAACGCTTTGAAGTTGTCTCTAAACTTTCAATTCGAGTCTAAATCGACCATCAATTCGACTCTAATCGCTATCTCCCTTTTATAGATGGACAATGTCAAAATGTTTTGGTTAGTTTTTTTTATGTATGAGAAAAAAAATAAAAGAAAGCTTGCATACATGAAGCCAGCGCTAAGCGAAAAACAATGACAAATGGTTCTAAAATTTTTCGCGCACCGGAGTGTGTAAAAAGACTGCTTCGCACACTGAACACTGACACAAAAACTGTGTTTCGCACACGGGTGTCTTAAAAAATATATATCCAAATTAAAAATGTTTTTTATTTACTTTTTAAAAATTGAGTGATAATTATTTGTAATAAATCGAAAAAAAATAATTATTGATGTTTTTAATTAAGAATTTAAAAAGTTGTTTTACATGAAAAATTATTTATATTTTTATATAATCATAATATATAAAAGTTATAAATAAGCGCTAACTTTTCACAATTTTATCTTTTTTTTACTTTTTCATCTTTCACAGTTACTTTTTTTTGTATTCTATTTATCCTC
Organism: Anastatus disparis; assembly: GCA_017163975.1. Lineage (NCBI taxonomy): Eukaryota > Metazoa > Arthropoda > Insecta > Hymenoptera > Eupelmidae > Anastatus > Anastatus disparis. The sequence goes on from JAFFSR010000185.1 coordinate 45,774, forward strand.
CTTTCTCTTTTACTTATCCATATACACTTTTCTCTGCGTGTTTCTTCTTTTAACTTTACCCCTTTAACATTTTTCAACGGCACCAAAACTCTCATTCTCTTTCTCTCTTATACGATTCTTTTTTTCGCTCTTCTGCTTGCACACTTTGCCGGATGCTTTCAACGCGCTAAAGAACTTCTCTTTTCGACTTTTATCGCCCGGCTCTTTTCTCCAGTCCTCTTCTCTTTACTCCTCATTCTTTTCTCTTCTTCTATTCTTTTTTCTTTATTTCATTTTTCCGCCAATTTTTTTTTTGCTGCCTCTTTTTTTAACAGCGTGCGTGATGCTATGTGAAATGCTTTTTTCTGGGATTTGATTATATGAAAAAAGAGAGAAATAGAGAGAGAAGAAATTGTTCTACGAAAGACTGGACTCACAGATTTTCTTTTTCAAATTTTAATTGGACCGTGTTTGAATTTCAAGCTTCAAGGATTTCTTACTCGTGATATTAATTATATTAATATGAATTCGTCAGAAGTCCTTTTTTCTTTTATGTTGTATGAATATCTTCTTTTTTTTTATTATTGTAAGTTATATAGTTCATTTAAATTCTATATGAGGTCGTCAATGGCTCATTCGGTAGAGCCATGGATTCGTAATCTCGAGGTCCCGAGTTCGAATCCCGCTCTCAGCAGCTGATTGATACAAGCACCACTGTTCATTACATGTGCTTTATTCACAAATACACTGAAACGACCTCCATCGCTAATTAGCATCGCTATGATAGCATAAATACAGCGACGTTGAATAAAATAAATAAAAAAAAACATGATCTCCAGAATTTTATAGTGCATTGCAAATCATTGAAATTTGAAAATTTTTAATGAAAATGCTTTATTTTATTTGTTTAAATTTTTTCATTTTTATCTTGAATTTTATTTTATTCGGTCATACTTATTTTTATTATTTTTTTAAAAACTGAAGATATTGTCATATATTATTAATTATTGGCAAATTAATCGAACAATCATATACATTCCTTTTACATTTTTAAAATTGGAAATGATATTTTTAATCAATTTTTAATTTAATACGGCATTAATACATAAAAAATTCTGTGATTGAAATTGTAATGAATATTTTAAAAAATTTAATATTGATATTAACTTTTCATGTGTAATTTAATATGCATGAATACAGTTTTTTAATTAAAAATAGTAAATTTCAGTAATACATTTTTCAAGCTTTTAAAAAACCATTTTTAATAACAAATTTTTTCATAGTATATCCAGAAGAGTATTTGTAATTTGTAAACTTTGAATGAATTATAACTATATATATTTGAATTAATGTTTACTAAAAAATAACTAACTATAAGTAATATTTAAAACTCAAAATATTTTTATTTATGCAAATTACCAGTCAAACATTTATTTAACAATTTTATTTTATTGTACGTATTCTATTTAAAAAAACGCATACATGTGCACAATTCTACCTTATTCAATATTATACCAATCATTTTTCCTCTTCTTCGGTCATATCAAAGAAACGAAATCTTCCATCAATTCGCAATTTTCTCTGACCAAAATCAAGAAAGATTGAATTTTTTTCGTCACAGTACGTTGGGACTAAATCTGCTTGTCCGATTTTCCTATAGAAAAGAAAACTCAATTCCATCTTAACGTGGTACACGTATGCACGTATATGTACGTATAGATAGAAAAGATCATGAGATATATAAGTAAAGGATTTCTACACGCACTTGGCAATTCCAATATTACCCTTTTCTATTCGCGAGAGAGATATATGCTTGTATTTTTTTTTGTTCAAGTATAGACCTTTTTTATGATTGAACATTAAATTTTGTCCCTGCATAGCTTTCATATGTATATTACGACGGCCACTTATGCGATGATGGCCTCTATATGCTTGAGAATAATCTTGGTCTGTATTGTGTTTTTGATAGGTTGTCTTGTAAAGCTGAGATTTAAATGCTAAAGCTTTAGGCTTTTTTATAATGTATTTTCATTTATAAATTATGTATTGCAAGCAAAATTTTTATATTGAAAAAGTAAGATTTACACTTATATGAAAATGTGATTTCGAGATTCACAAGAATTAACTGTATAAAAGTTATGATTTACTTATCTAATTTATTGTATAAATATTTAAAAAATATCTAATAGAAAATTCAGTTTTTACAATGAAAAATAATCGTAATAATTATACAAAACATTAAAAGTTTTTGATTCGAAATATAATATGTATACAACAATAATTTATTAACTTTCATTCACGTAAAAAACAAACACATAAATCTAGCTTTACGTTAACGATGACTATTCTGTATGATTTACAGTGTTTACAAATGCAGATTCTGTGACGACTACGAATTTAATGAGTTTCACTATTATATATTACATTCGTTCGTACTGTTATTTTAATAACTATCATCATTTTTACTATTGTGTTAATTTTGTCGTATATAATTGTTACTGTTATTATAAATTTATATAAAACTAAGTTATCTTATCAAAATAGGATTTAAATGAAATAAACCGCTATCTTTTTAATTTTTATAAAAACGTTTTTTGAGTAAACTTTATCAATATAATTGAATTAATAAAAATAACTTTTGAATTTCGTGACCTGATTTGTATCTTATAATATAGTTTTAAAAATTCATATTTAGATAATAAAATTTAAACATTTTTACTCTTTGTACAAACAACAAAATATTTTCTTCAAATGACACGAAAAAAATCAAAAACATATATTTCATGTTACGCAAGCAATTTCCATTCGCTTAAAAAAAAAGGAAAGAATTGCCGTACTGGGAGAAATACATAAAATCATAGCCGCAAAAGCTTTACAGATTATTCATACGTTTGTGCGTCTATCGCGTTTAACGTGTATAGATATACAGCTACAAACGAGGCGTATACCGACATAAAACCTCGTCAACGTTAATTCGAAACACGTTTTACACAAAATGCAGAAGCAGTCCAAAAAACGAGAGTTATAAACGCGGCCAAGAATTATAACACACTGGGAATAAATCCTTCGCTCAGCTGTGAGAGAGAGAACACTTTTCATATTGCTCGTTATATACTATGGATAACGTTTTGTCAAGTTATCATAATTACCCTTGACTGCACCCTCTAGAATTCCTTTTTTTTTTAATTTCTGCAATGTATTTTCAAGGATGCTTTATACGTATATATACTTGGTTTCATGGAATGAAATTCGTTCATAGCTAATATTATTTTGTTATTAAAATTTGCTAAATGTCATATTTTTAGTTGAAATGGAATCTTTGACGGATTTTCATTAACGTTTGTTAATTACAATATTTTGATTTTGGCATTGTTTTTTATTCTTTTTTGGTCTTTATTTTTTATTCTTTTTTGGTCTTAATTTTTGTTATCGAAGCATCGTTAATATTTGCTCTTATTTTTACAATTTAAAAAATAATTAAAAATCAATGAATAAATAATGTTTACTGTAATAAAATAATTTGTTTTGCTTAAATTTTATTTATCGTTTGAATGTTTGTTATTGTCAATTTAATCGAATAATCATTGCAATATACATCTCTCATTCTCTCTCGTATTTGCGGTTCTCGAGCTATTCAATTTATTGATGTAACCGAATTTACACATTTTGGGTGAAATTGTCGCCAACATCAATTGGGTTTCGCTAAAGGTACTATACTGTTTTCGAGATTGATGTACACGAGAAGCACTGCGTTTGTTTTCTGTTTGTGTTACTGTCCCACTTTCCTTGTTTAGGATTGATGCAGATTCTTGATCTATATTCGGTTATATATCGTCATTATATAAATATATTTTTTTGTTAATAAATTAAATATCATATATTTTTTAACTTTCTATTGTTCAATATTTCTAATTTTCTTTACTTAATAATATTTATCAAACAGAAATTTTATTAAAGAACTCATTTTATTTTATATTTAATCAAAACTTGTAAGAGTTTAATGATTAATATTCAATAAAAAAAAATAACCTACTGCGACTTAGTTCCCATGATAAAACATGGTGGCGCTCTATGCTAGTAAATATTTTTATCTCATTCTAACCTCAAAATCGCAACTTTTTTGCTCATTTTCGGCTCTCATGAGCTAAATTACATTATTTACCTCTGGTGTAAAGGCTTTTTTACGAAACTCGATACATCCCTCGCCTTCGGCTCGGGCTGTAAACCTCTCGTTTCGTAAATCCAGCCTTTCCACCCCAGGTAAATAATGTACTATTTTTTTTTCAGTGTAGTTGATTTAACGTCGCTGTATCTGTGCTATGACGGAGGTTTTTTCAGTGTGTTTGTGAACAAAGCACATTTAAATTTGCAGTGGTGCTTGTATAAAATTAGCTGAGAGCAAGATTAGAACTCGGGCCCTCGAGATTACGAATCCGTCACTCTGCCGAGTGAGTCATCGAAGACCTCTTTGGTGTGATGTATAGGTGTATGATTTATACGCAGTTACCGACATTGCAGTTTCCTAGATTTTTTATTTTTATTCAAAAGATCTTCTGAATTATTTATGTCATGTTTTTTATTAATTAAAGCGTAAGAGTATGGAGATATTTCTTAAACTTTTGAATGAAGTATAAAAAATTTGGAAAACCATAATATCGGTATTTTGTATCCTCTTAAAAAAACTAAGTATTTGCATGATAAAATAATGAAAATTCAAATACATAAAAATCACTGTGATTCTATATTAATTTATAATATTAATTTAAAAATTGATTCACTGCATTTTTTTATACTTATATCCGTAAAATATTTTTAAAATATTAAAATTCAATGATTGTTGAAAACACGGTCTTCAGCATATTAAATTGAAACATAGTACACATTTAATCCTTAAAACATTTAATCAGAGAACTGATATAGCTCAAAGCTGTAAGGACAACGCGTCCATCAAGTTGTGTTAGTATATAACATTAATCCGGTTTTCCTTACTCGATGACGACATACAATCCCCATAACGTATAGGCGTGCGTTAACAGATTACACAAGCAAAAAGGGAGGAAGACGAAGAGAGTACGAATGAGGATAATACGATCAGTATGGAACAGTCAACGTAAATATATGTATAAACACCTTTCCTGGCTGCTTTACGTATTATTAACAAAAAAGGGCTTGAAAGAAGACAAGGATAACGTAGATGAGAATGTGATTTAATGTAAGATGAAAAACACATCGAGGAGGTTGACAGAAGCTTGGTTTCTATAGAGGATGTTCGTGATTTAATAAAATTTAAATAGAGATTTTTTGTTTTCTATTAAATATAATTAAAAGATATTTTTTGTTTATAATAATTAATTATATTCATTAAAATAATCATTGAATCTTGATTTTATTACCAAAAATATATAAAGTACACTATACAATCAAGGTTTACTGTTTATACAATTTAGCATTTTAAACTGTTTCATAATAAAAGTTTTAATAAGGTTAATTTGAGCAAATAAAAAGAACAAAAAAAAAGTCTAATCAACAGACCTTGTTAAACTAAAAATAAAAAAATCTCTCTTATAACAAAGAATTTCATCTATACATTTTTATTACAATGAAAGTTAATAATAGATAAGAAAATGAAGTAAATTTCGTTATATATAAAGTAAACGTAATAAAATACCTGCAACCGTTTGAGTCACATCATTACAGTCAATATGACGAGAACGACAAGCCAAGCTACTTTATAGAGGAGCCGTCTTTATTTCCAACCTCTTCTGTGAAACTCTTGTTATAATATAAAGTTCATTTCTCTCTCTCTCTTTCTCTCTTCATCGTTAAATCTCTCACCTTCTTTTTTAATACCACTACCATCGTCATTGCTCCTTATTTTTTTATTCCTTTTTACTCAAACGATTATCTCTCTCTCTCACCAACTTATTTTCTACGAAGCTTTCTTCTTTAACTTCTCATTCTTCTCGTCTTGTTTCTTTTTTTTTTTTTTTTCACTCATAGCCAGTATTCTCCACTGATTCATTTTTCTTTTTTTTCTTAATAGAAGAGTTATATATAGTGATCTTTGTCGTTTCTCTTTTTCTCGTAAACTCCGTAAACGAAATTACTATATAACAAGAGTATAGAGAGATGCTAGAGGTATAGAGAATGGCAAAAGGTATAGATAGGAAGTTCCTTGTCTTCTCTACCCTTTCTCTCTCTCCCTCTTGGGGTGATAATTCGGTTACGTTGTCAGTGTTTGTGTCAGTGTTGTTATATACGTTGTCATGGCGCGCGAAATTGCACTTTGCCTCTCTCTCTCCCTCTACCATCCCAAAACCTCCTTTACTTTTTTTTTCTTGATATATATATTATACAAAATGGTTATATATACGTACACATAAAATTATATAACAGGAGAAATGAATTTTATACATAAGAGAAAAGAGAAAAAAATTATATCTTCTCGTTGAGAGTGCGAAAAGAGATTAAGTTTTAGAGGTAGAATAAATGCTCGAAATTAGAAGAATTTTTTAAATGTATTTACTAAAAAACGGAAGTAATCAAAAGTAAGACTCGTTTATTACATGTATTTAATTGATGTTTTAAAGCCGTCTGGTTAATTTGTAGGATCTTTTGTACTTGTGAAAAAAAGTGTTAAATTTTTTTTGGGTTATTTAAGATACATATATGTAGGAAAAAGGTTTTCTTTTATTCTTTTGAAGGTTCACTAAATGCTTACAAATTGCGAGCGTGAAATATTTTTTAATTAGGACTTCTTTTTGCGAGAGGAAGAAATTAATTTGTCAAGAAGGTTTTTATGTGTAAGCAGCGGTGAAGGTTATCTCCGTACAATCAAAGCAAAAAATTGGCTTTATTTAAAAAATTTTTTTTGATTATATGAAAATTTCAGTGTTTGGATTAATAAATCAATAAAGTCTATGAAATTAAATTATTTTTACTCAAAACATAGATTTTTATAATTTTTCCATAGGAAAAAATTGTAATTTTTGGAAATTATTTCATTTATCTTGTCAGTTTTGAAAGAAAATCATTTATTTTGATGTTCTGTATTGATTTATTAGCTTCAACATTCAAAATTTTGATTGTACTGAGCTAATCTTCTTAGTATCCATAACCTATTTAAAATACCATAATTTTAATTACTACATGAGATCTTCAATGGTTCAGTATGTAGAACGATGGATGCGTAATTCGATGCCCTGAGTTCAAATTCCGATATCGCCCTATTAATACAAGTACCACTGAACAATACATGTGCTTTGTTTACAAACATGTTGAGAACTTGAATCGTTAAATAGCATTGCAATCATATAAATATAGCGACGTTAAATGAAATAGGTGCTGTACTGAATTTTTAAATGCAGCGCATGATAATTATTATTTTCATTTTTCATTGCAATATTTCAATTGAAATACCAAAGGCCCCTATACATAAATAATACTTCATAATAAATATAATAATACGACCTATATAAATTCTATGGTCATGAATTTTATAGCTCATATTGAAACTTTTGAAAACCAGTTCGTTGGACGTTTATCATTAAAAGTCATTGTGAAATGTGATTCGTCAAAGTATTATAATCTCCTATAAATTTCTCTCTTTTCATGCTCGTTCGAATTCAGTGAATTTTATTACCGTACGTGCATACATTTAACTTCGACCAGTCGCGTTTTAACTTATTCTGCACGTGTATTAAGTGTAACGTAAGAAGAAAACTTGGCGCCATGCTGTATGTGCTTTGTTGAGATGTGATTTTAAGAGTATTAAACTGCTTGGGTGTTGTTGGTTGCGATAATAAACGGCCGTACGTGTAAAAAGATCTTTTTGCTTTGGCTACGACCAATATAGGAGGTTCTGTATTACACGTAAACGTGTGCTTATAGAAATTTTGTTGAGACCACATAAAAGTGAACGAGAGAAGAAAGAATATAGAAAGGTTTGCAAAATGTACTGAAATAGCCATTTATTTACTGAGAAAAGATTTCTATTATTTACAGAAATTTTTAATGCATTAAAATATTTTTTTTTAATAGTTTTTCAAATATTTTCCTATTAATATTTAAATACATTTGGATCTTTAAAAACAAAAAATTTTTAAGAATTGATTATTTCTTTTAATATGAAAAATAATAACAATATTTAACTTATTCAATATTTTATGTAAATTATAATCAAATTCGTAAAAGTTTCATATCACGTATTGAAATCAATTAATTAATAATCAATTGCCCTTTTTACAAATGGAAAACAAACCGACATTAAACGAATTAATCATTAATTTTCAAGTTTATTAAATTTCAAACAAGAATCGTGTTATAATTTTATCTACATCATAAAAAAAAGCAAAAAGATCTCAGGAGCTTAAAGTGTTAAACAAACAAAAAAAAAGTTTAACTAACCCAGACCTTTATGTCTCTTTAAACACGCGTTTAAAGGTAAAAAAAAATCCGAGAGAGAAAAAAAGAGTAGAGTATATATGAGGACAATATATAAAGCGAGAGCTAGCATGTAATATTTACGTCGCGGGTCATTACGGCACATTAAGCCATCGCATACTATGCGTTTTACCCCACAAAACTAATATACAACGATGTGTCCCTGTGTGTATATAAGCTTTTGCGCAAGCCACTAACGTTATACGAAAATATACATATAAGTTTAAAACCAGAATTTGTTGCAAGCGTCGCTGTTATTCTATTTTATTATACGCTCTTTCTTTCTCTCTTTTTTTTCCTTCTTTTTTTCGCTCTGAAAAATTGAGTTCTGCATTTTAATGGAACAAGCGCGAAAATGTTGTTAATTTGATTTTAATGCGGGAAATTTGCTAGTCACAATGAATGGGGATTCTTTTTTTTTTAATTTTCATTGCTATTATAGTGATGCTTCTTTTTTTTGTTTATTTTTTAAACATTGCAAAAATTTGAAAAATAATAGAAAATTTTTCATTATAAGTTTATTTTATTCATAAAATTTGAAATCACATTAACTTTTTTTATGCAATATATTTTTCATCGTAAAATAATTTCAATTTTCAACGAATAAGTACAAGTAAACTTTTCATATTTTACTCGGAATCTATAATACCTACTTTTGACGATAAAACCAATATTTTAGCACTCACTTGAATCGCTAATCCAGAGAGCAATAAACTCTCCAAAAAAAAAACGAAGTCACGAAGTCAAACTTCAAAAACTTCTCCATTGAATCAAGCTAATAAAAAAAAAGAAAGTAAAAGACAGGAACTCGCGCAATCCTCCAATCAAAACTTCGGTATGCTTGCAAAAAGTATCTGGGTTACGCGGAGCTTTTCCTTTTATACTAGTCTCTTTACTCTCTCTCTATTTCTCTCCCCTCTCCTTTGCATTGCATAATAAGAGTATGCACTTTAAGGATAAGAACAGAAGCTTTGGATATATATATATGTATACATAGATATAAATGGAAGGAGAAATTCGATTTTGTCCTGTAAGTGTCGTCCAGTTTCTTTAGGTTCAAAACTTCCTCCCTCTCCCTCTCTTTTCTCCTTTTTCAAGTTTGAATTAAGAATCCCAAAACGACGGGTGGGGAGAGGAGAATAGATCGTACTTGCCGCACAAATCATTCCAACTTTTCGTCGATCGAAAAAGGAAAGGGAAAGAATAAAGGGACGAGATAGATGGAATAAAAATAAAGTAGAAAAGGATAGAAGAATCGAAGAAGAGACTGGAAATGGTCGAGAGATTTGTTCAGGCGTAAAATTGGAATGATATAGCGGATAGTGGTATTCACAGGTCGCTTCGGATATATCCCGTAAGGAAAAGTTTCGATCGCCAACAGCAACGAAACCTTATTCTTCTTCTCTTTCTCTCTTATACACGTACACACACAAAGAAAAGATTGAATTATTTTCCATAGAATAGACAGAGAAAAGGAAGGAGTTGAAAAAAAAGTTAAATTATACACAGGTTTTGATAAAGTTGATAGATTTTATTATTTTTTTTCTTTCCTTCAGAACTTGTTAAGTTGTGCATCGTTAACGACATTGAAATATTTTTATAACGAAGTTAATCGATCGATAAGGATTACCTTTTTTTTCTTTTGTAAGATTTTTAACGAACGTAATCCTAAGTATTTCTCATTTTTTCCTTGTTTTCGGAAACAATTGTTTATACAAAAAACATGCTGATACTGATAATTAATAGACAACAATCTCACGAAACTTTGATTAAAGTCAGAAAGTCAAATCAAAGAATCGAAAGCTGCTTGTGCAGAAAACAAGTCTCAGTTTATACACACACATAGAGAAACGTTAAATGCAAACTGATTATAAACCATACTACTTTTGTAAAGATTCTATACTAAAACTTTGTTAAACTTGTTCTTACAATTTGCATTATTATAAACCACAGCTTCGTATACGACTTCTGAATGTCAGCACATTTCTTGTACAAAAGTTTTGAGTTGAACTGGTGTATCGTGGAATTTTTAGATTTTATAATTTGAATTATATCATATGTATGCTAATATTCGTTAACATATTGTGATAAGACGTTATGATATTGCATATATTATGATTTAGAAAATTTAAGATTCTAAATAATTTATGTTCATTTGGTATGTTTAGATTCTTGTTGAAATATTTTATTGATTTATTCAGGAATAAAAAGTGTTAGTAAGGTAGTGGAACCAATTATTGATCATTTAAGGAAAAGCTTGAAAAAAATACAAATAATTTAATTTTTAATAAATAAAATTATATAAAACCTATTTTGTTAGAAAATATAGTACTTATTTATCGCGAAAATAATTAATTTTATTCATTTTATGCAATAAATATTTTTTAATTTCTATTTTATTTTAAGCATCGTAAGAACCAATTATTGATCAGCATTTTAGGTTAGGAACCAATTATTAATCAAGGGAAGAACCATTTATTGATAACATTAAATTCTGGAAACTAGGATGCATAAATTCATTTATTTTTTAAAATAACTTTATCTTATAAAGTTAAATCTTGTACAGATATTAAATTTTATATTAAATAATAATAATTGAAACTAAAATTGCAGCCTTAAACAACATATTTAAATATAATTTAAGTATGTATACATTCATGAATACAAGGAAAACGATTCATTATTAAAATACTCAAAAATAGTGCATAGTTACTGCTTAAAACTATAAAATTTGTAATAAATTACATTTTTTTTTAATCAGTCTACTTTTTCTTTTTTAATTATTTTTTTAGGCTTGATATTCTTTAATATTATAATTTTATTTTGTTTTACCAGTTGACTTTTACATGACAAATTTTCAACGATCTCTAAATGTAATTGTTTAGTCTGAGCTTCTAATAATGATCGTTTTTCTTCTGATGAGTTTTCAAACGTAAATATCCTTTACTTTTTGTGTATAATGTTTTGCTAGCTCGTCTTACTTTAACTCCTGTCCTAACCTCATTTACAGCTTTTTCCATATCGGAATCATTGTTTTTCTTTGTACTGTTTTTTTCTAGAAAAAACCAATGAAATAATAAATATAACTAATTTAACTTTATAAATATTTTATTTCTTTTAAAATAACTTGAAAAAATCATTAGAGATTCGATTATCAATAATAGGTTCCCTGCATAATTTAAGTAACCAATTGATAATCATTAAAATAAATAAGGCTTAGTTGTATAAATAAATTCGTACCTCTTTTAATTTTGCCATTTTAATGCTTTAATTTATGTTTAAAGAATCCCTTTAATGAAAATATCACTCAAAAGCAAAGAAAAAATGCATTAAGTCCACTCACTGTTCTTCCGCCATTGCTTAAGCTGTTGCCCGTGCAAACACATGAAACGTAACAGACGATTTTCATGAATTTTTTTTTCAAATTTGACAAACTGATTGAGCATAAAAACTTTTGAAATAAGTTTATCAATGCTTTATTTATTAAATATAATTTCTTTTTAATAAAAAAAAATCTTAAAACTATTTTAAAATAAATTTTTTTACAAAATTATCATTATTTGGTCCCCGATCAGTGATTGGTTCCACTACCTTAATAATAATTGCAAAAATTTTATTTATAAATTTGGCTTTTTATTAGAAAAAAAATTATTTTTTGCTTATGAATTATTTAATATCATTTTTAAATGTTTAAAAAGTTTTTCATCAAAGATTCAAAAGTTCTTTCAACTTCAAAAAATGCTAAATTTTTCGATCATAAATTCTTATATTATTTGTCTTGCACACTTAAAATTATAGTTATTATTTCAACTCTTTAATTTGAAATTTTATGAAATTGATCTTTTTCGTCGCAAATATTAAAAAAAGTAAAAATAAAAGAAATATTTAGAAGCCATAGCGTTTACTTAAAATCACTTTTTCAATCGGTAAAAGAAGTAAATGAAATGCAATTAGCTAGTCGAAGGAAATTAACAAGCCATTCAAAGAAAACCTCGACTACAAAGTTAGTACGATTCCCCGGCGTTGGTATTCCGTTTGTTTTTTAATTCCAATCAATTAAAACCTTTCCTATATCAGAGTAGTAATAGTTAAAAAAAGAGGAAGAAAAAAAAATTCGAAACGCAGTAAAAGTCGGTCAAGTGGATAATGCAGAAGGTGCAAGTGCGCAAAATTTTCTTTTTTTTTGTTATTTCGATTTTTATTCGTCAGATCAAATGACGAGAGGTTTACTTTGCACAGAGAACTTGACGTAATTAAATCGATTTTTCACTCAAATTTTTCATTGAATTTCTATGGTTGATTTTTCGTTCCTCATTTTTAAAGGAAAACCTTTTTTTATTTGTACCTGGAAGTTAATTGAGCTCAGTGTTAATATTGAAAAAATATATAATGTATTTATCTTTCAAATTTTCATTAAATGTTAATTTTTTAATATTATGCTAGCTAAATAGCATATAATTTGATTGTAATCATCGTTCAATTGTAATTAAAATTAAATAACTAAAAAGTATATTATTTTTCTACATTAACAATTTATCAATATTAATTTTGATTCTTTACGTTTTATCAATATCCTTTCTATTAAATAAACTCATCATTGATTTCGTTAATGCGTTTATTTGTTTTTAATCTAAAAGTTTATATTTTTTTCAATGAAAATATCGGTAATCTGAATTTTATTGTGTTGCTACAAAGCTACAGTTGACGTCAAAGAATTAAAAATAAAAAAAAAGATTATTTTCCCACAAACATTAACAATATAACAATGTATAAATTATCTGAATAAGTTTTTACAAAGTCACACTTACAAAAACATATTTATAACAGCGAGTATAATCGAAATAAGAACAATTGCAATATCTTAAAAAAAAAGAAAGAAATGAACTTAGATTTCTTACTAGCCTTGAGGATAAACGTACATCCGTAGTTATAGTTAGAAATTATATCAGCTTGGACAAGGTGAATTGTTAGAGAGAGAGAGAGAATTCAACGAGTCGTAGGTATGGTGTGTGCCCCGGTAGTTATGAAGGATTGACGCTCGTAAATCGAGAGCTTCCGCTTGCTCTGATCCTGCGACCCGAACTTCCCGCTTCTCAAAGCCAGTTTATTTTATACCTATAAAAATAAAAGGCCTCTATATAGCATAGAAATTGTCGTTATGTTACGTAAAAAGATGATTTTTCTTTTTTTCTTTTATTTTTCTTTTTCTTGACATTGAGAAAGGTTAGGGGTTTATTGGCAAACGACAAATTTTTATGGATGTGCTGAAATATTTCTGATGTTTACAGGCAAAAGAGATTTGTTTCGCGGAATTTAAAGGTTGAAGAAAAAACTATATAGCTTTCCTATAAAATCGAATACTTAAATTCTTCTTGGAATTTTGCTAAGAAATGTAATTTAAATAATTTTTTTCATAAATAAGAAACGCAAGGAAAACATTTTTCACAATCATTTAAAATTTTAATCAGATTTCGAAAATTGATGTGAAAATTTTTATTCAAAATCATATACAAGATTCATAAAATATTTTTGATTTTGTTACTAAAATTAAATTTTAATAAATTAATAAATTAATAAATTTTAGCTCAGTATTTCAAAAGTAAGTTTCGAAAATAGTTACATATTTATCAACTTTTTGAACATTATAGAAATGATATATTAAAAATAAATGTTATTGTTAATTTCTGTAGATTCAAATATAAGTAGACATAAAGCTTATCATAAATTTGTGTGAATAATAGCTGATTCATAATAAATTTACATTTCACAATGCAATTAAGATTATTTAACATTGTTCTCGAAAATAATAAATAATTATGTCAATCATCTAAATTTTCAAATTAATTTTTAATTTTATAAATCACTTTAAATGTTATTATTACATCATTGTTGAGAAGATAATAAAGTATTCATCATTGAAAAAATTAAAATTTAAAAAAATTATGATTGCATAACAAATTTGTTACATTAATTATTTAAGTAAATATGATGAATATTTATGCGAAAATTTTGGAGAAAGAAAAAATTTTATTAACACGCAGAACGTTGTTCAGTTTATTATTTTGGTTTTGCGTTGCATAATATTTATTCTATTTGTTTTCTCTTTTTCTGTAATATTTCATAAGTCGAAATAAAGTAAAATTAATCGTACTAAAAAATTTAAATGAATAAAAACTAGACAAATATAATTTTACTTATTTCCAAAGAAAATTTTAAAATCAATTTTCATTAGGCCACCATCACATTTTACTTTGATATGTCTTCTACATTTCCATTTCGTATACTTTTTTATATTTATTAAACATAAGAAAATATAAAGAAAAATGAATTATTTTATATTTATTGCGTACTGTTGCATCAAACAAAGTTTCGAATGTACGTAAAACAAACATTTAGATGGCATTAAAATTGTTTGATAAAATGTTATCAGACTTATCTAGTTTCTACTTTTTAAAATTTTTTTACGAAAAGATTTGAATTAGTGACGTAAATACACTACGAAACGGAATCGTTTTTACACACAAGCAACCCCTTCATTTGCGCTATTAACCGCTTGTTGCAAATACATGCTAAAATACTGTGGTGAAGCTCACTCAAGAGAGATAAAGAGGGAGGAAGGGTGTGAATTCAACTATTCATAAAAATGTTTTATCGGAAACAATGTACGCACCTACACTTTATGTAGTGAAAGAAGGAATAAATATGATTAATTAAAATAGATTTTTTAAAAGACGTATTTTTTAAATATACTGATTATGATTTTTAAAAATTACAATATATAAAAGTATAACCAGTCACTACAGAACGAAAAAATAGTTCTAATTTTTTCCAAAGGATAGCTCTCTTGACCCTGAGGTTTTATACTTGCATTCCAATTGAGATCACCACCTTTACTGTTATTTAAATTCTCAACAAAATAGTCGATAGCAAATTCTAAAAAACAGTGAAAATGTTTTTAATTTATTAAAGATTTGTATAACATATAAATTTCATTAAATCTGAGTTCTTTTAACTTAATTTATGTACTTAATAACTATTGTCTTAATTTTTTTTTAATAAAGACAAAAAATTAGTTAATTCAAATGATTAAAAAAAATGTTCAACATTTAATCAATTTAATATCTCTCTTAGTTCTAATTAACCTAAAAATCAACGAATAAAGTAAAATTATTTTTTATTTAAAAAAAACCTTACGCTCTCATTTCTGAAGTTTATACTTTCACAAGTCACTAGCTAAACAATCCAGTCAGTATATACCCGCATGTCATCCTATCCTTTTGTTTTAAGCTCACTTTTTTTCAAGCATTTGTCTTTAATTGTTTGTAATTCTCTACTCATATGAAACGTATACATATTTTTTAAAGCTCTTTCTGAATCTCCGAGTAAATATAGTTTTGCTTTGTCTTCTTTTTTTTCAAACCAGTACGATCGTAACGTGTTCTCTCTCTTCATCATTCTTCTCTTTCTGAAAAGAGAGACAAACAGAGAAGTGAAAATCGCGGCCAGCAGCAGCACCGCTTGCCCGGTTTTCCTGTTTTGTTTACCAAAGTCGCGCTAGTAGTATCCTAGAGAGAAGTTTCCACGAGTGTACAGTAGGAAATTCTGGATTCAAAGCTCGTAAATCGCTTTGAAAATATCTATGTTGGTTGTACGAGTTTCCTCTATCCTCTCACAGCGTGATTATCCTGATGGGTTCGTGACCCCTGCGAGTTTGCACTTTATCTCCTCTGTATCTTTGTACATTGGAGACCTCTTGGGTTTGGGGTTGGTTTGCTTGAGAATTTAATAAAAAAAAGTTTTGTTGACAATTCTAAGATATATACTATAGTTTATTCGATTGAGCTTCATTCGTCAATAGAATTTAAGAATAATAATAACTTTTTTTAAAGGTAACAATTTAAAATAAAATCATTCAGTTCAATAGTTGAAAAAAATGTCCTCATGTTACTCACGTTTATTTGCATTTGTAATCATCAAACACATCTACATCTATAAATTAGATAAAACTAATATTTTTCGATCCTATTGCATTTATGACTTTTCATAAACTATCAAAATATACGTGGAACTTTTGGATTTTTGGTTTTATGCAAATATTGCGCACGATGCATGAAAGATAAATACACGAACGATGTAAATGATGTTTGTATATAAAGCAATCGAGTGCAATCAAAGGAAAATATTATAGAGGAGCTTTCTACTATACATAAGAGAGATAATTCATAAATAAATACATACATATGTTTTTAAATAATAAACTTGATTCTTATTAACTTAACATACGAAGAAAAAAATAATGTCATAATTGCGGGAAAGTTTGGTAAATATTACTAAACTTCTATTGTTTACGTCAATTTGATCACAGCAATTGACACTATTTGATTAATATTTGCATACTAACTATATTTTACTGTTGACAAGGAAAAATAAGCCAACTTTAGCTGCTATGACTGAATAGCGTGAACGACTGAAGTAATTAAAAGTTACCGAACTTTCTCGCAAGTCTAAATTATTATTTTTTATGTAAAAATATTTAAAAAATTTTGAATTTTGTTGAAAAAAAAATTAAAAATGTTACTGTCAGGTCTATTTATTTTAATAACATCTTTTTAAAATTATTTCCCTATAAATAAAAAAAAATAAAAACAATTTATTTTATATTATTACCGCAAAATAATATCATTATCATAATTCTAAATTTTAATAATTTTATAATATACCCTTTAAGCTAAATAATTGATGCATCGTCGACGATTAAAACTGTTGTGATAAAAAAATTTAGCCCAGCCGAGAAATTCTCAACTTCAATAATTAATCGACCTAGTTTCACACCATTCTTTGCCTGCGCTTGAAGAATTTAATTCCGCGTACATGTACGCGCTTTATGCGTCTACAAAAGTTATATATATATATATCTATATATATAGATGTATATAAAAAATAGTGACTCTCCTGGCATTCGTCTCAATTTATTAAACTGACGGATACCAGGTCAACATTACCTCCAGGTCTCTTTTCTCACTCTCATTCTTTTGTTTTTATTGGATGAGAGAGTGGTTTTATAAATGGAGAAAGCAAGCGAGGGTTAGTGTTTTTTTGTTTTGTTTTTTTTTATTTTTTTAAAGTATATTGAACCGATGGTAAAATAAAGAGAATAGCACGGGACTCGATCCATCAACTAGCTTTGTAATACGAAAATAAGATTTCGATACTGAGTAAGATTTACGCGTTAGTCCTTAGAACCAAAGATAGTTTAGTTAGGAAAAAAAATTGTTAAATATATATTATATGATGCTTAATTATTTGAATTATATTCCTATAAAGAGAAAGAATTAAAATTTAAGGCTGCTAAAAATTCATTCTATTAGTATTTTGGTTAGCATAGGTATATGGCAGCTACATATCAGCATATTTATTTTATGAAATCTACAAATCAATTTTGATCGATAATGTAACACTTTTTGTGCTAAATAACGAAGTTCAATTATTGAATGAAAAAAAAAGGAAAAAATTTAACCGATATAATGCAAATGATGCACCTATAAATTAATGTAGACATTATTTTAAATATTTATAAAAAAATTAACGATCTTATGTAATATTTTTTATTCTTTCTATTAAAAATAATGCGTAATTTTATCAATACAGCTTTTCTTAAAACAATTTAAAATAACTTTTCTGTTTTATAATAAATTGATTTTGAAACTTGTTTGAAAAAAAATATTACATTTTGTAAATATTATATATTTTATATCGAAAAAATATTCTAAGACGATAAAAATATTGTTATTCTAATATTTTGAATAGGTTATTTAAATTTTTAACGGTTTTGTAATAATTAATGTACTTAATCATATGAAAGTAAATTCTAAAATTTTTTTACTTCCGTAATGCATAGTGTATTGTTAAGGTGGCTCTTTCTAAAATTGTGAAACTATCCAAAATTTGTATTAAAATATTCTTTATATCGTAATATTTCGATATTTATTTTGAAAAATAGAGGTTGACGAACTATTTTTAAAGAAAAAGATGTTTTAATAATTGTAATTAATACATGTGCTCTTATGGGACTGAATCATAAATTAGGTTTTACGCTAATATAAAAAAGTACAAGTTAAAATAAAAATTATACACTTATAGTTTGTTTCACGGAGATCATTTTTCAAGAAGAAAAAAAGGACTTGACGAAGAAATACAAGAGCAAATAAATCTAAAAGAATGCGAAATAGAATTTGCTACACATAATGGCAGCTTCTGTGTATGCGCGTCAGATACAGACGCCATACGTAAAGCTAACGTGCGTTCAGAGTGCTCGTAACCAACAAAACAGCAGAGACGTACCGAAGTAAAACTTGTAATGAGAAACAAACAAAAAAATTTTTTTCTTTTTTATTACTTTTGATTACTTAAAATTGTTTTCTTATCATAAGAAATAATCAATAATACTATTTAATTAGTTATAATAGCTCTATCAATAAAAATATTTTGATGTCGCAGACAGGGCCCCGCTTGATACGGCACCAAGCGCTTGAGCCACCTTAACTATCCAATTTTACTTGTTATTATTAGTTTTTACTTTATAAAATTTTACATCCATTAACTAAGAAATGTTTATTACAAAGTTTTATTGATTTATGCTTTGATTTTTAATTTCGAATTGAGTCTAAAATAAATTTTTAAAAAAAGTAACCTCATTTAAAATATATTTTTTTCTTTTTTATTTCACAACAAAACATAAATCTTTATTTGTAATTTCTCATTCGCAAGAAACTATAAATAAAAGAAAACGAAAAACAGTCTTTATTTACAGAGTAACTACACCACCAGGATTTCTATTCATCAAATTAAAAAAAAAAGTATAAAATTCTAAAACTTTCTGCACCTTATTTACTATTAAACAATAAAAACGTCTTTTTTGTTCATTCTACATACATGCCATAGAAAGATATAATTTCCGTTCAACTCATTGCAATACCTTACAACTTAAATTTAACAAACGCACCAACAATACAATTGAAGTATCTTGATAAAATTGTTCTTGTACTTTTCTGCTTTTCTTTTAACTTTTCAGCGCACTTGTCTTTTTCGCGCCTCTTTCACTTTTATTATCCGTACGGGGTTTGAGCTTCTTTTCTTTTATATATATAGTATTAAATCTTACACTCGCCAGGGGATAATACTGAAAATTTCACACAGATCGACGTAAAGTTATCTTTGTAAAGCTTTTTCTTCTAGAGCGCTATCTTTTTTCTTTACTTGAATTTCTTCTTTCAAAAAAAAATTTTTTCTCTCTTTTCTTTTTAACATTGTTTATTTTGTTTGTCTTTGTATTCTTTTCTTTTGATTTCATTTCGTTTGTTGTGATAGCTACAAGGCAAGACTTTTAGCTTCTTTTTTTGTTTCGGTATACTTTCTTTCAATATTGTTATCTTCCTGCCCTGGTAGAAAATAAACCATTTTTTGGCCATTTTTGTTGGCCAACGCATGTTAAAATGGCACTTATCTAGAAATTTTGGAAACTCTTTGTACAGAATTTCTAGATAAGTGTCATTTTAACATGTGTTAACCAGCAAAACTGGCCAAAAAATGGTTTATTTTCTACCAGGGTGATAGTTTTGAAAATAGAGATATTTTTTTGTTTACTTTTCTTTTCTTTAAAGAAGAGCTTTGTAATGATAAATGAAAGTTATTAAATGAAATTGAATATGTACCTCTTTTTAAATTATTTTTTGTGGAAATCAAAATTTAAAAATTCATTTTCGAAATAATTTCAAAATTTGTATGAATTTACTTCTATTTTGGTTACTTTAAATTTAATAAAAATAATTATCAGCTTATTAAATATCTATTCAGTATGTAGAAATTGATTGTATATTTTGGATTAGAAAATTTTCATCAAAAATAAAATGAGTCACCAAATTTTACTTTCTAGACTACAAAATCGATATACTCAAGATAAACAAAAATATTTCAAATTTTGTTTTCACTTTATTCAAATTGTATAAAAGAATTCATATAACCATTCGTATTCCAGCTACATATTCAATTTATTTGATTCAGTTATCGAAAACCAATATATTTTTCCGTAGAATTTAAAAAAGAAGTTCTTAACACATATTAATCAAATTAAAATAAATTGTATATTTTTTTGTAAAAAAAGCAATTTTTTAAATAAATTTTTATAAATTTTTTTCTTAACAGGATTAGAAATAAAAATATTTTAACTTTATTTTAAAATTTTTGCATTTCAGAAAAAAAATATAAATAATATTTATAAATTTCATCAAAGTCTATCAAAGTACATTAAAATTTTGTTTATCTTCATGTGATATTGTTGTATGATATTCTATTTATTATTTATGATATAAAAATACACATTTTTATTTCAGAAAAATAAAACTCATATTTATGTTACATCAAGATTTCATATTTATGATTTCTATGACATTTTAATAACATTGACAAACTTAAAATTCAAATTTTTTTTAATAAAACTTCCTCATTTTGCCATTAAATAATAAACATTATAAATATAATTGATTAAAACATCAATTTAGCAAGTTTCTATTCATTGTATTATTTAATACAATCAAGAGTTTTATTCCTCTTTTCAGCGAATTAATAATTACTGATCATTATCTTTTGAAATTTGCAATGATGTTTTTTTTAATAAGCAAATTAAAACTGTATTTTTCATTGGAAGAAATAAAAAAGTTGCGCTAATCTCGAGATTCAATCTCTTCAATTTATCCTTTAAATAAGCGTGTTTTAAATGACAACAGCCAGTCTGATATTTCTCTTGAAAACTAACAGGTGAGTAAATAGATTTATTTTTATGTACTATTTTACGGAAAAAAATATTTTATTTACAAAGAGACTATACGGGTTAGGTGTTACCAATTTTTATTCAACTAGAGAATATTTTTTACAAATAAAATCACATTATTTCGGTCAAAGGTTCAATTTTCACACAATTGTGGTGTTCGATTTTTATAAATTTTTTGCGATAATCATTGTTATTTCATAATTATTAACGAAATTCTTAAACAAAATAGTTTATTATTTCGAATTAATCAAGTGTTAAACTGAAAAAACGTTTATTTTCAAGAATTTTAATTAGTGAAAAATGTCACGAAATTACATTAAAAATTTTATTTCGGATACATATTAAATCGTACAATAACACGAATAATTTGAAAAACATCGATGTTATTTTGTTTCTAATACTAATGAAAATATATTAATAATAATATTACCGGTTAATTTTAATACAATATTATAAAATTATTTTTGTAGGTAAATCATGAAATTGTTAATTGCTCTCTTTTTCGTTGCCATCGTCATTGTCCAAGTCACATCAGTTGACCTAGAACAAGAATTTTCAGATTTTAAAGTAAGTTTATATTTTAACATGAGTTTTTTAAAAGTATTTTTTCTGTTATACATTAATAATTATAACAAAAACTATAATTTTATTTAGGTAAAATTTAAACGATGCTATGAAAGTCCAGAAGAAGAACAAAAGAGAAAAGACATTTTTATAAAAACTAAAAAGCACATTGAAGAGCACAACAAAAATATGATAATAAGGAAGTTTCTTATTTTCTAGGCATCAATAACTTTGCTGATTGGGTAACTATTATATTAAATTAATTTTATGCTTGTTAAATAAAAATTGAACATTAAATACCATTCTTTTGAATGAATATTAAACTTTAATTGATTTTATACGAATTTTGTTTGAAAAAAACGTGTTGAAATATAAATGTTCTAATCGCGTAATAAATAAAATTAATAATTCTAATTAATGAAAACTAAAATTTTTGCTCTTTTTTTTAGAGCGAAGAAGAATTCAAAAAATGGACTGGTCCGCAAGAAGGAACAAATCATTGTTAGAATTAAACAAGATACGATTCGATTTATGGTGTATAAAGTGAAAATTAAATCATTATAATAAAAAATTTTTGAATTTATTATTTCATTTTACAAAAAAATAAATTTTACAATTGAAATAATTTGTGTCAAAATTGAAATTAAAAAAAAAATTTTTCTATAAACGAATCCTTACATAATTATTTATAAAATACAGAGATTTGTATAATTTTATTTTTCTTATTTATAAGAAAAATAAAATTGTGATTATGTTAATTTAAAATACAAGAGTGATAATTTCAAACCTGTTTTAATTTATTTGAATTTTTAATTATAAATAAATGTTAAAAGACAATTTCAACTCCTTGCTACAAGGGGGTTATACTTTATTCAAATTATTTGAACGTATATTTGTAAGTATTTAAAGAAAGTGTATTACGATACTCATTTGTTAGAAATAAAAACAGATAAGAATTTTTTAATTAACGTTTATCATGAATTTCAAACATATATAACCGTCAGAAAAGATTTGAATTATGGACAAAACAGCAGTTTCCTTGAAGCTAATTTTATCTAACAACATCTAAGAACATGTAAGCTTAATTAAATACACGAAAATAAATGTATGACCTTGTATTAAATTCTTAAAATAAATAATAATTAAAAAATAATGTTAATTATGAATTCAATTTAACTGCTAATTAAATCCATAAGTTTATTTTTATCGTCAAATATTAAACTGTAGCTGGAAAAGTAACATAATATTTATCTTATAAACAAGTAGGAGTTAATGAAATTTAAAATTTGAAAAACAACATAAGTCAGTTTACAGAGCTTAGCAGTAGATTCACTTTCAAACAAACACGGACGACTCTGGAAGCGGCAGTAGGTCCTGATATAACTTGCTCAGTAAATGCCGCAAGCAAACATTCTCCAGATCCTAAAAGACAGTAAAACAGGCGACCAACAGAAAATACAAGTAAAATTCTCAAACAAACATAGAGAAATAAGGTAGAGTGAAAAAAAAGTACATCGAAAAAGATAAGCTGCTGTATACAAAAAATAAAAATTGAAAATATATACCTACAGAACAAATAAGTTAGAATAAAAAGAAAATCAAATAATGAAAAAAAAAATAATATAAAAAAGAAAAAAAAAGATATTTAAAAAAACTTGACTAACGTAGATAAATTTTCCGTTGAATAACAAAACTAAATTAACATGTCTTCTTTGTTTGTATATGCATATAACAAGTGATTTTAGTTACATATATCTTTTCTATGTTAACTAGATTCGGATAATTTAATAGGAGTTGAGTTTTCTTCGTCTGAAAGAAAAATGAAA
>JAFFSR010000186.1:0-60854 GCA_017163975.1 Anastatus disparis
TGCTAAATGGACTAATTTTTATCGATACTTTAAAGATCAGGGATTTCCGCATATGCGAGAAACCAAATTCATTTCAATTTAAGATATAAAATTAAAAAATGTTCAAAGTGCTTTTTTAGCTTCGAATTGAATAAATTTAATTTGAAATAAATTTATAAAATTTCCAAAAATGAAAAAGTCAATTTAGGTTGGGATCGAACTCCAGATTTGGTCGAGAGGCAAGCAATCTGACTAGAAACGAATGGGGGGTGAAAATGAGGTCCTAGTAAGGTATCCTAAGATTATTATGGCCCCTGTAGGTGCCCCGCGGTTCCTTTAAATTATGCATAAGGATTTGGTTCCGATAGGCGACTCCATTTTCAGATGTGCCTCATTGTTACTTGTTTATCACCTGACACTTGCCTGACAATCGATGTTGAAAATTGAAGTGATATTATAACTCATCTGATTCATTTGTTTATTTAGAAAAACTATTTCCTTCCTGCAACCTAACTCAAAAAATAGCTTTTAACATAAACAATATCCAACATCAAAGAAGAAATTGTTTTAATTTTAGATTACAGCCATGTTCTTTATTTAGTGTAGTGTATGTGTGTGTGTTTTACTGCTAAATCAAATACTGAATTTTCGTAGACAAAATAAAATGCATAGCATATAAAATTGAGTTGAAAATAATTCATTCATTATTTTATAAAAATATCATTACATTTATCTTTTGCAAACTAATTCATCTTATAAGAAAAAATAAATTCAATTCATTATGAGAATGTCAGAAGAGATTAGGTTTTACTTTAAAGGTTTTGAATATCAATAGTCAGGCAACTATCGGCAGTGGACGAGTAATAATAGAATATTTAGGAAAATGAGGCTGCCTTATCGGAACCTCAGAAGCGCCCCCAATAGCTAAGTAACGCTTCTCTGTCAGGATGCCCTGTGGGATCTTTACAAATTTGTAGGGCATCCTCTTAATATTTTTCTTTCGGGACTTATACCACTCGACCACGAAGTCATTATACTAAATAATTTTGGAAACTTGTATATCCGTACACGGATAGATGTCTTAGCAAACTGCCAACCAAGAGGGAAGGTATACAATCCACTCATACTCAGCGGCGAACAGTAATACATATGTTGGGCTTTTGAATACTAAAATTTACTTATGAGTTGTGTGTGCACGGGTGGCTGATATTGGTCTGCTTTCAAAACGCCAATATTTGTTTTTCTGTCTCCTGTAAACTTGTAGTATACTGCGCCCACACGCTTTGGCATACAGCATACAAAAAGTTCTTTTAGTGTAGTTGATCGAATACATTTTTATTCATTTATTTAATAAATTTTTAAATATTATTAATTATTAATAATTATTGACAATAATTAATAATTACTTATTATAAAAAATTTTTTCACTAAAAATTTTTAAATAAAAATTTTTATTTAATATATTAATAAAAATAATATAAAATTAATTTATTTAAAATTAATTGATTTAAATATTAAAAATAAAATATTCAAATGAAAAATATCCGCATCTCGAGATATCCCCTACCTTATCGACGCGCTGCGTTAGAAATGCAAGTGCGCCAGTATTGCAGAGGAGCGGGGAAAGTGCGCCAGAAATGCAGAGGGGTGCGCCAGAAATGCACTGCGCTAGAACTGCCATAGCCTATCTACTCTCATGAAACAATAATAATCAACTTCTTGCTCAAAGTTTCATGCTATGAAAGTGTTCCCAATAAGCAAAAGGTGTCAAAGAGAGAATTAAAAGAATTTTTATGTATATTTTCGTAAACGAAAGTATCAATAAAGAGTTCTCTAATGATTGCTTTGTTTATCCACGAATGTCCGACTACTTTAGTCTTTAAAGTATTCACAAAGTATTCACTAACAATTCTTTTGATTGAATCAAATTTCAAAATACTTTTTTAATCATCAAAATTATAAATAATCCTTCTATTTTACATGATTATGAAAACAAAAAATATTATAACTGACTAAAAATAAGCTATTAAATTGAAAAAAAATTTTGTTTGAGATTCGAACTGTGGTTCTTGAGGATGTCAAACAAAATAAAAAAATTGTTGCTCATGACTTAGCTTACTTGGCTACCAATTCATCTGTTTATAAAGTCTCGAAACTTGCTCATTGGTGTAAGAATAAGAAATGTTAGTAAATTTGTTAGTTAATTATTCATGGTTAATAATAATAGCAAACTACATTTTTATTTGAATAATTTAAGTAAAAATTTATTAAATATTCAAGAGATACCTTAATTTAATAAAAGAAATTTTTTGTAGTCATGGTAAATTTATTTTAAATTGAAGAAAGTTTAGATATTTGTTTAAATTTTGAAATGAGAATTTATTTTAAACACACTTAAAATATTTATTTATTTTGTTTTATGAAATGTTAACAATTTTTTCGATTAAAATAGATAAAATTATTTAAATTATTAAATGATTGATTAAATTGAATTTTTACAATTTATAAAATCATCAGGAATTTCTAAGTTTTCAATTTTGAATTTCATGAAAATCAGAATTAAATATGATTTTAAAATAATCTGAAAAGCAATAAAATATCCATTACATCTTTCGATTTTTGAAAGTGACTAAGTTACTAGAAAATCAGTGTTTCAAAAGTATACTTTTGACTACTTTATGAATACTTTGGATTATGATTGTTGTTTCAAAAAAGAATTTTATGAATACTTTCTTAATCCTTTTTAAAATAATTATAAAATACGTTGAAGAGTTAGTTTTATTTAAATTTTGTGGAAGAATACTTTGTGAATATTTTATGAATACTTTTTTAATAGATTTTATATTAACTTCAGAGTGATATTCGTGAATTCTTAAAGAATTCTTTTTTTCCAGATGTGTGCTTATTGGGTTTCTAATAATTTTAATTGCAAACACAATCATTCGCTTTAGCGGTTATAGTATTACATATATATATATATATGAACCTGTGTGTGTGCGTTCGAACTGACGTGAAAAATCCTATGTATATTAACGTGCGTGTACATGCATGCGAATCGACATGAAATGTCACATATATATACCTAAGGTTACTTCGGATGGGTGTGCGTGTTGTCATGAAATGTCCCATATATATAAAAAAAGCCTGTCATTATAAGTATGTACTAGTTGACATGAAATGTCCCTATATATAATCCCTGTGTGTGTGTGGGAGTGTGTGTGCGCATTGGCATGAAATGTCCCATATATCTGAACCTGTAAGTGCTTGCGTTCCAATTGACGTAAAAAATCCCATGTTTATCAAAGTCAGTGCATGCATGCGAATAGACATGAAATGTCCCATATATATATAAACTGTGTGTGCCTCTGAATTGACGTGAAAAAATCCTATGTTTATTAACGTGCATGTGCATGCATGCGAATCGACATGAAATGTCCTACATATATGAATCTAAGGGTGCACGAATGGGTGTGTGCGTGTTGTCATGAAATGTACCACATATAAAGAAAAACCTGTACTTATGAGTACAAAAAGCAACTGACATGAAATATCCCATGTATGTATGTATGTATGTATGTTTATGTCGTCGTAGGCCGTATTCGGTGGAATATCTATAGACCACGCTAAATTTGTACAGGCATTGCATACGTTCATGCTAATATCTCGACGATATTCTCTCTGTCAATACTCCCTAAGGGGGTATTGATAGATCGAGATATCGCACAGCATGGCCGTATATGACGCGAGTGACATCGATTCGTAGGTTAGTGAAAACAAAAGAATGTCGTTAGATATGTCAATGTTCATACAAATTCATATAAAATCTTAATTTTACAGAATATTTTGTTTAAACAAATTTTCAAAGTTAAGAGTCCGCTGTATCTCTGTCCTTTTCTAATTAAAAATGGACTTTTTCCCAAAAATTAGTAACAAGAGACAAAAAATAAAGAGATGGTTTCTGATGTGTTTAATAAAAATGTAATATTTTCTTTGATTAGTATAAATTAATTTTATTGCTTCGTTTTTAAGAAAAAGTTGGAATAACTTAAAAATTAGAAATTAGTGTCAAATAATGGGATTTTCAAGTTATTCCAACTTTTCTTGAAAATAAAGCGGTGGAATTAAATTATTCTTATCAGAGAAAATATTGCTTTCCATTACACGAATCGACACCATCCATTTATTTCTGCCTAAAGCTATTAGTTTTTATAAAAAATAAATTTTAAATAGATTCGGTAAAACAGGTAACTGTGTTCGGTATACGATTGACTCTTAAACAGTTAATAAGTAAAATAAATAAGTAAACAATGACGTTATTTACTTTTTTTTAATAAAACATCTTATATTATATTAAAGTGAAACCACTTTTTCTCCGTTTCTCCGGTTCTCCGGTTCTCCGTTTCTCCGGTTCTCCGTTTCTCCGTTTCTCTGGTTCTCCGGTTCTCCGGTTCTCCGCATTTTTTGAATGTGTTTTTCTTGGGCCTCATATTTTCTTGGGCCTTATATTTTCTTGGGCATTATAGTTTTCTTTGGGCCTTGTAATTTTTTGGACTCAATATTTTTTTGGGCCCAATATTTTTTCGATCTCTATATTTTTTGGGCCTTATTTTTTTGGGTCTTATATTTTATTGAGCCTTATATTTTCTTGGGCCTCTATATTTTTTGGGCCTCATATTTTATTGAGCCTTATACTTTCTTGGGCCTTATATTTTTTTGGGCCTTATAATTTTTTGGACTCAATATTTTTTTAGGCTCAATATTTTTCGATCTCTATATTTTTTGGGCCTTATATTTTATTGAGCCTTATATTTTCTTGGGCCTTATATTTTTGGGCCTCCTATTTTATTGAGCCTTATACTTTCTTTTGGCCTTATAATTTTTTGACTCAATATTTTTTGGGTCCAATATTTTTCGGTCTCTATATTTTTGGGCCTTATATTTTATTGAGCCTTATACTTTCTTGGGCCTTATATTTTTTGGGCCTTATAATTTTTCCGACTTAATATTTTTTTGCGCCCAATATTTTTTCGGTCTCTATATTCTTTGGGCCTTATATTTTCTTGGGCCTAACACTTTCTTTGGCTTTATATTTTTTGACCTTATATTTTCTGGGCTTTATATTTTTTTGATTCCTACATTTTTTTTGGTCAATATGTTTTCGAACGTAGCTTTTCATCCAAGCTTGTATACTTTTACATTGGATTCTTTCAGTGGAGCGTATTTTTATAATGTTTTATACAGGCTCGGCTCCAGACGCTATATTATTTTTTTTTTATTTCAAATGCAATGTTTTAACGTCTCATTCTTACACTAGACATTGCAAATCTAATAGCGCATCTCCATATGCAGCCGATTAAACAGAGCGTCCCAATATGTAGCCGTTTAAACAGCGCATCCCCATATGCAGCCGATTTAACAGCGCATCTCAATATGCAGCCGATTCAACAGCGCATCCCAATATGCAGCCGATTCAACAGCGCATCCCAATATGCAGCCGATTCAACAGCGCATCCCTATATGCAGCCGATTCTACAGCGCATCCCTATTTGCAGCCGATTCAACAGCGCATTCCCCTAATGTAGTCGATTTAATAGCGTATCCTCGTATGCAGCCGATTCTACAGCACGTTTCTTATGTAGCCGATTTAACAGCGCGTCCTGTATACAGCTGATTCAACATCATATGAAACTATTTTGAAAGCGTCAGTTGATATTTATTTTTATTAAATATCATATATTTTATTATATTCCGAGTTCAACTATTAACACAATCTAAAACATAAATATTAAATACATATTGACATATTCTTTATAATATCTCTTTATAAACAATGTTTTTTGTATATATTGTGTTCTGATCATTTTTATTTTCTCCGTTGACAATAGAGTAGTCACCTAAAAATAATTTTAAATTGTTTTTAAATTTCTGTCCTTGAAAGAGCAAACATATAATTGCCCATGACTGAAAAAACTGGTGACGGCAAATAAACACCAACTTTTTCATAAGATTGTCCTTGTGATTTATTAATAGTCATTGCAAACCTTATCTAATAGAAAACTGTTTTCGTTGCATATTGAATGGAATTTCTTCCGTAGATGGAGATAAATTTATTCTTGAATGAAAACTTATTTACCATTTAAGGGACTTTGTTTTGACCAGTTGCTAATCTCCGCCTGAATGGAATATTTAAGCATTTTTTTTACTATCAACCTTGTTCCATTACAAAGTCCCTTATTGACATTTAAATTTCTTAAAAGTATAATGATAGCCCCTACTTTTAAATGTAATTCATGTGGTGAAAGTCCATTAGAGTTAACTTATTTAAAAATTCTGTAGGTAAATATAATATCTAAATTTTCTTTGTTATCATCTTCAGCAGTATCAATACTCAAATATTCAACATGGTTTCCTTTCCATTAAATTCAAAACATTATTATTGAATTCAGTTACATCATTATTTTTAGGAGCCAAAATAACTTTTTTTCGTTATATCCGTATTGTCTATTTTTATTGTTTTTCCGAATATTTTTTCGACAAGATTTTCTTTTAATGATAAAATTATCTGGTATAGCAGTTACTTCATTATCATCTTCAAAACATCGCGGCGTTTTCCTCTCCGATGTCTAATAACCATTGTTTAAAATTATTATCATTATCCGAAACTCGCAGATTTTCAATTAACTTCATTTGCTTAAAATTTTGCCATAATAAACTAAATTTAACTGAATTTTCAATAATGTTCATACGGCTATCATGTCGTATAATTGGTAACGTTTACCTGAAATCTCCTGATATAATTACAGTTTTACCACCGAAGGGTTGGTTTGCATTGTATGAATCTTGAAAAAGACGATCAACCGCTTCAAAAGCCAATTTGAAGTCATGGATATTTCATCCCAAATAATTATTTGTGTTTCCTTTAATTGTTTGCCTTCTGCAGAATTAGGCTTAACATTACAAGTTGTACAATCTGTTATATTTAACGGTAGTTTAAATGTTGTATGCACGGTACTTCCATCGACTAATGAATTCGCTGCTATATCTGTCAAAGCTACACATAAATAATGTATGGTATGATATTTAAAATAAGCCATTAAAACGTTAAGTAAATAACTTTTTCCACTTCCACCCGGTCCATCTATAAAAATATATTTTTCTTTACTTTGGTTGTTTAAACTTTTTGGTGTAGAGTAGAATATTTGCCTTTGTTTATTATTTAAAGAATTCATTTTCATTTCTAATTCATTAAGAATATAATTATTATGATTTAAAATTGTTTCATTATTATCTTCTTCTATAAATGTGCTTATGTTAGGTAAATTAAAATCGTTTAACGAAAATCCATTGACTTGTAAATTATTTTTAATAACATTCAATGCAAGATTTTCACCTACATTTTTTTCGTATTTAGGGTGGTTAAATTTATCTTTATATTTTTCATATAAATCTGTGCACTTATAGGATTATGAAAAACGCAAATAAAAGCAAATAATTCACAAAGAGCATAAGGGACTTCTGTTGAAGATGCTTCTTCCAAGCATCTATCCCATTCTTTATCTTTATTAATTAATTGTTTTGCCTTAGCTGCCTCTCATAAAACGAATTGTACATCACATCATCAACAGTACGCGAAGCTTCAAAAGACGTGGCTCCTTTAACATGTAACAGTAATAACCTAATAAAATAACGTTCTCTATCTTTCGGACTTACCAAGTACATTCTACTGAGTATTGGTTTTCTTTTTTTTTTTCTTTTATTCCACTTTTTCAGTTTTTCATCAAATGTATAAAATTTGGTATTTCTGAATATAAGTAATTTCTGTGTTTCAAAATCTTCTCTATTCGATTCAAAATATGCTCTTAATGTTGTTCCAACATTTTTTTGCATGATCATTTCTTCTTTCCTTCTTTAAAAATACGTTTTGTTGATTCTCTTCATGAACGCTTAGACGTTTTATAGTATGTGGAATAACATGTAAAGGATATTCTAATAATCTGTGCATTGCTTTAGGTGGACATAAATAT
Organism: Anastatus disparis; assembly: GCA_017163975.1. Classification (NCBI taxonomy): domain Eukaryota; kingdom Metazoa; phylum Arthropoda; class Insecta; order Hymenoptera; family Eupelmidae; genus Anastatus; species Anastatus disparis. The sequence continues at coordinate 8,004 of JAFFSR010000186.1, forward strand.
CGTGTATTAAGAGCAGGTCGTATATCTCTATCCTTTTCTAATCAAAGAATTTATTTTTTTTTGCAAAAACTAATAATTGTAGCAAAAATAAGTGAGATAGCCCCATCTCGTATAATAAAAAGGAAGATTTTCTTTGATGAGGAAAAATTATTTTTATCGATTCGTTTTGAAGAAAACCTTGAAAAACTTGGAAAAATAAAGGTTAGGGAAGGACGATTCAGTTTTTCAAGGTTTTCTTAAAAAACGAATCGATAAAAAAATAATTTTTCCTCATAAAAGAAAATCTTTCTTTTATTATACGAGATGGGGCTTTCTTCTTTTTTTTGCTACAATTATTAATTTTTGTGAAAAAATCAATTTTTTGATTAGAAAAGGACAGATATACTGACCTCCTCTTAATGTATTGTTTGATTTCGTCATATTCATATTCAACATTTTCACTATTGTCATTTTCAAAAGTGTCTTAATTTTCTGATCTAAAATTAACATTTACTTGATGTATTTCAATGTATGCACAATCATGACCTTCATAACAGTATTTGAACAAATATTTAATGCATTGTACAGTGGAACAAACTTCTACGTTTATGTGTGCATTAAATTTCAATAATAAGTAAGGATTATAAGGAACAATGAATCCATTATCTGAATTCTTTCTGTAAATTTATTTTTAAAAATAATTTCTGACTCCATCATTTTTTGCGTTTGTATAGTGGATACCTATTTGCTTTTAATGTTGTTGTATTATTAAATTTTTTTGGAAAATTTTTCGTACATTGTTTCGTATTTTTATCCATACATGGACAATTTATATTTTGTATACCACAGGGACCGTGTATCATAAATTGTTTAACAATACTATATAATTTTGATAAATATCTCTATTAGGATTTCTGCACTTATTATTTTATCAACTTTTTCGGGAATGTCAAATTTATCATTTTTATCTAAGAATAACAACAGATGCATATGTGGTAATCCTCGTTTTTGAAATTCAATTACATAACTATATGCAATACGTTTTCCTAATATTCCCTTTTATTACTAAATTTTGAATTCTTCTACTTTTTGATAAAATACTTTTGTTATAATATCTGGTCTATCTATTGCATTTTTATAAATTCCCAAGTTTTCAGTTATTTCTTTCCAATGTGGGTCACAGGTCATAGTTACAAAAAGGTCAGGTTTACTATGATAATTTACAAGTGTTATTAAATCAATGTAATTTTGTTTTAAAAATCGTGGACTTCTGTAAAGTTTGTTAGTAATTATACCATTTTTCCAATTTTTGAACAATCTATTTTTTGCTTTTCATAGAGAAAGCATTGTATCGATAAAAAAATCTTTTTTTCTATTTATTCATTAATTTGTACATATTTGAACTCGGTGAGTCGAAAAAGTGGTTTCCAGAAAATGTCTTTTTGTGTGTGTGTGTGTGTGTGTGTGTGTGTGTGTGTGTGTGTGTGTGTGTGTGTGTGTGTGTGTGTGTGTGTGTGTGTGTGTGTGTGTGTGTGTGTGTGTGTGTGTGTGTGTGTGTGTGTGTGTGTGTGTGTGTGTGTGTGTGTGTGTGTGTGTGTGTGTGTGTGTGTGTGTGTGTGTGTGTGTGTGTGTGTGTGGATGTATGAATTCAGTTAGTAAACTGTATCTCGAGAACTACTGATGGATTTGCTTCTAATTTTGCATGGAATTTAGTTTTGTGACTAACTTGCTGGGAAGCTATTGATAATTGGTTCTGTTAGCGTAGTTTTCATTTTAAAGTTTAAAAAAAAAAAATTCGATTTTTGGTTTTTTGTTTTTTTTGTTTACTACTCGATGAATTTGCTTCAAAATTTGCATGGAATTTATTTGTAATTGCCCGGATAAAATAAATTTTAAAAATTGATTTTCTTAGCTTAGTTTTAATTTTAGAGCATTTTGAAATTAAAAAAATGTTTCTATTTATTAAGCCAATAAAATCTTAAAACTACTCGATGGATTTACTTCAAATTTTCCATACAATTCAATTTTTTTGATGAACTGGTGCGGAAGCTATTGAGAATTGGTTTTCTTAGCGTAGTTTTTTTTTTAGAATCATTTTAAGAATTTTAAAAAATTTGATTTTTCATTTTTTTGTATTTTACGTAAACTACTGAAGAATTTGTTCGGAAATTTGTATGGAACTTAATTTCGACTGCCAAAAGTATAAAAAATTTTGTAAACTAATTTTCTTAGCGCACTTTTAATTTTAGAGCATTTTTAAAATTTTTTAAAAAATTTTTATTTTTAATTTTTTTCTATTTTACGAAAATCATTTGATAGATTTGCTCCAAAATTTGTATGCAATAAATTCGCTACTGTCTGAAAAAAAAACTTTGGAAAACTAATTTGCTCAGTGCAGTTTTAATTTTAGAGCACTTTGAAAATTTTCAAAAAATTTTTATTTTTCATTTTTTTTCTTTTTTGCGTTAACTATACTATAAATTTTTTCCAAAATTTTTATACAATTAATTCGCTATTGTCCGAAAAAATAAGCTTTTGAAAAATAATTTTCTTAGTGTGGTTACAATTTTAGAGAATTTTAAAGATTAAAAAAATTTGATTCTTTCTTCTAATTTTTTTTTTATTCTACGTAAAGTACTGATAGATTTGTTCTAAAAATTGCAGAGAAATTATTTGTGACTGCCAAAAGAAGGGAAATTTTCAAAAATTCATTTTCATAGCGTAGTTTTAATTTTAGAGCATTTTTAAAATTTTGAAAAAGAAATTTTAAAAAGAAAATGTTATTTATTTAACCAGTTAGATCTCGAAAATTACTCGATGGATTTGCTTCAAATTTTGTATACCATCTATGTTTTTGTATAACTAGGCGGGAAGCGATTGAAAATTTGTATTCATAGTGTATTTTTTTTTATAGAGCCATTTTAAGAATTTGAAAAAATTTTCAATTTTTAATTTTTTTTTTGTATTTTACGTGTTAATTGATGAATTTGCTTTGAGATTTCCATGGGAATAATTTGCATCCGCCAAAAGAAGGATAACTTTTATAAACCGATCTATTTAGCGTAGTTTTCATTTTAGAAAATTTTAAACATTTTTTAAAAAATTTTCATATTTCAGTTTTTTTTTTCCATTTTACGTAAAGTACTGATAGAATTGCTCTAAAATTTGTATACAAGTTATTTGCTACTGTCTTTATAAACCAAGTTTAAAAAAATAATTTTATTAGCGTAGCTTTTGATCACTTCTTTTGATTTCTGAGTTACTCTTGAAAATTTATAATAGTACTACTGATTTAGATGTTGACTTGTATTATTAGATTCGATAAAGTATTTAAATATAATCATTATTAAATATTATAAATTAAATTGTTTTTTAATAAATGGAAAAATATTTGAAGAAGAAGAATGAATTTCGTTGTCATCGTTCTTTAAAGTACAAATTTATTAATAAATATTAATGTTGGACAATTTTTTTATATTAAAATCACATTTAAATAAATATAAAAAAATAATGAAACTCAAAGAGCTCTATGAGAAAGCATTCCGCCAAAGCACTTGGCAGCGTTTTTGTTATGTAAATAGTCCATAACACCTTTGTAACAATCACTTAATACGGACAATAGGCATAGTAACAGTTTTCAGAAGACAATTGATTTTTGCACATCGTTGTAGTTCTTCTTCTCCTGCTTCATGCATCATTTTATAGGCTTTAGCATGAGGGTTAATATCTCTTATTAGTTATCTGAATGTTTTAATAATGTTAAGTTTGTATTAAACTTATGTCGTTTAATCGTTGCCATTTCATTATCTAAAATATATAATTGTCCATATTTAAGTGCTTCATCTTTATTAGGATGTAACGCATATACATTATGGTAAATTTGTCCACATATTCTAATAACTTGTGGTCCTTTACTCGGCAAATGTATCAAAATTGGGATGAAAACTTGCGAATGCTAAAGCATTATTGTACAACCTAACATTTCGTCGAAAATCAATACTTTCTTCCGTAAATTCAGTTGCTCAAAACATAAATCATTCTGGGTAAGGTGGATTTTCTAACAATTTACTTTACCTTTATGACAACAATTGAGAAATCGTTACTTTTAGTATGTTAAAAAGCAAAATGTTGCGCATCACAATAAACACATGTATTTGTCATGGAACCAATGTAATTTTCAGATATGAGATTTTCATCGAAATATATACACTACCCTCCAGCTACATTTGCCCACCCTACATTAAAATCGATAAATCTTTAAAGTTTTGTGGCTCAGTGAAAAAACAGTCGTAATTAAAAATTCGGACTGGGTTTTAAAAAGGGTTTAAAAACCTTTAATTGAAGCCGAGTTGAGCAAAAAAATTAAAAAATGCATGCCTTACGCGTAAAAAGTAACTAAAAATATTCAATTTTTTTTTGCCCCTATTCAAATGCCTGCCATTTTTGCGGAAATTATCGAATCATAGAAAAAGAAAATGGAGGTAAAAGCTTAAGGAGTCACCTTCAAAATGAGCTATAGAAAGCTCATTTATGATCGATTTTACGGTAGTTATGGTCATTTTTTATGAAAAAACGATTTTTTTAAATAGCTATTATCTCAAAAATACGCATGATATAAAAAAATTTTCAATAAAAAGTTGTTTATTTTGAGTCAAAAAATAAATATTCAGGTTAAACTGAGAACCAGTAAAAAAGATTTTATTTATTTTTGATCCCATTGAAAAAAATCCATTTATTCAATATTTATATTTTAATGAATTTAAAAAAATTTTTCCTTCCGGATTTCAATTAAATCTAAATATTTATTTTTTTGACTCAAAAATAAACAACTTTTTTATTGAAAAATTTTTTGTATCATGCGTATTTTTTGAGATAATAGCTATTTAAAAAAATCGTTTTTTTTCATAAAAATGACCATAACTACCGTAAATCGATCATAAATGAGCTTTCTATTGCTCATTTTGAAGGTGACCTTTAGCTTTTACCTTCATTTTCTTTTTCTATGATTCGATAATTTCCGCAAAAATGGCAGGCATTTGAATAGGGGCAAAAAAATTGAATATTTTTTAGTTAGTTTTTTACGCATAAGGCATGCATTTTTTTAATTTTTTTTGCTCAACTTGGCTTAAATTAAAGGTTTTTAAACCCTTTTAAAACCCAGTCGGAATTTTTCAATTACGACTATTTTTCACTGAGCCACAAAACTTTAAAGTTTTATCGATTTTCATGTAGGATGGGCAAATGTGGCTGGAGGGTAGTGTATTTGCCATACAACCAATCAGTTTCAAATTAATTTTTTCAGTTAATATTTTTTCATTTAATTTCTTTAATTTTTTTTTTACTTTGCCCTTTATTGTTTCATCAATAACTTCGTTTAATACAATATTATGATTGTTATTATGATTATTATTATTCTAATTTTCATTATAATTATTATCTTCAATTTTTAATCGTTTACACTTAACATTTTCGAATTTTTTTTCATATTTTTTTGGTTGTTTTTCTTTAATTTTTATATAATCTTCTTTCTTACGTAAAGCCTCATTCGCACGTATTTGTTCAAATTTATCAGTACTCATTGTTCCTTGAATTGCCATTTTGTTATGTTAGTATTTTCTAATTTCTGCTAACATTTATTTGGTTGTCCTTTTTTCATTTTCATATGTTTTTTTCTTACGTAAAGTTTCTTGATCACGTCTTAGTTCTAATTTATCATTACTGTTTTGTTTCTCGCATTTTCATAATAATGTCTTTTTCTGAAATTTTTTATATTTATGTGATTCTTCTGTTACCCTTTACCTATTAACGGGATGTCGGAGCTGCATCACTTGAGTTTTGCTTTTTTTATTATATCAGTATCTTTTAAATTAATAAATTAAACAAATATAATGACTTCTCCGTACTAAAGCTATATTACTACAATGATTTTTGTCAAAATAAAAAATCATTTAGACTTTTATATTTTTGTGAGCTTGGATTGGAAATTAGATATCAAACTTGATAGACCTAACTTTAAAATACGATACATTGAAAGTTTTTATTATAACTTTATATGTCTAATATTTTGGTGGATTTCTTGAGTTGTCCTCACTGGAGTATAATTTTACAAATTTTTACTTTGCAGCGAAAAAACTTGATTGAACGCATCGTTTATTTATAAGTTAGGATTGGAAATATTATTAGAAGGGGGCCGCTTCGTCAAGCTCTTAAGTTCTGTTACAAATAAAGTTTCTTTTTCATCTATTTCTTTTGATTCTTTTTTTTCTTCATTTAATTTAATCTAAACTGCCCCAATTTTATAATCGTTATAATTCAAGTGGATGTCATCGATTCCCATTATATCATTATCTGGTTTTAAAAATTTCTATCTGAAATGTCATTGTCAATTTCCATCAAAATTGTTTCATAATTCAAATTCTTTTGTTTACGATACGTTTCCATGATCTTTTTTTGTTCTGAGAATAAATGCATTTGTGAGTTTTTTTTATAATATTTCAAGCTCGGCGAAATCTAAATTAAATGGTATTTGATTAAGACCTTGCTCATGACAAAAACACCTTTTTATCATATCCGGTGGATTATCGTAATTAATTTTTGCATTATTATAATTTTGTAAAACTGGAAACATTTTTATTTTTTGCGTTTTAAAAATTCTTTATAAACGTAATCGCATTTAAGAAACATTATATCTTAAACAACATGGACCTAAATTATAAAGTACTGCAACAGCAAAAACCATTGCAAAAACGCTACAATCATAATTATTCGTTTGTGATTGTACTGTTTCGAATACTGTGCTTAATTCTGATTTCTTTGGAAATAATCTGTTTATATAAATCTTATACTCATCTTGTAAATATATAAGATTCAAACTGTCTATATATATATGAATTATCTTATTATTATAATACACACGAATCCGGTGACTCTTTTCTAAATTTTCGGTGAATAATAACTGTATAAATTCTCCATCAATCAGTACTGAATGAACATATTGTGGTCTCTGAATTAGTGAAGTCAATTGCATGTCGAATGAGGTGCACTGGTTTGAAATGTTATTAAATTCTAATATATGAATATCAGTTAACATGAAAGCAATTCCACTATACAATCCCTGTCTTTAACAATCAATTTATCTTCCTCAGTCAAAACCATTATTGAAAAAGAAAATTCTCTTAAGAATTTTCATTCATTTTTAATGAACTTTTTCCAAAGGTATTCACAAAAGAATTGCTTTTATATTAACTGATTTAATTTACTACCTTTTTACTTTAAAAGCTGAAAAATTAAAGAAATTATGAAAAATGCTATGAATTAATTGTTATATGATAGATAAATAATAATGAAATTTGTAAAAATAATATTATGATAAAATTGATTATTTTCGGCAATTATTTATATATATAAACATATATATATATATATATCTATGGTTCAATCCACGTCAAACGGATAATGGCTCTGTCCAAAATTGTAGATCACCAAAAAATCGTATATAAGCTCAAAATTTTTCGTCTTACACTCTACTTTTTTTTTGCAATGTGATGATTTTAAAAAATCCAAAATGGCGGCTCCAATATGGCGGCTCAAACCTCAGAGATATAATAAAAAATTTTCAAAAATTGATTTTAATTTATTTAAATCAGATCCTACATATTTTTTTACATCAGAAATCAATTTAGCGTTCAATTTTACATAGGAATATAGTATTGCACTCGAGGTAAAAAAATTTACAATGTCATCGGAAGGTCATATCGGGAAATAATAGTTATTTCACAAATTACCCATTGATCAATGTTGATTAGTGAGAAAATGAAGATACTGATAGATAACTCGAGTTACTGAATTTAAATCTGATGTCTGCTCAACCCTACAAGATCTGTATGAAAGTCATTTGAAGGTCAAATCGCGGATATCTTTTATTATTTGATAACATTAGGACACCTTCAAGTGTTACGTCTCGCTGAATCCGAAACCGGGGTCAGTTCGAGTGTCAAACGACGTAATTACGTAAAAATTAATCAAATATTGACTAAAAGAAAATTTTTGTCCTCCAAGAAACCACAGTTTGAAATGAATTTTTCTGTAATTACGTCGTTTGACACTCCAACAGGTCTCGGATTCGGATCCAGCATCACGTAAAACTTATAGGTGTCTTAATCTTATCAAATTTGACCTTCAAATGACCTTGATGGAGACTGGTAGGGTTAAGCGGATATCAGATTTGGATTCAGTGACTCGAGTTACCTATCAGTATCTTCATTTTCTTACTAATCAACGTTTATCAATAATTAATTCGAGAAATAACTATTGTATCGCGATATGACCTTCAGATGATATTGTAAAATTTTTTTACCTTGAGTGCAATACTATATTTTCATGTAAAATCGAACGCTAAATTAATTTCTGATATAAAAGATATGTGGAATCAGATTTGAATGAATTAAAATTAATTTTTGAAAATTTTTATGAAATTTCTAGGTTTGAGTCGCCATATTAAGGCCGCCATTTTGGATTTTTCAAAATCGCCACATTGCAGAAGAAAGTAGAGTGTAAGACGAAAAATTTTTAGCCCATGCAACGACTTTTTTTAGTGATCTACAATTTTTGACAGAGCCGTTATTTGTTTGACGTGGTTTGATCCATATATATATATATATATATATATGGGACATTTTACACCAACTGGAAGGGCAAAAAAATAAAATCGCTGAAACTCTGAGAATATATTCTGTCTGTTACTCAAAATGCGTAAAAAATATTCAGGATTTAGATTTGAAGGATCAAGAGCCATAGATCCTGAAATTTGTAAATTTTCAAAATTTTTGGGAAAAGTACCAACTTTATGATTTTTTTCTGAAAATCTTGATGTTTTTAGAGAGAAATTCATGAGAATTCTTCTTGTTCTAGATAAAGAGAGAGTTAGCATTATTTTTACAGAGCTAAATTTTGAAGTTTTCTATTGGTTTTTATATGTATTACATGGTAATTGAAATCACTCATTGTCGGTTACTCAGAAATTGCTGAGGGCTTATTTCCTTCTATTTTTATCAACTTAGAAATAAATTTTTGATTGTGTAAGAAAGAGTCACTAATAAGGAGTTATAATAGTTTAAAATATATATTTTCATGTCTAATTTATTTTCAATATAAAAATTAATCATACATGATAATATATATTTTAAACTGTTTTAACTCCTTATTGATGGCTCTGACTTACATAATCGAAAATTCATTTTAAAGTTCACGTGAAATAGAGGAAAATAAGCCCACGAAAAGAAATTTCTAAGTCGGGAGCAATGAGTAATTTCAATTACCATGTAATACATATAAGAACCAATAGAAAACTTCAAAATTCAGGTCTGTAAAGAATCATGCTAACTCTGCTTTTCATTAACAACAAGAAGTATTCTTATGAATTTCTCTCTAAAATATCAGGATTTTCAGGAAAAAAATTATCAAGTTGGGACTTTTCCAAAAATTTTGAAAATTTCCAAATTTCAAGTATCTATGGCTCTTGATCCTCCCAATCCAAATCCTTGAAAATTTTTTTACACATTTTGAGTAACAGGCAGTGATATATTCCAAGAGTTTCAGAGATTTTTATTTTTCTGCTCTCCCAGTTGGTTTGAAATGATATATATTTATCCATTAAGAGCAGGCTGGATTTGCTGTCCTTGTTTAATTGAGATTTTTGTTATTTACTCAAGTATTAATCGGTGTGTCTGCAAATTGAAGGTTAAAAGCGCATAGATATTATTATTACAAATATTTATGCACAAGAAGAAAAAATCCATCGCTTTGTTTTTGAGAAAAGTAAGTAACGCGAAAATATTATAAACATAAACTTTTACTTTAGCGTTACTTACTTTAATCAAAAACAAAACGGTAGAATTTTTTTTTCTTGTGCATAGATGTTCATAATAATAATATCTATTGCGCTCGACCTTTAATTTAAAGATACACCAATTAATACTTGAGTAAATAACAAACAACCCAATTGTTACTCGGTCGGTATCAGGTTCTACTCCGGCCTGCCGTTAAAAAAAGTTTGTTGTAGAAAAAACTAAAATCAAAATTATTTTGAATTATTTTTAATAATTGTATTCTTCAATTTATTTACAGTTATTTATGGTTATTTGCAGTATCTACATGTAAATAATGTATGAATGATAATAAACAACCCACACAGCATGAAATATTTATGGAAACTTCCTGGAACATTGGCAGCGAAGATTTAAAATATTTTAGAAATCTTCCATGGAATATTGCTGGAAAATTCTAAGAATATTTCATTGGAAGATCTAGGACATCTCAGATCTTTTATTGAAATATTTCAGGAATCTTGCAGGAATATTTCATGAAATATTCCGTTGGAACATTCATTGAAAATTTCCGGAATATGGGAACGGTAGATTTGAAACATTTTATGAACCTTTCATGGAATATAAACGAAAGATCTAAAGAATCTCTCATGGAATATGCACGAAAGATTTAAAGAATTTTTCATGAAATATTCCATGAAATATTTCTGGAAGAGTTTAGAAATCTATCGTAAAATATTCCGTGGAATATTTTGTGGAAGATTCGCAGAATATTGGCACGGAAGATTTGGAATATTTCAGGAATCTTCCGTGAAATATTCCTGTAATATTCGTGTGTCCTTCATGCTTCCTACATTGAATAATCCATGGAATACTTTGAGAGATTTCAAGAATATAAAAATGGAAGGTTTGGGTAATCTCTCATCTTTCATGAAATGTTCCTGGAAGATTTTTGGAAAATGTGAAATGCTGTAAGGGGATGGTATATATATATATATATATATATATATATATATATATTATATAATAACACATTACACTCATACATCAATACATATACGCATACATAAACATTTATTTATAAAATCGCATTTAAATATTCGCTTCGACTGTGCACATCAAAGTGCTGATACCCTTTCGCTTTTATAGTAAGTGAGGTATCTTTCAGCCGCTTGGGGATAAAACTCCCATTTAATAAACATCCCTTATCGGCGTCACTGGAAACATCCTGTAACGTTCCGCGCAATCTTCCAACGAAAACTTCATGGAATCATTCTAGAATCTTTTAAGCCATATTCCACTGGAAGATTACTGTAATCTTTGCGTAAAATATTTCGTAAAATATTTACGGAAGATTTATGTAATATTTCGCTGCACGATTTAAAAGTTTTTAGGAATCTTCCAGTGAAATGTTTCTGGAATCTTTCTGAAATCTTTAATGAAATATTCCACTGGAAAATTACTTAAATCTTTTTGTGGAATATTTCGTTGACTATTTATGGAAGATTTATGTTATATTCCACTGTGCGATTTGAAAGTTTTTTGGAATCTTCCAGTGAAATGTTTATGGAATCTTTCTGAAATCTTTCATAAAATATATCACTGGAAGGTTACTTAAATATTTCTGTGGAACATTTCGTGGAATATTCATGGAAGATTTATGTAATATTCCGCTGTACGATTTTAATGTTTATCGGAATCTTCCTGAAATCTTTCATGAAATATTTTATCGGAAGATTACTTTAATCTTCCTGTGAAATGTTTCGTCGAATATTTATAGAAGAATTATCTAATATTTCGCTGTACGATTTTAAAGTTTTTTGAAATCTTCCAGTAAAATGTTTATGGAATTTTTCTGAAATCTTTAATGAAATATTCCACTGGAAGATTACTTAAATCCTTCTGTGGAATATTTAGTTGACTAGTTTTGAAAGATTTATGTAATTATCCGCTGTAACGATTTTAAAGTTTATCGGAATCTTCCAGCGAAATGTTTATGGAATCTTTCTGGAATCTTCCATGATATATTTTACTAGAATATTCATAAACATTACATGGAATATTTTATGAAATATTTCAGAAATCTTTCGTGAATATTACATGGAATATTTCGAAAAAGTTTTCGAACATTCCTGTGAAACATTCCTGAAATATTCCTGGAAGCTTTCAATGGAAGATTCCAGTGGAATATTCTGAAATATTCTGTGAAGACTTTCAATAATGTGCATGAAAGGTTCCAGTGAAATATTCCAGTAGAATAATTCGAAATATTTCAGTGAAATCTTCCATGCTATGTGAGAACCATTATTTATTTCTAGCCTAACGCTTTTTTATTGTTATTTACAATTATCAATATTTTCTTATAATCATTTGTTTATTCGCAGCATTATTCTTCTTTTACAAAATAATTTTCATATGAGGTGATAAAATATTTTACTATAAGATAAATATATATATATATATATATATATATATATATATATATATATATATATATATGTTTCATTTCACATAAAAATTTCAACATCAAAACTAATTTCTAATGTAAAGAATAAAAATTAAATTGGTATAATTTTGAAATTTTGATATGGGAATACTTTTATAAATAACTTTTAATAATTTTGAACAATGGTAAATTTTTAAATAACTTGTGGTATTGAATGCTAATTAAATTTAGTTTTAACATGAAGTTAATTATTTAGATTGGAAATGTATTCAATAAAATAATATAACTATCTATAAGTTATCACTTAATTTTTTAAACTTTTTATTCATAGTTGACTATTATATTGAATACATGATTCTCATTTGAATAGTTTTCTATATGATATTATGTGAATTTTATAAATATAAATTATTTAAGGAGATGTAAAATGGACAGCACATTTCCACCCATAAATATTGACTATATTTCCATTGTATTTTAAAATTTTGAATAAATAGATGCATTAACATACAGTATGTATCACGAAGATTATTCAGCTAAATTTTTATATAAATCTATTCATTAGTTATTGAGAAGTTTGGGTTCCAATATTATTTACTAAAATTATTCCATTTAGAATCAGAAATTTAAATATTTCGAAAAGTAATGATTGGAATAATTTAAAAATTCAAATAAATAATCATCACGAGACATACTACAAGTTAATACTGTAACGTTCCTACCTATTACTTTGATTTAATTATTCATTTAATAATTATTTCAACGTCGTCTAATGATTATAGAGTCGTTACAAGCTAGCGCGCCATGCCTAGCTTGTGCAGACTCTTTGTGTGTCTTTGTTGTTTTGTTAAAGTCGTTTATAGCTAGGACGCCTTGCCTAGCTATAGCTGACTTTTGAAATATATTTATTAGTAATGTTGGGTTATTATGTGTAAAGCCCGTTGTTGTTGAAAACCAAACGCCTCAACATTCGGGGCTTAACACTGAGTTAATAGGAGAGGAATGTTGCTTGATAAGCTCTTTATTGAAAAGTGTACGACAAACTATTACAAAGTCGTGTATTAAACACGTGTATATAAATTATCTTGCTTAAGACAATGCCATGGCCAAGCGCCCGCCGTTGTCTTAAGCAAGGTACAACCGCACAGTAGAAGAGCCGATCCAAGAGTCACGAGAGTCACGAGCTCCTCGTACTGCTTGCATCAGCTCTCCTAGGTCTTTCTCCCACTCTTCTAACTTAGTAGAAGAGAGGGAGAGCCGCCGTGTCCTCTCAGCGGTACTTATACATGCAAGTGCGTGTACGTACATACGCGCGCTTGCATGTTCAACCACTTTGGTCTTTTTGGGTGTTTGCGCGCGCATCTTCCAGTATCGTACGGTTTCAGGGCCGTACATACTCGGGCGCTCACAATACATTCCTTTTATGGAAATTCAGCAATAGAATGGAAAGACAGTTAATTTTTTTATCTTCTTATAGTAAAATATAATCAAACTTTGACGACAAATTTAACGTAATGAAATAATTGTACTTTCAATGATTTGTATCATATTTAATACAAATTATAGAGTGATATTACAGAATATTATTTTTTTCCGCATTCATAATAAATGTTTCGCAAATAATAAGTAAATTTTCTTTTGAAATGTTTACTTTTTTAGGGGGAATTCTACTTCTATCTAGACAGTTCCTACATATAAATGCATAATTATAGACATAATCAGAAACATTTATTCATATTTTATATATTGTCCTATCTTTATAATTGACTATTAAAAAAATTCAATATCTAATAAATAATTTTTTTAAATTGTATTTCATAAAATTTATGTTCAAACGATATTAAAAAAAATATTTTTATATCATGTAATTATAATTTTTCAAATGACGTAATTTGATATTCTTTAAAAATTAATCTTCCTCTTATTAAAAATATTATTGCTTCAATGAAATGAATTGCTAACAATTTTTATATAAATCACAATTCATCAAAATATAAACACGTGTACAAATGAAAATGTAATTAAGGTTAAATGTATGTTATTTAAAAAAAATTGTTAACAAGTAACTTTTTAAATAATATATTTTCATGAAAACTAATTTAAATACCTCATTCTCTGAATGATAACTGAATACAATTTCAATTTGATAAATTTAGTTATACGATTATAAATATATAATATTTATATAACTGTTCATTAAATAAAATTGTTATTTTTTATTATATATAAGTAGATAAACAAGGAAGATTCTAGCCCATGGGGATTCTAGCCCACTACATTTGTAGCCCACTGTATTTGTAGCCCACTACTTGTCGCGACAGGTTAGAATTTTAATAACTCAAGTTTGTAGCAACTTTAATAACCCAAGTTTATAATTTTTAAATAGTTTATTACGTTGAAATTTTTTTTGTGGCTCTGAAAAGAGCCGTTTATCACCGCATTCGTAGCGTACCACTTCTGGAGAAATGATATTAAACGCGTAGATTGACTCATTTTATTCTATCCTCTCATGAAGGCACATCGCGCGCGCACATTGCTGTACGCAATATTTCTCTTATATGAGAAAAGGAGAGGGGATATTAAAGTCAATGTTTGATGTATTCTTGCTCCGACCTCTCATGAGAGAACATCGCGCGCGCACATTGCTGTACGCAATATTTCTCTTATATGAGAAAAGGAGAGGGAGTATCAAACACGAGGATTAACATATTTTTATTCCGACCTTGCATGAGATTGAGCGCACATTGTTGTACGCAAAAATTTTTTTTATGCAACCACCAGAGCATCACGATCTGATGCATGCATTAATGAAATTCTCATCGGTCCTTTTCAGGACCACAAATTTTTTTTAACGTATAGCAAAAATATTCTAAAATATAAAAATTATTTCTACCCTTATAATAAATCGGCCCTTTTAAGAGCCACAAATTTTTTTAATGGAGAACAAACCTTTTTAAAATATTTTTATCGAAAAAAAAATTGACTTAACGTGGATCGAATTCACGATCTTTTGGACGTGAAACTCTCGCTTATTCCTCTGGACCACGAAGTCATTCTTTAAAATTTTATGTTTCACTTCGCATACATTTATAATTAGAAAACAAATAGTTTTCTACGTTTGAAATATTTTAGTTCTGAGAAGAACTGGTTTACAAAACATGTAATTATGAAAAGATTTTTAAATATCAGTAATAAACTTTGAAAGCCACGCGTCAACTCAGAGGTGTTATGAGAGTGCGCGTGAATAGCAAGCAGCTATCCCGCACCAATGAGAGCGCAGCGCAATGAATCCGAATCCTCTGCAAGCAGCTACGCCGCACCAATGAGCGCGAAGCACTCATAATCGGATCCACTCGGCCATTACCGTCTCAAGACTGAATACAGAATAATCCGAAGTGAATTGCAAAAGCTATGCCGCACCAATGAGCGCGCAGCGCTATGAATGCAAGTTCTTTGCAAAGAGCTATGCCACACCAATGAAGCCATTATCGTCTTAACAACGAATACAGAGAAGTCCGAAAAACTTTCTCTTGTAATGTTGCTATAAACTTAATAATTTACAACATTACTTACGAAAATAATTTCTATACTTATAATAAGTATTAAATCGGCCCTTTTAAGAGCCAAAAAATTTATTTAATGTAGAGCAAACTGCTTTCCCTACTGAAAAATATATATGAGATCTCATATGAGATCTCATTTTATTTTACATTTTCAACCCCACTAAAAAATATATATGAGATCTCATATCAGATCTCATATGAGATCCCCGTATGAGATCTCATATATGGGTAAATCTTTCATAATGTTAAAATTTCACCTGCAACAAATTAAAAAAAAAAAAATACAGGCACACGTATAAAACTAATTTTCTCTGAATGTTGACGTATTATAATGAAAGAAAAAATCGTGTTACTCACTTTTAAGGGTAGTCTTTTTAACAAACATCAAAAGACAGATTTTCGAGTAAATTTTTCATAGTGTTAAAATTTACTTTCAATAAATTAAAAAAAAATTGAAGACATGTATCAAATTTATTTTTTTAAATGTTGATATATTAAAATGATAATAAAAAGAAAAAATCGCATTACTCACTTTTGAAGATAGCTTTTTTAATATAAGACATTTAAATATATTCATTATTATCACACCCAGGTATAATATTTTACCTATCTCAGATCAGTTTTTAAGTATTTTGGGCTATAATAGATCATTTTCCATTGAGCTTTTTCATTTTTACATGTTTAATATGTTACAGAAAATATTTAAATACGCAATTTACATTAATAATTACAAAATTTTTTGTAATAAATAAAATATGCCAGAAATGGCAATTTTTTGGAAAATTCATTTTTGGCGATTCGGGTATTAAAATTGAGTGATATTAGTTACCCAATGGCTTTTGGAATTCCTGATTACAAATCATAAGTGAGTGGAATATCAATTTATTTTTGCTAAAACTGTCAATCTTAGGGTATGAAATTTGACATAGATTTGTGTAGTTTATGTTTTCGAATAAAAATACTTATATTCCTTTTTAACCAAATATTTTAGTTTATTTAATAAACATTAAATCTAAAAATTTTAAATTTAAAATCTAGAAATTTCAGTGATGATTCAACTCAACGTTCTAGGTGTAAGCTATTAAATACATACTAAAACTGAGCTTTTTAAAGTTTAAACTCTTTAGAATTAAAACATTGATAGAAACTAGGTAATCGATGTAAATTTGGAAAATTTAATAGCCGGGAAAAATTCAATGATTTCCAGAATACTCGAAATAATACTTCAAAAGCAATTTAAAGATTACATTGAGTATTATAAAATAGTAAATTACAAAGTTCACAACAGAGAAAAGATGAATCAAAGCTTAGGTTTTCATATTAGTGGATAAAAACCTATTTTCAAAAGTGAGTCACGTTTTTAAGTATAATTTCAAACGAACAAAGAACTTTATCTACACTAGGCACACGTTCCTAATAAAAAAATTTCTCTTTGTGATTCTAAATATTACCTTTTGATGTAGTTTAAAATGTCACCGCTGAATAGTCTTTTTTACAGCATCGTATTTTCCAGAAAAAGTAAAATATATAAATTTTTGGTAACATTTTAATAACCTTTCAGAAAGTACTGTTGTTAACAGGCACACACCCATGCTCTCGATTTTCCAAAAGTATGTGTATGGATAAAGCTTTGGTGTGAATTTCAAATAAAAAAAGCAGTAGTCATTTTTTTATAGCGGTAATTTATCATTTTACATGGCCTGGTAACATTTAAATTTCAAAAAAAAACCTCTTTTCCCCATCCGCCATAAAATGACACGTCTAATTATCATTAAAAATATAACAAAATTAGTTTCTAATAACTCAATAAATCAGTGAACATTTGCTAACAAGATGTGCTATCTCATATTTAGGAGAAATGACGCAGTAACATGATTTTTAAAAGTATGAAAGAATTACCCATATATTTTCTATTTTCAACCCTACTAAGAAATATAAATGAGATCTCATATGAGATCTCACATGCGATCTCATATGAGTTCTCGCATGAGATCTCATATTACAATCTCATATGAGATCTCATATGCGATCTCATATGAGATCTCATATAGATATTTCGGTAGGGTTAAAAATATAAAGTATATATGAGAACTCATACGAGATCTCATATGAGATCTCATATGAGATTGTAATGTGTGATCTCATGCGAGAACTCATATGAGATCGCATGTGAGATCTCATATGAGATCTCATATATATTTTTTAGTAGGGTTGAAAATAGAAAATATAAATGAGATCTCATATGAGTTCTCGTGCCAAAATCTCATATGAGATCGCAGTGAGATCTCATATGAGATCTCATATGAGATCCATGTGAGATCTCATATGAGATCTCATATATATTTTTCAGTAGGGTTGAAATGTTATCAGTCCTTTTCAGAGCCACATATTTTTAACCTTAGAACATCTCCTTATGCTTTAAATAATTGTTGTCCTCGAAGGACAGATTACTTTACCATACGCATTTTCGTATTTCAGAAAATGTCTGGCTCGCTTACGTTTTCTCAAATCACCCTATTTCGAAAAATGTCTAATCTCTCTCTTTGGTTCGCTACTTTTCCCAAGACTTTGCCACTCGCGTGGACGTGGACCAAAGAGAGACTAGACACTTTTCAAAATAGGCTTATTTGAGAAAACGTGAGTACTAAATAAGAAACGAAAACTACGCGAGTGGCAAAGTTATGGAAAAAAATTAGTGGACGCGGACCAAAGAGAGAGACTAGACATTTTTTCAAAATAGGCTTATTTGAGAAAACGTGAGTGGTAAGTAAGGAAACAAAAACTACGCGAGTGGCAAAGTTATGGAAAAAATTAGTGGACGCGGACCAAAGAGAGAGACTAGACATTTTTCAAAATAGGCTTATTTGAGAAAACGTGAGTGCCAAGTAAGGAAACGAAAACTACGCATTTCTAAAAATACTAAAACGCGAGTGGCAAAGTTATGGGAAAGTAAGCGAACCAAGAGAGAGATTAGACATTTTTCAAATAGGGTTATTTGAAAAAACGTAAGTATTAAATGAAACGTAAACTACGCATTTTCTTAAAATACTAAAACCCATATGATAAAAAAATCTGTCCTTTTAAGGACAATAATTTTTTAAAGCGTAGAACATATTCCAAGTTAAAAATATGTGTCTCTGAAAAGGACTATTAAAATTTCAAAGCAGTTTACTCTACGTTAAAAAATATTTGTGGCCCTAAAAAGAGCCGATTTAAAATGAAATTAGATTTAAAAAATAAAAAATAGTTGCTGCTGCTCTGAAAAGAGCCGATTAAAATAAGCGCCGCCGAACATTCCTTCTTTTTTCATCATCGTCATCTCTCGGTCTTCTAAGGTATTGGATTTCACACACCACCTGTGGTGATGGTGATGGTGATGATGTAATATCTATAATCTCCGGTTCATGAGCCGGAGATGCTAAATCAATCATCTCCGGTTCATGAACCGGAGACGAAATAATCACATAGCCCACATCCCACGGGCTGACACGCGCACCCCAACAACTCTCCAGGTATCTCAACGTACTGTCGTACGACTGGGTCGACAACTCAGAAATTCCACTTCAGCCATGTGCCACCATGGTGATTTCTGAAATACGTTGAACTTCTTCCTTGCATAATCCGAAGTCGCATTTAAGCGGATTACAAAGAATGATTGAATCCGCGAAATGCTAGCTAATTTATATTATCTAAATAAGATCGCGCGGACCTCTTCGCAATGTATAAGGTGGAGAGGCGCGGGAGGGGGTTAAAAAGTCAAATGAAGGTTATAAATATGGGCGCGCGAGCAGTGGCACTTATTATCACGTCAATCAATTCGAAGGAAGGAAGCATCATCGGAAAAGTCAAAGAAGAAGATACAAGCCAAGCAATCAGCACTTATTATAACATCAGTCAACTCGAAGGAAGCAACATCGGAGAAGTCAAAGAAGAAGAAGATACAAGCCGATCAAAGGACTGAAGAGAAAAATACAGCCAATAAAAAAATTACAATCTGTTCTTTTAAGAACATACCAAATTATCAATATCGAAACAAATATTCATTTAATAGTCCTTTTTAGGACTTAGAAAAATTATGAAAAATGTCTTTTTTTAGAGATACAGATATTTAAAAAAAATTACAATCTGTTCTTTTAAGAACATAATAAATTATTTTCAATATCGGAACAAAATATTCATTTTAATAGTCTTTTTAGGACTTAAAAATTTATTCAGTTGTCCTTTTAAGGATAAAAATATTTTTTCCAGGTTTAGAAACATGAGTTAAATTTTATTAACTCTTTACAATAGTTAAGCAATAAAATTAGTTAATAATTTTAAAATAATTTTATGTAAAGTGCATGTGAAAAGTGTTTGTGAAAGTGTTTGTGAGAAAAGTGATGTGAAAAGTGAATTATTAATAGTGCTACTTGTTATATTTAACTTACTTTTAAAATAAAATAATAATTTAAAATAAAATTTAATAAATTTAGTGAAAGTGTTTGTGAAAGTATACTATTAAAATTATTTATCAAATTTAGATAACCTTTTAAGTTTATGAAATTAAAAGATATTTAAAATTGTTTATTGTAGATATTAATAAATAATATAAATTGATGAGCTTAAAATAATTTAATAAAAGTGTTTTTAAAATGTGAACTGTAAAAAAGTGATTTTTTGAAAAGTGCATTAAATTAAGTTTTCTTTTTCAACTTCTAATTCCAAAAAGATTTTTTAGCTTTATTTTTATTAATAATGCTCAATTTAATTATATTTTTAATAATTTATATCTAAATTAAGTAAGTCATGCTTAGCAAATAACTCATAATTTATATTTTCCAATTTTACCCAATTATGAGCACTCGATCTTTTACCTAATTTTCATATCTTAGCAACTAAAAGAGCTAGGCACTTAAAAATTGGTGTGTAGCTTTGTTGTGTTGATAGAAAAAGGAAATAAAGTTTCAAGTCTATAAGATTATTATTTCTTCATCCGATGATCAAAAAGTTGATATAAAAAAAGTGAAGTTTGTTCGTCTAAATCTAAAGTTTGAATTATTTGATTTTTATAAATTAATACTTATAAAATTTAATTTGATTTATAAGTAAAAAGTTGTTTTAGCTGTCAAATTAAGAAAAATCTAAAAAAATCTGAAAATCTGTGAAAAAATATAAGTTCAGAATATTTGAGAATGTTCTGACATTAAAATATTATTTAAAATTAATTTGAAATGAAGTGATTAGTGCGCATTAATTTTGCTCTTGAAAAAGGTTTAAATTTTTCAAAGAGTTATTGAAGTATTCATCCCCACCAGTGTGAGGGTGGGGATTGAGATATATATAACCCATTACGCAACGAGTTATCTCATTTCTTCTTCGCGATGGCAGGTCAAAGGCATCTTCCGGTTCTACCAGCTCCATCCTTACCAGTGCTGTGGGAGGTCTACCGCCAACGCCACCACTTACACCACCTTCGCCATCTTCGCTCAAGAAATTTTCGTGGCCAAGGCCTCTTCTACAACCACCACCACCATCACCGTTTTCATCAATCGCTGAGGCCTTGGGTGAGGAGTTAATGGCTTTGCAATGGAGCCATTATGTTTTACTCCTCACATCACCCCTCCTGAAAGAGAGAGAAAAAGATGATGGAAGTAGAAGAAGAAAAGAAGAAGATGGACCATGGGTCAGAAACCCACTCGACCTAAGAAGGTGCCAACTGGAAAATGGAGGCCTCGTTTGTTCGGTGTCGACATTTTATAAAAATTTTTGGACAATCGGCCCTTTTCAGGGCCATCAATTATTTGAACGTGGAGTAAACTGTTTTAGAAGTATGTTCTCTTTGAACTTACTTTTAAAAATAATATTTTAAATAATTTATTTATTAAATTTAAAAATTTTTTTTTAATATGGTAGAGCCCCTCTCTCGCTCTTTACCTGTGAGATCCTACCCGTTCATGATAGTTATTGTATCAATAAACTTATCATAAACTTCCGATCTCTCCATTTGAAGTATTATTTTTTTTTTTTTTTAAGTATACATAGAATGTAATAAATCTTTATTTATCATACAATAATTTTTATTACATGGACATTCTTTCTTCTTCTGATACCATCAAAGAATTGAACGAGGTAAAACTACAGTTGCCATCTACTTCATCAACACCTTTTCCACTCCCGAGAAGCCATTTCTTCAACATTTAGAACATTCTTAAATGCACAAGCGGGGGTTTGAACACTGATGGATGGTGCATGTCGGGTTTCATCATTCTCTGCTAGTGTTGAGAAAGATGGACAGCCACTATGCTCAATATTACAGATTAATCTGAAAAAACAATTTATTAATAAAAAATTTTTTAGTTTTAAATAATTTACTTACTTGTCACGTAATATTTCGGCTACCCATTTTCTCTTCTCTTCTCCTTTCACCCAAATTCTCGTCGCATCTTTACAACATTCTTTTAAAGTATCTGTAAGTCTTTCGTAAGGAATGTCTCCAGAATTCCAAGGTATACCGTGCCAATATTTTTCCAACCATTTGTTAACACTTTTTGTATTCGCTAAAAGATATTTCCAAAGATATGGCGATTGGAAATTGAAGACCATTAGTACCAGATCATCTTCGAGAGTAATTATAGCAACTTCTTTGAATACCAAATTTATTCAAAGACCTTTTGAAGCCTTGGACGTCAGTACGATCTCCATCTCGGTAATGAATGATACTTTTTATAATATCGTTCACACTTTTATATTAGCACTAAAATCTCTGATGAACCAATCACGACACTTTACCCCCCCACTACGTAGCTCTGATTTTCCCCACCCCAATACTCCCACTCCGTTACCTCCCACGCTCAACTAAGAGTGCATATAAGCAGCTGCAGGCTCGCGGATGGATCATTATTCATCAAACATCATCAAGTAACATTAAAATTCTACAAGTGAAAATTAAAAGTGGACTTAGAAAATTAAAAGTAAAAAGTGGACTTAGAAAAAAGTGAAAGTGGACTTGGAAATATTTAAAGTGAACTTTGAAGATTTTACAGCGAACAATAAAGTGGATATATAAAGTGAATTGTTAGTTAATTATAAAACTGAGTTCATCATGTCAGAGTACTACATAAATACAGTGAAGAATTTGTGCAAATCTTTGCATTACGCGGCAAGTGGTACAGCTGATAGTGAGGACATTAAAGGTGGTTAGAGTTGGTAGATAAAGTGATCGAAGACTTACAAGTTGTGTTAAGTGAATCAACGTTGACACGAGCAGAAAAACAAAAAAATGAAACGTCACTGAGACATCTTATAACCATTCGCGAAAGACTTAGAGTTTGTTAAAGAGGTGGTCAGCTTCAGGCTGATATTCAAACGCCAAGTGTAGAATGGAAAGATTTTCAATCAGCCTTCGCTTCTCCGAATGTTGTCAGGTGTGATTACCAATCTAGGACATTTAGGACTAAAAACATTCATGAAAGATGCTCTTCCTATTTTTGAAGAAAAGTGAAAGATGCTCTAGCTCTACACAACGCCATCTCTGTCAACCTTGAACTTGCAGCGGAATATATTTTACAGAAAAGTGATTCGGAAATAAATGAGGTTAAATACTTTAATACAAAGAATACCTCTATTTTTGAAAGCAGTGATTTGAAAAAGTGGTTCCAATTCAATGCAGTGGAATCAATTCAAGCGGCAATGGAAGAGTTTCAAGAGCGCGACTCTGGCTGGACACTTCGTCAGATTTTAAGTTTAAGTGTAAACATAAATAAACTTAATCCTATGAGAGGAAGTTCTTACATTGACTTACCTGAAGTGATGGAAAAAGAAAGCTTGTGTCAATGTGCAAAATACGGATAACCAATGCTTTAAATGGGCAGTTCTTTCTGGATTACATCCTGTAGGACATAATGCTCAACGCGTATCGAAATATAGGCAATACGAGCAAGAACTTGATTTCACTGGAATAGAATTTCCTGTAACGCCAAAACAAATTCCTAAATTTGAGCGGCAAACGATGTTTCTGTCAATCTTTTTATCTGGAAAAGAATGGTAAGTAAATTTTTAATTTAAATTATTATTACAAGATTAAGAAATCAGTGTATACTTACAGGTGAAAGATTTGACGTCTCACCTTGCCATGTAACGGCAAATAAAAAGAAAGCATGTCAATCTTCTGTTTCTGCAGGATAAATATTTCGATGAGGGGAAGAAGAAGACGAAAACAAGACTCTTGACGATGATTTCGACGTAGTGCCTAGATTTCACTTCGTTTGGATAAAAAATTTATCCCGATTCGTGCGCTCTCAACTAACGAATCACAGAGCAAGAATGTATATTTGTGATCGTTGTCTACACTTTTTTAGAACAGAGGATCAATTAAAAGAGCACGAAGTTGATTGTGTTTTAGTTGACAAGTGCAAGATTAAACTTCCTTCAGTGAAAGATAACATTTTGAAATTTGAAAATCATAAACATAGTGAAAGAGTGCCATTTGTCGTATGCCGATTTTGAATGTCTGCTAAAACCAGTGCAAGATGCGCGCGCATTCCAAGAACATCAGGCTTACAGCATTGGTTGCTACGTCAAGTGTAGTTTTAACGATGCTTACTCAGAATATCGGGTTACAGACAGCTAGGAGAGAATAATGTGACTCCTGCTCAATGGTTTGTAGCGGAATTAGATCTCCTGAGATGTAGTTGAGAGCCAACGTATGGTAATCCTAAACCATTAGATCTCACAAAACAGGAGCAATTTCAGTTTGAAAGAGCGAAATTTTGTCACATATGTAGAAAATCTTTCACAGACAAAGATGTTAAGGTTCGAGACCATTGTCATCTCACTGGAAGGTATGTTTTATTGGGAAAAAATTTTTATTGCTAAATTTATCTTTTTTCTAATTTATCTTTTTTCTCTTTAGATATCGTGAGGAGCAGCTCATCAATCGTGTAATATGAATTACAAGGATTCACGATTTATTCAGTTGTATTTCACAACCTAATGGGATATGATTCTCCTTTATAGTGAAGGGAGATTGCTACAGCACCAAACTTTAAGGGTCGTGTTAGTCTCATCCCAGAAAACAAAGAACGCTACATCTCTTTTATTAAACACGTTGAGGAAAGTGATGTTAATTTTAGATTTATAGATTCTTTTCGCTTTATGGCATCTTCTCTTGAGAAGTTAGCATCTTACTTGGGTAAAATGGATATTGTTCCCAAGGAATTCCCAAGCCGATGGATACACGAATGAGCAAATGGAATTGTTAAAGCGAAAAGGAGTATTTCCCTTATGATTACGTCACTGAATTCGACAAGTTGAAGGATGCATATCTCCCCTTTAAAGAGGCCTTTTACAGTCAGTTAATGGATTGTGAAATCAGTGATAGTGAGTACGAGCATGCGCAGAATGTCTGGAATACATTTAACATCCAGACGCTAGGTGAGTACTCAGATCTTTATCTCAAGACCGACGTTCTCCTCTTGGCTGATGTGTTCGAGAATTTTCGCTCGACTTGTATGGAAGCCTACGGTCTAGATCCTGCTCATTATTATACCACACCTGGTCTTACATGGGATGCTATGCTCAAGCATACAGGAGTACAGCTTGAACTCTCACAGACATTGACATCCTCATGTTTGTAGAGAGAGGAATCAGGGTGGTGTGTGAGTCAATGTTGTAATCCTTTATGCTAAAGCGAACAACGAGTACATGGGAGAGAGTGGATTCTAGATGAGGAGTCGAAGTACTTGATGTGCTTTGACGTCAATAACCTCTATGGATGGGCCATGACGCAGTCCTACCTTATCAAGGTTTTAAATGGGTGGAAGAGCCTGAAAATTGAACGTTATGGCTGTTGATGATGATGGTCCTATTGGCTAGATTCTAGAGGTGGATCTTGAGTACCCTGAGTCTATACATGATGCACACAAAGACTTACCGCTCTGCCCAGAACATCGAACTGCTCCAGGTTCAGAAACAGACAAAATTAATGACTACTCTCTATGGAAAAGAGCGATACGTTATTCATTTTTCGTGCTCTAAAGCAAGCACTTGGTAATGGATTAGTGCTTACAAAAATCCATAGAGTCTTATGTTTCGAGCAAAAACCATGGCTCAAGTCATATGTAGACTTGAATACTGAGAGAGAAAACAAGCCAAGAACGAGTTTGAAAACTCTTCTTCAAGCTTCTCATTAATGCGGTCTACGGAAAGACTATGGAAAATGAGCGCAAGCGCGTAGATGTTAAGCTTGTGAACAAGTGGGAAGGACGCTACGGAGCTGAGGTTTTGATAGCTAAACCCAATTTCCATAGTCGAAGCATCTTCGATGAGAATCTTGTAGCGATACAGCTTTCTCCGCACAGAAATCAACATCAGGAAGCCGTTGTACGCAGGTCTCAGCGTTCTCGATCTATCAAAGACATGTGTACGATTTTCATTATTCTTACATGATGGAACGACTCGGTAATAAGTGTAAACTTCTTTACACTGATACCGATAGTCTCATATACGAAGTAAGAGATCAAAACGTATATGAGATGATGAAACAAGACATCGAAAGTTTGATACATCTGATTACGCCGAGGATAATCAGTTTGGTTTGCCTCGTGTAAACAAGAAAGTCATCAGTGTAATGAAAGACGGAGTGCAACGGAAAAATAATGACAGAGTTCATCGGCTTAAGAAGCAAAATGTATTGCGTTAAGATCCAGAATGAAAACCCTATCAAGAAAGCTAAAGGGGTCAAAGCCATGGTGGTAAAAAACGTCATACAGTTTGACGACTATCGACGTTGCCTGTTTGAACAAGAAACTATAGCTTGTCAACAGTGCAATATTCGATCAAGACAACATGTCGTTCGGACTGAGAAGGAGAAAAAAAGTGGCACTCAGCTCCAATGACGACAAGCGTTATCTACTGGAGGAGCACAGATACCTTGCCGTGGGGGCATTACCAAATACCTGTAGAGGGGTAGCAGAAGAGGGATCGCTGCTCAAGTAGAAGGGGAACCACTACTTATAGAAGACAACAGAGCCGAAGAAGTCATTCCTTCATCAGAAGAGCCACCAAGCAAGAGGCAGAGAACTCAGTAAAAATTTGAATATTTAAAACAGGACTTTGAAATTTTATCAAGAAAAATTTAAGGTAAGTTAAAATTTTATACTTAATGAATTTCATACTCTAAAGAACTTATAAAATTCATTTCATTTTAGATGGATCTTGCTCAATTGAATGAGATTGCTCGTGGAGGCTTTTTGCCCACTAAGAAGAAGATAGCTGAGTTGGAGAAAAATCAAGATTACCTAGTGACTGAACTAAAATCAGTCAAAACACGGTATGGTGACCGTTTTGTTGCGGATTTAGATGGTAAGTGCCGCATTTTCTGCCAACTCGAGTTTCCTGGCCTTAGAGAAGGATGAGAACTTCCATTATAAGTTATTGGATGCCATTCAACACTACAAGTTGTTTGTGAAGCATTTGGGCGAGACTAAGAGTGATCTCGAGTTCTCCTTTGCTTAGGCGCATGGAAGTTAACGGAGGTATACGAGTCACGGGTGCACCTCCTACTTTGAGTTTACTCGGAGTAAGGGGTTCACAAGTGGCGATTCTTGGTTGTACCTCACAGATGGGGAGCGAAGGTTGAGGCTCCCATCACTTCCCTAAACAAAAAGTTTTCTCTGTGGAGGGAGATCCATACAAATGCTATTTAAGAGAACTCCTGAGTCATTTCTTCATTAGTCTCTGTTGAGAAGCCTTGATCAGAGAAATATGAATCTTGATAAATTCAACAAGGCAGCTCGTGGACGTGTCCATCTTGCCATTGGGTATATATTCCCCTTGAAGAAAGATCAGACTTATTATGTGAGTGAGTTTAGACCAGTTAAAAGTAAGGATAAGTTTAGATTGATGGCAACTTTTAGATCACGAATGGCGCATTTTTATTCCATCTCGCGCTTGCAGAGCCTTACAGGAGAATAAGGAGTTTTACTTAGAGTTGCAAGAGGCCATTAAAAAATTTTAAGTTGTTTGTGAAGTATTTAGATGATGATCAAGGAAAAGGTCTCGAGGTATCTTCGAGTCACGGGTGCACCTCCTACTTTGAGTTTACTCCGGAGTAAGGGGTTCTAAGTGGCGATTCTTGGTTGTACCTCATAGATGGGAGCGAAGGTTGGGGCTCCCATCACTTCCTAAACAAAAAATGTTTTTGTTTGAAGCGCTTAAGATATAAATACCCTTGCTCTAAAGTTAATGTTTCTTCTACAGATTACGCATTTTTCAACTTTACTTGCGCATTGATCACAACAGCAACAATGTCCGCACGGTAAAAATGCTATCTCTATTCCTTTATCGAAGCAAACTTTACATTTATTTTTGTAAAGAATTATCTGTAGGAATTATATTTCGAAGGAAACGGCAGCGACTATTCCATTTCTTATGTTCTGATAATGGATCCTCACCAATTTCCCACCTACAGATCTCTGTAGAGCATTCAAAACAACGGACTTTGTCAATTTCACCTGTATAATAAAATCCTGCGGTGGCCAGATCTTTTGGTTTTAAAAAAGTCAAAGGCCAGTTTTAAAACTGTCAAGACGACTTTGCTCTGTATGATACATGGGTACTTATTGGACTGATGTTTTGTCGATCCAACTATTATGAGTACTATCAAAGCCGAGCCACTTTACGTATACTTGATTCCCACGTCTCTTTAGAACTTTTTCTACAAGATAAACGTCTGGATACTTGACTTTCTGAAGTTCTTCCTCGTAAAAGCCACCAGCGATTGATTGATCTTGATAGTCTTTGAGACGGTACGTTCTTGGCTGCGTTGCTTTAACTTGTTCAATCGTGAATATTTCAGCAGACCAATTAGGAGTGTATCCTTTTTCGAATACTTGTTTCAACTTGCTTACTCGTACTTTATCACCAACTTTGAATTTCGCTTTTTTCTCACAACTTTTTGAGCAAATCGTGCGCGAAACTGAGATGCATTTGCAACTGTAATATCTTTTGGTTTTAGCACCAATCGTTCGATGTTTTGTATTGTTGTAAGATTTTATCAGATCAGGTAAAATATCGATCCATTTATAGCTACCACGTAAGCTAAACTTCATCCACATTTTGTGTTTGAGAGTACGATTGAAGCGTTCGCAAATGGCTGCTTTGAGATTACTATACGTTGAGTATAAGTTGATCTTGTATTGTTGCATAAGATTTTTAAAATTAGTATTATAAAACTCTTTGCCTTTATCTGTTTGTAAATTTTTTGGAACTCGTCCTTGACGTAATATAGATTTCATCGCAGCAGAGACTTCTGCTCCGGTTTTTGTTTCACAGGAACGGCCCATGCGTATTTGGAAAAAATATCTATAACTGTAAGCATGTATTTGTAGCCTTTGTTATCTCGAGAATAAGGTTGCATCTCTACAAGATCAGCTTGCCAAGTTTCATCTAAACCTCGCACATCAAATGTTCGACGGGGTAGTAGCGACGTCTGGCAGGTTTATGAAGCTCTTCTACAACTCTTTGATGTTCCATGGCCACGGAGTTAATGATTGCTTAATTACAGAAAATTGGCTTTTATACTATTTGATTTAATTTTAGCATCTTGCATCAATTTTTAATTAAGTCGTATAGATTTTCAATGTTTACATTAACTTTTTTATCTTCTCATCATACTCATCCTTTAACTTTTGCAGTTCTAATTCTGATGTGCTAAGATCATCTCTTAATCTAGCAGTGACTATGTATATACTCTGGACTTCAGATGTAATCAAACCTTGCAGTGTATTAAAATTAACTGCATCATTCGATTGCTGAGGAGTGGCAACATTGCATAACCTCTTATTTTCTACATCGAAATGTCCATCTTTTGTCAATTTATAGCCAATTCCGGGAGGTCCTCGATTACCCTCGCTTCGTTTAAGATTACGTCCGAATACATCGACGCTCATTTTGATAATGTAACGAGTTTTAACTTGCAGCTTAATATATATAGCCAGCTTCACGTAACTCTTCGATGATAGAATGAATCTCGTTAGTATGACTAGGATTACCAGCTGCTTTTTCAGCAACCAATAAACGCAGTCGATCAACTAGCTCGTTTGGATCATCCCAGTAGACATAATCAAACTTGGTATTTTTTCTTGCAATTTTATATCTAGGTAGCGAACCTCCTTTTTTACCGAATAGAGGAGCAATAATGCTGGTGAACTTTTTACTAGTATGCGAACGAATTCCTTCATTGTTTCTGAAACGTTTTTTATGAGCATTTGTCAGTTCCAGGATCTTTTGATAGTTATCTAAATCTTTTTGAGTTACTAATTTTTGAGATGGATGCTTCTCAACAAGCAATTCGTACAATCCTCGAGTTTTTTGGGAACTTTTCAGTTCCTAATTGCACATAAGTTTTTTCAATATATATTGGTGTATTACCGAGAAAAAGTTTATCACCCTCCCTACGTACACCATAAACTTTATCCAATTCTCTATATTGCAAATCTTCTGTAAAATCTTCACTAGCAGATTCAAAGGAGGTCTCAAGAGAATGCGAGGAATCATTTTGTATAGTATGCTCCAATTCTTCATCGGATTCAGATTTTTTAACTTCAGGTAGAATAATTTCTTCTTCTTCAGGAATAAGTCTTCTTCTTTTTCTCTTGCTTTCCAAAAGCAATCTCTTTAAGTGGGTCAATGATGGGTTTAAGAGTTTGTTGAACAACTCTTTCCGTAATTTCTTTTCCATATTTTAACATGTCATACTTGCGTTTTACAGCATTTCGCGCTTGAATAAGTTGCTGGAGTAAGGCTTTCTTTTGTTTAAGGTCTGCCATGTTACCTCTTTGAGTTTCAAAGATAGATTGATGAATCTCTGCTAAGTATGAGTTATATTTATAGCAAAACAATCAAAACCCTTTCGATATCTACCAGCATTTAGTGGACTATCTTTGTCAATCATTAGAAATCCATATTTATCATCTATCCAACATTTAGAACATAATTCTTTGAAACGTAAAAAAGTCATGTCAGAGTTAACATGATCGTCGTACAAATGTCTCAGATTAACATCATCTTGACGAAAGATAACTAAGAGATTAACATTATCTCTTATGAGATGTTTTGGGATTCGAGCATAAGACTGGCAGAGGTAGAAACAATCAACTTTCTTGTGTCTACCCATACAGAAGTATGCCCTGATGTGCTCTTGTTTTTCACAAGCTACATCGTCGAAAATCATTATAGAATTTGGAAGAGCGTTATCCGGAGATATTACTGATTCGTGTTCGCTAAATGGAAAGTATTGCATACCTTCCAGTGGCTCTAAGAGCTCTTTCAAAAACTTATATTTGGCTTGATTAAGAGATTTCGAATATACGTAGACATTCTCAAATCTTAGACCATTAGGATGTGTTATCAGTGCTAGTAGGCTATTAGTTTTGCCACAATTGGATGGTCCGCAAAATACACCTCTTATACTATCTGGAAGTAAATTTCCATGTTTCTTTGATTTATTTTCTTGCTCCGAAATAGCATCAAAATTTGCTATCGGAAGTTTTACAGACTGCTCTTTGAAATTCATCTCGACAGACACAAACTGCGACTGTTCGATTAACTATAAATACGCTGTTTATATACCCAATGGTTTAGTTATCCTTTGAACTTAAAGTGTTATGATCATATATCGACGACGTGGTCGTGGTTTGCTTAATAAAATCATTAATAATCTCCCACTGGAACTTCATCTACCGAGATATCAATATTGTGGACCAGGGACGAAATTAGCCAAACGTTTAGCTAGAGGTGATCCAGGAATCAATCCACTCGACAAAGCCTGCAAAGAGCACGATATAGCTTATTCACAGAATCGTGAAAATATTGAGGTTAGAAATAGTGCTGATAAGGTTTTAGGAGAAAAAGCTTGGGAAAGAGTTTCATCGAAAGACGCTAGTATTGGTGAGAAAGCAGCTGCATTTGCTATTGCAAACGCTATGAAAGTAAAATCTAAACTTGGAATGGGAGCAAAAAAGAAGAAGACTCCCTCTGTTACTCTTAATAAAATAATTAGAGCCGCTTCTAAATCTATGAAACCTAGTAAGTGTGCTCGTAAAGCTATCTTCTCTGCTTTAGAGGCTGCCCGAAGTGCTGTTAGAAAAGCAGGCGGTAAACATAAAGTCAGAGTGCCTCTGCAGATTATCAATTCCAACTAAAGTAGGAGGATTCTTACCGTTCCTCATACCTATCTTTGCAGGTCTAGGCGCAATTGGTAGTTTAGCAGGTGGTGCGGCTGGTATAACTAAAGCAGTTAATGATTCAAAAGCTGCTCAAAAACAATTAGAAGAAAAACAAAGACATAATCAAAAGATGGAAGAAATAGCTTTGGGTAAAGGTCTTTATTTAAAACCTTACAAGACAGGACTTGGTCTTCATATAAAGTCTGGTTTAAAAAAAAAAGATCCTCAAAGTAAGGTTACCGCAAAGAGCTTTGACAGATTATGATCTCATAAAGTATGCTGAAATACTAAAAATTCCAAATTTTCGAGGAGTTTTTATGCGAAATGCTTTACCAAAGAGTGGACCTCATTATCACGAAACAGCGATTGTTAATCTCGATGATGTAGATGGTCCAGGTACACATTGGGTAGCTTATCGAAAACGAGGCAAAAACGTTGTTTATTTCGATTCTTTCGGAGACCTTCAACCACCATTGGATTTAATGCTATACTTGGGAGTAGATGAGGTCAAATATAACTATGAGAGGTATCAAGACTATGATACATTTAATTGTGGTCATTTATGTTTGAAGTTTTGAGTAAAAAACTTATAAAAGGAAAGTCAAATTAGCTATCTCTCATTATCCATTGAACAATCATGGAAGATTCATTGACGCTAAGTTTTTCTAGTACATCATCAGTGCTCGAAGCTCAGTATTTTCCTCCGATTGAACTTTCACCCGATAAGAACTATGTTCTCGGATTAATTGGTCTTTCGACCTTCAACTCAATACCTAACATCGATAGTGGAAATAATAAGTTCTACGTTGGTGAGGAAGAAATTTTATTACCGACTGGAAGTTACGAAATTAAAGATATAAAAATTATCTTCGTGAGACACTAGCATCAAAAGGAATTTCAATCGATATAAAACCCAATAATAGCACACTACGTTGTGTTATAACCTGCAGTCATCCTATTGATTTTCGACCGCAAGATTCCATAGGTTCATTGTTAGGTTTTACTCAACGTGTTCTTACAGAAAAATCGCTCACGATTCTGATTTACCTGTAGCTATTTTAAAAGTTAACGCACTCCGAGTTGAGTGCAACATAACCTCTGGCGCCTATATAAACAATCGACGAGTGCATACCATACACGAGTTCTTTCCTGCAGTCCCACCGGGATATAAGATCATCGAAGTTCCATCTCCAGTCATTTATCTTCCGATCAGCGTTAAGAGCATAGATCACATTCAAGTACGGATAGTCGATCAAGACGGACACTTGATTAATTTTCGAGGAGAAATTATTACAATAAGATTACATCTTAAACAAACGTAATGGGTATCGTTTACAACACTAAAGTTGGTAGAGGCTATATAAGTAAGTCAACATGTCGACCAGTCATCAGTCGTCGAACGACAAAGAAAGCGCTAACACGGCAAAACATTCAGTTCCTAAGAAGTCTCGGACTAAGAATCCGTGGTGGAAAGTAACTTGTATATTCTTCTGTTGTTTTCAAAAACATGGAAGGAATTCTGAGCATACAGTCGGGGAGTAAAGTTCGATGAATCAGTTGAACATTATGAGGTACATGCTCATCAACCTTATTCCGCATCTTCATTTAATAATAGTGATGAGATTCGTATATCTATTCAACATCAAGACTTATGTCTTCTACCATCCCGTAGTTCACTCCATATTTGTGGTAGAATCGTGAAAGCTGACGGAACCGCGGTAGCTAATACGGTCCTAGTAAATAACGCCATCTGTCACATGTTTGAAGAAATCCGATATGAAATCAATGCTGTGGAGATTGACAAATGTAAAAATGTTGGTTTAACTACACTTATGAAAGGATGGCTTTCCTTTTGTTCTAGTCAAGAGTCAATTCTTGAGAACGCTGGTTGGAGTTGATGTAGAGGAAAATCTAAAAGTAAACGACGAGGCAGGTTACTTTGACTTATCTATTCCTCTGAGTATGATTTTCGGTTTTGCTGAAGACTATCGTAAAATTGTAGTTAATGTAAAACATGAACTTATACTGACAAGATCTAGGAATGATTTGAATGCGGTAGTTCAAACGCATCATGAAAATAGATACGAAGATTTTCAGATCAATTTGCAAAGAATAGAATGGCTTATGCCCTATGTAATATTATCGAATGCCTACAAACTTCGCTTACTCAATCATATTGAAAAAGATAAACCGATTGCAATGAGTTTCCGCAGTTGGGACTTGTACGAGTATCCGCTACTTCCAACCACATCAAAACACGTTTGGACTGTTAAAACTTCTAACCAATTGGAAAAGCCACGTTTTGTTATTCTAGCTTTTCAAACGAATCGAAAAAATCTAAAAACAGCCAATGCGAGTCGCTTTGATCACTGCAACATAAGTAATGTAAAGCTTTTCCTTAATTCGCAATACTATCCATATGGAAATCTAAATTTAAATATTGAACATAATCAATTTGCTATGTTATACGATATGTATGCTAATTTTCAACCTGCGTACTATGAGAAAGATGCCGAACCACTCTTAAAAAAGCAAGATTTCATTGACTATGTGCCGTTGATTGTAATCGATTGCTCGAAACAAAATGAGTCTCTGAAAAGCGCTCCTGTGGATGTTCGCTTGGAATTTGAATCAAGAAATAATATTCTTGCTGGAACATCAGCTTACTGTTTGATCATACACGATCGCGTAGTCGAGTACAATCCTGTCAATGGTAATATACGAAAACTTGTCTAAGTGGTGGGGGAATAGTTATAAATTGAATGTTCATCGTCAAAAAAAGTCATTCACGATGGAGTACTTGGTCGATATGCAAGGCTTCAAGCAGCCTGGTAATGACTATGTTTTAAAAGAATTGGCTATAGTTCCGTTGAACGATGATTCTGATCCTGTCGTGCTACTTTTTAAAGAACCGTTTCCTTGGCGAAGACTCACAGAGAAATATAAGACGCAAAACAAATGGTTTGAACAATATTATCATGGTTTGTCTTGGCGTTCTGGTACGATTCCCTACACCGAAATACGAAACATTCTTAAAGAAGCTCTACAAGATGCTAGCAAAATTTTAGTGATGGGAAGTATAAAGAAAAGATGGTTAAAACGTTTCAAGTTCAACGTTACCGATGTTACAGAGATGGGTTATCCACCACTGGATGAGATAAAGCTAGTGACTGTTTGCCCCCATCACGATGGAATGTATAAAGCTTGTTGTGCCCAAACAACGTCAGACTCATGAAAAAATATTTTACTGAGAGTCGTTTGCCATTGGAAATAGCTATGGAGTGTAAGTAAATGATTACATAGAGCTCTCATCACTATAAAAGTAGAAGCATGTCATGACTTGTATTATTTCATCATGGGACAAAGTCCGAGCACCACCGCTAAACCTAACGAGTATACTCCTCTTATCGATTCTTCTAAAAAGAGAAGATGTCATGGAAGGAGCATTACGAAAAATATAAATCACAAATACCACCCCCAAATATCAAATATAAAAAACTTTAAATCGGCTCTTTTCAGAGCCACAAAAAATTTAAACGTAATCAACTATTTAAAAATTATAAACTTGGGTTATTAAAGTTGCTACAAACTTGAGTTATTAAAATTCTAACCTGTCGCGACAAGTAGTGGGCTACAAATACAGTGGGCTACAAATGTAGTGGGCTAGAATCCCCATGGGCTAGAATCCCCATGGGCTAGAATCTTCCTTGTTTATCTACTTGGAAGTGTAAATAAAGGTGTGGGGTGATTCGTTAAAATCGTAAAGGAGAACGTGGAAGCCAACAAATATTTTTATATACTAATGTCTGTGACATGCTGATTTTAGTTATTTGTTCAAATGGCTCCTGAGTTTTTATACATGATTATATTCAATAATTGCTATCACATCATTGGATAAATTGAAATTAAAATGAGAATCAATATTCATAAAATGAGAATATTATTTACTAATAAAAATATAATAAGCTATTCTAAAAAAATACAGCAAGAATTAGAATCAATCATTTTCTAAAACTGATCTTAAGAATATAGATCAATAGGTACTTTAATTTCAACAAGTTTCGAGAAATAAAATTTAAATGTCTATCATACGCTGAGTCTATAAAAGAATCATTTACCTGTTATTTACATTTATATTATTCATCTGTACTGTTATAAATAGAATGCTCACTCACTCTGAATCACACTATTCATAACTTGTAAAAAAAAAAAAATTATTAAAAAGTATCAACCATTATTTCAAACCATTATTTCGGATGCGACACCTGATTGAATGCTTAGAATTTCGTCCATTTTTCTGGAAGCAGCAGAGAATGATACAATTTATATTTTTTCACGTACTTTGAGACCTATGCTTTTGAGAAACTGGATGCTCTTCCGTGTTCATAGTTTTAGTACTTTTGGACGACTGATGGTGGGTTGACATAATGGCTTACTTATATGCACACTTGAATTGTAAACGATTCCCATTATACAGATTTTATATCAAGTCTAATAGTAATTTCCTCTCCTTGGAAATCCACTAAATTTCCGTCTTGATCAACGATTCGGATTTGAAGATGATCTATACTCTTAACATTGAGTAGTAAATATATGACATGCGATGGAACTTCTATGATTTTATATCCTGGAGGAACTTTTGGGAAAAACTCATGGATCGTGTGAACTTTTTGTCGTTGATGTAAGCACCTGTAATAATATTACACCCTACTCTGAGTGCGTTTATTTTCAATATCTTCACAGGTAAATCAGAGCTGTGATGAATGTTTTCATGAAGAACGCGACGAGTGAAACCGAGAAGACTGCCTATTGAATCGCGAGGTCTAAGATCTATCTGATGACTGCAATAAATCTCACTTCTGAGAGTATTGATGTTAGCTTTTAAGGGAAGCTCGATTTCCTTAGATTTCAGATCTTTTTGCAAAAATTGATTAATAGCATCAATTTCATAACTGCCAGGAGGAATAGTAATAATTTTCTCTCCACTTATATTTAGCCTCATTTACTGCTTTAGCTATTTCAGCAGCTCCTCCAGCCAGAGTACCAGTTGCTCTTAGTGCTGCGAATAATGGTATGAGAAATGGCAAAGCACCACCTATTTCTGATAGAACAGGTAGAATACGTGGAATGATAATTTTTTTCTTGCTGCCAACGTTCTTAAGAGATTCACTTGCACCTTTTAAAGCGGACTGAATAACTTTGCGAGAATGTTTACTTGGTTTTAATGATTTTTTACTTGCAGTTACTAATTTACTCAATTTTACACATTCCTGTCTTTCCTTTTAATTTCATAGCATTTGCAACAACAAAAGCAGTTGCTTTTTCGCTAAGACTTGCATTTTTGGTTCTAACACGCTGCCAAAGCGAGCTTCATGTCAGCTACTTTTCGATCAATATTTTCATTAGAATAAGATGTCATGTTCTTTGCATGCTTGATCAAGTGGATTGATACCTGTATCACCTCTTTTTAGACGCTTTTTCAGTTTTGTTCCGGGATCACAATATTGATATCCAGGAGTATGCATTTCAATAGGTAAGTTATTGATTACTTTATCAAGTACCCCTTTACCCTTAGGGTGCTTCTGTGATTTGTGTATGAGCATCTCTCTTCGAGTGCTGATTTACAACTGATGATCAAAATATAAAACAAGCGTTTATATTTTGAAAAGGTCAATCTTAGATTTGACTTTGTTAAGTAAACATGGATTTTACTGAGCAGAACGTCAAACTTCCCGTCGCCAACTTTGATTTTGAGAAAAAGAAAAGAAAAAAGTGACACGGAGAGTTACTTCCAGATAATATAACAGCAGTATTCTGTGGCCCATCGAACTGTGGAAAAACTAATAGTTTATTGGCTCTAATTACACACCCTAATGGTCTTAGATTTGAAAATTTGTATGTATACTCTAAATCCTTAAATCAACCGAAATACCAATTTCTTTGAAAAGTTTTAGACCCAATTGAAGGTATATCATCCCAATAAGCACACATCTGGAAAAAAGAATTCTTTAAGAATTCACGAATGTCCGCTCTGAAGTTAATAATAGTATATTACGATACGGGCGACTTAAATCACCTAATATTATACGGCGAAGTTAGGGCCCGAGCGTCAGCGAGGGTCCTAAACGCCGTGTAATAATAGGTGAATTTAAGTCGCGAGTATCGTATACTATTTCATAGCTCGAGTGATTTAAATTCGCCACACTACATCTGTACTCTCAAAATTCAATAACAAACAAAGGCTATGCACTCCACGAATGATAATTCATTAAAAAAGCGAATTCTATTTACCAGCAAAACTATGCATTCTACGAATGATAAATCGTAAAAGAAAAGCGAAAACTGCAAAAAAGCAAGATCTAAGCACTTCGCGAATAATAAATAGAAAAAAACTAAAAAATATATATAAAACATGAAATAACATTATGTCAAACTGTTGAAATTAATTATGTAATAATAAAAATCTAAATTTCCTTTCATATATGTATTAGAGCCGTAGGAGCAACAATTGGTAACTTATGTATTGTATTAGCAGTTGCGTTTAGGGGAATCACAGACGCGACGGAGTCTTAGAGCGTCGAAATGACTACCTCTTCGCTTGACATGTTACACTGATATTAACTTTGGTTTTACACGTATTTAACACGCTTATTATTGTTATTTATTTTGAAAAATATCGATATAAAGGAGTTGCAATAATCTACACCTTATTATTATCGATGAATAAACTCTTAAAAATAATCCAAATATCAAAATATCGCTTATTATAAGTGCGTGATTTAAGTGAATTCAGCGTTATATTCATTATCGAACAGCGTAAAAATTTATCGTTTAACTATCGGCTCAGCGGGATTTAAGCGCGGATTTAAATCACGCAGTGCTATAAAATATATTAATAAAGTATTCATAAAATATTCACAAAGTATTCTTCCACAAAATTTAAATAAAAAAAAACTCTTCAACGTATCTTTATAAATATTTTAAAAGGGTTAAGAAAGTATTCATAAAGAATTCTTTTTTGAAAAAGTAATCATAATCCAAAGTATTCATAAAGTAGTCAAAAAGTTTACTTTTGAAACACTGATTTCCTAGTAACTTAGTCACTTTCAAAAATCGAAAGATGTAATGGATATTTTATCGCTTTTTAGATTGTTTTAAAATCATTTTTAATTTTGATTTTCATGAAATTCAAAATTGAAAACTTGAAATTCCTGATAATTTTATAAATTGTAAAAATTCAATTTAAGAGCAGGCCGGATTCGCTGTCCTTGTCTAATTGGCATTTTTGTTAATTACTCAAGTATTAATCGGTGTATCTGCAAATTGAAGGTTAAGCGCAATAGATATTATTATTACAAATATTTAAGCACAAGAAAAAAAAAAATCTATCGCTTTGTTTTTGAGAAAAGTAAGGAACGCGAAAATATTATGAACATAATCTTTTACTTCGGCGTTCCTTACTTTTCTCAAAAACAAATCGGTAAATTTTTTTTTTCTTATGCATAGATATTCATAATAATAATATCTATTGCGATCAACCTTTATTTTGAAGATACACCGATTAATACTTGAGTAAATAACAAACAACTCAATTGTTACTCGGTCGGTATCAGGTTCTACTCCGGCCTGCCGTTAATTAATCATTTAATAATTTAAATATTTTTCATCTATTTTAAACGAAAAAATTGTTAACATTTTATGAAACAAAATATATAAATATTTTAAGTGTGTTTTAAATAAATTCTCATTTTGAGAATTTAAACAAATATCTAAATCTAAACATTCTTCAATTTAAATTAAATTAACCATGACTTCACAAAAAAATTCTTTTATTAAATTAAGGTATCTCTTGAATATTTAATAAATTTTTACTTAAATTATTCAAATAAAAATGTAGTTTGGCTAATATTATTAACCATGAATAATTAATTAACAAATTTACTAACATTTCTTATGCTTATACCAATGAACATGCATAAGTTTCGAGAATTTATTAACAGATGAGTTGGTAGCCAAGTAGGCTAAGTCATGGGCAACAGTTTTTTTTATTTTGTTTGACATCCTTAAGAACCGTGGTTCGAATCTCGAACAAATAATTTTTTTTTTTTTTTAAATTTAATAGCTTATTTTTAATCAATTATAACATTTTTTGTTTTTCATAATCATGTAAAATAGAAGGATTATTTATAATTTGATGATTAAAAAAGTATTTTGAGAATGTGATTTAATCAAAAGAATTGGTTAAGAATACTTTGTGAATACTTTAAAAACTAAAGTGGTCGGACATACGCGAACAAAGCAATCATTAAGAACTCTTTATTGATACTTCCGTTTACGAAAGTATACATAAAGAATTCTTTTTTAATTCTCTCTTTGACACCGTTTGCTTGTTGGGATATCTACCGTTTAGTGAACATGCATCTGTAGTGTTTCCAGATGAAGCCCTACCTAATTCAATTATGATTTTTGACGATGTGGCTTGTGAGAAGCGGGATAACGTCAGAGCTTTCTTCTGTATGGGAAGACACAAAAGTGCAGATAGCTTTTATCTATGTCAGTCATATGCTCATATACTGAAACATCTCATCAGGGACAATATTAATTTGATGGTAATTTATCGTCAAAATGATGTTAACAGGAGGTCACGTATCTCTGTCCTTTTCTAATCAAAGAAATTATTTTTTTACAAAAACTAATAACTTTAGCAAAAAATGAAGAGAAACCCGCATCTTGTATAAAAAAAAGCAATATTTTCTTTGATAAGAAAAAATTAATTTTATTGCTTCATTCTCAAGAAAACCTTGAAAAACCAAATTGTTCAACCTAACCTCTATGATTTAAGTTTTTCAAGGTTTTCTTGAAAACGAAGCAATAAAATTAATTCTTTCTCATCAAAGAAAATATTGCTTTTTTTGATACGAAACGCGGCTTTCTCTTCATTTTTTGCTAAAGTTATTAGTTTTTGTAAAAAACTCAATGCTTTGATTAGAAAAGGACAGAGATACGTGACCTCCTCTTAATCTTAAACATATCTATGAAGACCATGTGAATACTGACTTAACATTAAATGAATTTTGAAATCTTTGTACTGAATGCTGAAAGAATTACAAGTATGGATTTGTTGTTATTGACAAAGATGTAGCAATGAATGATGGTAGATATAGAAAAGGATTTGACTGTTTTGCCATTAAAAAGAAAGTATAAATCTTAATCTTTGCAGTTCGATTGTAGACAGCACCTTGTTAACATGCATGACTTTAAGAAAGAAAAAAATGTTCTGAGCGAGCTCTTACGAGCACGTGAGGCTATTAAAAAAATACTCTTTATTAACAAAAGGATAGAGATGATTTTAAAAGGGTATTGGTGATACTTTAAAACCAGTAATTACACCACTTGAAAAGCTTGTCGATTCGACAACTGAAACTGTATCACGTTCTAATCATATTTCTGTTATAGACAGTAACAGAAAATCAGCAAAAGAATGACTGAGATTCGATGAATCAAGTTATATTGTAAACGATATTAATGACTTTGGTTCGGCGTTTTATAATAATGCTTCTAATGGCGATGATTTTTCTCCGAAAAATAGCACAATGATTAATTTATCATTTAATTCTGCAAATTCATCATTCAAATCTATATATTCACTGTTCGTATCTGCGCATAAAGAAACTGAACCGACAGACTTTTTATTAATTCTAAATGAAAGCCGCAGCAAAATCGATAACATATATGGAGTGAGAAAAATCAGTGGGGCATACATGATGGGTGATTCACAAATTCAATTTGATGATAAAATAATAAAAGAGGAAGATTTGAGTTTTCCTAGTAGCAGTGGTCTAATGGAATTGCTTTTCAAAAAAGAACCAGATGATAATCTTTTAAGTACAACAGATCGCAAGAACTATCGCATTATCCTGGAAGCAGCAAATGCCCATAGAAAAAGACATAGCAAAAGTGAGAATATACGCTCTTCGAAGAGTAGAAAATATTTCAAAATCATAGCAACAATGTTCCGCAGTGATCGCAGTAGAATAAGTACCAGCGGAGGAGGTCTCATACTTAAATATAAAATAGCAAAAAAGAATACTTCCATAGATCTAGTCTACCGGGATGATCCAAATGAGCTTGTGGAGAGACTACGATTATTAATAGCCGAACGATCTGCTGGAAATAATAATCACAACAATGAAATCCAAACTTGAGGGCTCGCAAGTGAGTCGTGGTCCTCGAGGTATTGGATTCAATTTCACATCAGATGGTAATTTCGATCTAGAAAATAAGCGGCTTTGCAATATTGGAGAGGCTAATCATCCAAATGATGCAATTAGTTTGAATCCACTAAATAATATCCTACAGATAGAAGTTAATTACTTATCTTCTAAAATTATAGAAGTTGCTAAAGCTATACAAGAATATGAGAACAAAGTTGGAATATATAAAGCGAAAACAGACGAAAAATTAACTCATCTCTATGATATGACTCAATGAAATTTTGCGAGTATTGAATATATAATTAAAGAAATGAATAGACAATCGGATATTGCTAGAGTTGTAGTTTAAGATGGAACGTCAAAGAGTAGTTGAAGAGCTACACAAGCCAGCACTTCGAAGGTACAACCGAAGAAAATATGACATACGTGGATTAGATGAGACTTGGCAAGCTAACCTTGTGGAAATGTTACCGTATTTTAAGGAGGATTTTGTCAGCATGCTGTCTACAATCGAACTGCAAAGGTTTTCGCTATTGAATAACTGTCATAGATATATTTTCAAAGTATGCATGGACTGCACTAGTCAAATCGAAGAGTGGTAATGATGTTACTCTAGCTATGAAGTCAATATTAAAACAAGGACGGGTGCCATCGAATTTACAAACTGACCAAGGAAAAGAATTCTACAATTCAAACTTTCAGAATCTTATGAAAAAGTACAAGATAAATCACTACTCTTCACATAGTAAT
Organism: Anastatus disparis; assembly: GCA_017163975.1. Lineage (NCBI taxonomy): Eukaryota > Metazoa > Arthropoda > Insecta > Hymenoptera > Eupelmidae > Anastatus > Anastatus disparis. The sequence goes on from JAFFSR010000186.1 coordinate 50,985, forward strand.
CTTCTATGTGGCCACTTCAATAGAACTTTAAAAAATGCAATGTGTTTAGAATCCAGCAAACAAGGAAGTTATCAATAGTTGGATATTCTGCCTGAGTTAGTGAAAGCATACAATTCAAGAAAACATCGGACAATAGGAATCGAGCCTGAAAACGTTACGAAGATAAATGAAAAAGAAATTAAGAAAAATTACCCAACTGAAAAAAGACCTATAAAAAAACCCAAAATTCATAACCCATACAACCTTAAGCGTCCGATAATGTATGACATATCTTTCCTTATTGTCCAAAGTAGTAAGCAGTTTTTTTGCTTCGAGCTTGGTGGTGGACGATGTTCTGCGCAAATAGGTAAATCCCGATGTTCATCATGGATTTCCACAGGATATTCTAAATCCACTTCAGCAATATATCCTATATCCGAATCTGGCGGTGTATTAAAGAAATCTGCAATTGTTTCATAATTAATCCATTCAAATTTTCCTATCGGTAAATGTTGTATCATCGCCCAACCATAAAGATTATTAATATCAAAATATAAAAAAGTCTTCTTTTTCTGATTGTCGTCATATGAAGGACCCATGTATGGATTGTTTGCCTTTGCATACTGGTTACAGCACTGGCTTATTTCTCCACGGATACCTGCTTCGATAAACATTAGCATGTCAATGTCTGTCAAAAGTTCAAATTCTACCTTTGTTATTTTAAGAGCTGCTGAAAACGTTAAGCCTGGAGTTGTGTAGAAATGAGCAGGACATAAATCGTAGGCTTTAAGAGAGGTCTCTCGGAAACTTTCGAAGACGTCAGCCCATAGCAAAACATCGGTTTTTAAGTATAAATCCGAGTACTCTCCTAAAGTTTTTATATTCAATTCATTCCAAACTTGAACAGCGTGCTTATAATATTCTTCAGCTATATGAGAATCCGTTAGTTTATTGTAGAAGTCCTTTTTCTGGCAGCTTTGTAGACATCAATTTATCTAATCCATCCACAAAATCGTACGGGAATACACCTTTCCGTCTAAGAAGATTTATTTTAGCATCTGTAAATCCATCTGTTTGAAATTCTCTCACTGCTATTGGCACGTTTCGAGATACGATGCAAGCTTCTCCAATGATGATGGTAGAAAACGCCAAGAATCTATAAATCTAAAATTGATGTCACTATTATCCATATATTTTGTGAAAGAAATGTATTTCTCATTATTATGAGGTAATAGAGTCATTTGTCCCTTCATCAATGTAGAAGTCCCGATTTCTTTCAGAATAAAATGAGTGTCATAATTGAGATTATGAAAAATAACAGGAATGAATCTTGAAATCTTATAATTCAAATTGCATGAATTATGAGCTGCACCTTTGAAACTAAAAAGAAAAAAACGTAAAATAACCAGATTAATTTTCTTTATTTAATTATAGCCAATTGGACAACTTACCGTCCTGTGAGATGACAATGGTCTCGTACTGCAAGTTCTTCGGCACGGATTGGTTTTCTACATATATGACAGTCAGTTGACCTCTGGAAAATCAATTCTTCTAAATCTGTAAGTTTCATTGGTTTTGGATTTTTGTAGAGTTCATCAATTTTTTCACCGATTGATTTTAATTCTCTAACAAACCATTCTGCAGGTGTCTCTTCATATTCGTTAATCCTTCTGTATGATTTATAATAAGATAATTTATCATAAAATCTGCATTTCAGGTAGTATCCAATACTGTATGCTTCATGAAGTTGGAAAGCCTTCTCACTGTCTGTAGGTTTCAATAAACATTCGAAATCTGCATAAATAACAAAAGGAACTTTTTCACTCTTGCTGTAATCATCGAATTTGAGAATGTTATTCTTAGAGTCGGGCAAATTAATTTGACATTCATTTAAATTTTTACTTCAATTATTTTTATGAATTACGAATTTTTTTTCACTATAAAAAATTTGTAAACACCTCTCACAATGGTAAGATTTTATATTGCTCTTAGACACTTGAGAATCCACAAGTCGAGACAGGTTTTTAATCCTTACATAATGATATTATGGCATGCCTCCATCATCAGCATCATTATTTTTCTTCATACTCATCTATGTAAAAATCTTAAATAATGAGCAAATTGACATGATGTTCCTTTTTTTTAGACGTAATATGACTTGGGAGTACTTCAAACTTTGGACCATACTTTTATAACATGTATAAATTTATTTTATCTTTAATTTTTACTGGAAATTCAATTTTATCAAACCTCAGCTTATTATTATATGGAAGATAATGATTCACTCTTTGAGGATTATTGCCACTAGGATATAATGCGGATATTACAGCATACTTAAAACACTCATTATCATTATTGCGTACATTAACACACGCTTTCTTATTTTCTATAAACTTTGGAAGAGGAATGTAAGAGCTACCCTTTAAAGGAGAATATTTTTTCATATTAATACATAAACTTATTATACTCTTCAAAGTCTACCCTGAATCTTTTTCCTGAAATTCTTTTATTTGCGTAGGAATAGGCTCTTTGATATTATCTTTAAACCATTCCTCTAAATCTGTTGGCATGTATACTGTAGCACTTTCACTTATAAAGTATTTTGTGTCAGTTAATTCCTCAGTATTTTTCTGCACAGAAAATTCAGAGATGAAATCAGAATTTATTTTTAACGCATTATATTCTTCTAAGCACGCCTGAACCTTAACTTAAAAAGTTTTTTGTGGATCACTCAAAAAACTCAGAATGTCCACATGTTTAATATTTACCACTACACCAGTTCTGATTCGATTTTGTAAAGTTGACTCTACGTCTCGCCACTCGACTCTAGCTTCTGTTTCTTCAGATTGTAGATTGCCTCCTTGATGAAGATTTTGTTCCAACTGAACTTGCATGCACGAAAGATGTGTCATACAAGTTTGACATTTCTGTTTCTCTCCTCTTGTGAGGTTAGGTTGAACGATTTTTTTCGTTTAATTTAATGACAGCAGAATTACACATATCTAACCAATAATGAATATCATCATTGCTCAATTCGTTTATACTTCGTAAAGTGTCATGAAGTAATTGGACAAGACGTTCAAAAAAGTCGATTTAAGTCATTCTTACTTTTTTTAACTAAAGATGACTACACTGAAAGAAAATCCATGCCAATAGAGCATGTAGTCTACGTATCCAAAGTTAGTAAGTAATATCCTATGCTTTAATAACAGCGCCATCTACTCTTACGAAATTTGTGCTATCCAAAAACTGTTTGTTTACATGCTTTAGTAGCTTCCCACTCTAATATCCTTCGATAGCTAGCGCTGTATCCTCTCATGGGACGTGAAGGAAGTAAACGTGGCTTGTTTTCTATTCTTTCTTTACTGCTAACTATGGCATTCTTCTATTGCTCAAGTCGCCTCCTCTTTTGGGTGGCGACGCGAGCAAACACGGCTGGTCTATATCCAAAATCATGTTGCAAATTTCGTTAAGGGGACGCTGTATCTCTCTATCCTTTTCTAATTGAAAAATGTAAATTTTTGGAAAACTAGTTATTATTGATAGAAATTAAGGGTTGTCCGCAACTTTTATAGTGAAAAATAATATTTTGTCTGATCAGAGCCAATTAATTTTGTTGCTTTTTTTCAAGTGAAGTTTGACATACTTACAAAATCCTAAATTAGGCTAGAGAATACGTTATTTAAGTATGTCAAACTTTACTTGAAAAAAAAGCAACAAAATTAATTTGCTCTCATCAGACAAAATATTGTTTTTTGCTATAGAAGTTGCGGACAACCCTTAATTTCTATCAATAATAACTAGTTTTCCCGAAAATTTACATTTTTAATTAGAAAAGGATAGAGAGATCCAGCGTCCTCTTAACGTATTTTCGTAGCGTGAATCTTTTATTTCTTTCCTTTTTTTTTTATGAAGGAGATACGTTATAAATATAACCTGTTAAACTTTTAACTTTAAATAATTAATTTTAACTTAAAATTTAATTATTTTAAACCGGCTAAGCAGATGAGCATGTACGATTTTACGCCAAAGATATTTCCCGAAGTAACGTTGGTCTAGTGCGTAACGTTCACGCTTTTTCTTTTAGTACGCGAGTTCAACTCTCGGCTAGGGTCTTTTTTTTTTTTTTTATTATTTCAATAGTTTTATTGCTTTTTTATTTATATTTTTTTATTTTCTATTTTTTATTAATTTTAAAATCTATTTTTCCAAGTTACTTAAAATATGCTCGTTTCTTTTATTAATATTTTAAAATAAATTATTTCATATAAAATAATTTAAAATATTAATAAATAAATAATAGTGATATTTACAATACTATAATTCAATTTCGTCTTTATAAACATATTTCAATATACAATATATATTATAACATAAATAATAATAACTCAGTTTTATTTATTTATTGTAATTTATTGTAAATTTTATAAACTAAATTATAAATAAATTAAACTATACTATTATAAAATAAACATCACTATTATAAAATAAACATCACTATTATTTATTTATCAATATTTGTAATTACTACCTATAAAGAATAATTTATTTTTAAAAATTTTCATTGAAAAAACAAGCGTACTTGTGAAAAATTAAATTTTAAAATTATTAAAAAAATACAAAATCTAAAAAAAATAAATATAAAAAGGAATAATAAATATTAAAACAAAAAAAAATTTTAAAAAAAGTGATCCTAGCCGAGAGTTGAACTCGCGTACTAAAAGGAAAAGCGTGAACGTTGCGCACTAGACCAACGCTACTCGAAATATCTCTGGCGTAAAATCGTACATGCTCATCTGCCCTTAGCGGTTTAAAAATAATTAAATTTTAAGTTAAAAATTAATTATTTAAAGTTAAAAAGTTTCAATAGTTATATTCATAATCGCGTCGCCACCCAAAGAAGAGGCGACTCAAGCAAACAAAGGATATGAGAGTGGGGAGTCATCGAAGTATACCACGCGAGTCATCAGTGAATGCCGTTCATGCTTTTAGTTACTCTCCATACCATCTTTTTTTAGTATAAGGTAATCCAATACTAATAGAGCTTCTCACGGCCTGTCATATTTGTATCAATGTTTTATATGCTCGCATAGATGGCAGCTCGCATGCTCTATTAGCATGCATTTTCTCTCAGTGTAGAACAACAGTTTCAACTCACACAATATTTAAGAATAAATCTTACTGATTGTTATATACGAAGTGTAGTCATCAAGAAATAGCTTCGCTTTTATAGGTAAAAGCATTGTAAGACGGGATACAAATTTTAAGGTTCATCCAATAGTAAAAGGAAAAGTTAGTGAAAATCTAAGAAGGGTTACAAATTTGAAAATTCGTCCAATAGTAAAAACAAAAATTTAAGAAGGAATACAAATCTCGATATTCGACTAATAGTAAAAAAGAAAATTTAAGAAGGGATACAAATTTCGAGATTTGGCCAATGGTAAAAAAAAATTAAAAAGGGATACAAATTGCAAGATTCTACCAATAGTAAAAGAAAATTTAATAAGGGATACAAATTTCGAGATTTGACCAATAGTGAAAAGAAAAATTTGGAAAATAAAGAAAGGAAAAGTTTTTAGGAAGGGATAAATTTTTCTTTTAAATTATCCAAAAACTGTAAGAATTTTCCTATTTAGTCTCTCAAATCACTTCTCGCTTGAAAGAAATTCAGAGTTGTAAGATGGCTAGAACCCTGACTATGGTGCAATGATTAAAAAATGCAATATTAGAATTTTCTCTGAAGAGAACATTTATATTTGTGACATGCAAGGATTTCAAGGCATGTCTGGGGATTGTTTTATTTTTAAAAAAGTCAGTTTTCTGAATTTTAGAAAACTGCTTTTCCAAATGCGTATCTCTTTAAGCCTCCGATGACATGGAGAGAATTGAGTCAAGAAGAAAAAGTACAACACAATGGCTGGAAATGCATCACCATGGAATACAATGGAACTCTGGAGATATACCTTACCATCGTCTTCAAAAATTTTTGAAATTTTTAGCAAGGAGTCAAGAAAGTATTTGTCAAGGGTGAGCAAGCACAATGGTTAGCTGATCTTTTACCAAATGTGTAAGTAATACATTTATGTTTCCAACTTTCATACTTTTCATGCTGTTTTAATACTTTTTGAAACTTTTTAAAACTTGGTTGATACTTTCCCATACTTGTTTGATACTCTTTCATACTTTTCCATACTTGTTTGATACTTTTTCATACTTTTTCATACTTATTTGATACTATTTTATCATTTTTTCATACTTGTTTCATACTGTTTTATACTTTTTTAATTATTTTAATACTTTATTATACTGTGTTTAACCATATTAATACTTTTAAAATACTTTATTTTTCATGTTATATATACTTTAATTTACATTACCTTCTCCTCTTTATTTTCAGAACAATCAACAACATTGAAGACTTGGGATGCCCATCATTAGAAAGAATAATGAATTGTACACGATATACATGTTTCAACCACGACCTCTGTTTAACGGCATGTCGGAGCTGCAGTAATCGAGTTTTGCTTTTTTATTTTATCAATATCTTTTTAAATTCTTAAATTAAACAAATATAATCACTTGTCCGCACTAAAGCTATATTAATACAATAATTTTTGTTAAAATAAAAAATCATTTGGACTTGTTTATTTTTTATGAGCTTAGATTGAAATTAGATATCGAACTCGACAAACCTAACCTTAAAATACGATACATTGAAAGTTTTTATTATAACTTTATATGTATAATATTTTGGTGAATTTCTTGAGTTGTCCGCACTAGAGTTTAATCTTACAAATTTTTTCTTTGTAGCAAAGAAACTCGATTAAAAGCATCGTTTCTTCATAAAGTTAAGATTGGAAATATTATTAGAAGGCGGACAGCTTCGTCATGCTCTTAAGGCGAAAACCTATGTGCGCTGTTATTAATGCTATTTCGATGCGCACATGGTTACATGATTACCTAGATGTTAAATTTGCCAAAGATGAAGTCGATAAAATTCTAATAATGATGAATGTATAAAGTTTTATTGTAAATAAATTAAATTGAATGAAAAATATGTTTAAACATAAAAAAATATTTTTTATGTATTACACGTTCTTTTGTATATATGTTACAAAATAAAATATATCTAATCTAATCTAATAACTACCTTTAACAGGAGATCTGTATCTCTATCCTTTTTCTAATCAAAGAAATTATTTTTTACAAAAACTAATAACTTTAAAATGAAGAAGAAAGCCGCATCTCGTATCAAAAAAGCAATATTTTCTTTGATAAGAAAAAAATTAATTTATTGTTTCATTCTCAAGAAAACCTGAAAACCAAATTGTTCAACTCTGACCTCTATGATTTAAGTTTTTCAAGGTTTTCTTGAAAACGAAGCAATAAAATTAATTCTTCTCATCAAAGAAAATATTGCTTTTTTTGATACGAGATGCTACTCTTCATTTTTTACTAAAGTTATTAGTTTTTGTAAACACTCAATGCTTTGATTAGAAAAGAACAGAGATACGTGACTTCCTCTTAATTACGGCAAGTTAGCTTTAAAAAAATCTTTTCACTATCTCAAAAATAAAAATATTTTGTCAAAAATTTAAACAATTTAATGCAATCAACTATAAAAAAATCTGTATATCTCTAAAGAGCTTTAACATTATAGATAATAAAAAAGTGGACATTTAATTTACCAACAAAAATACTACTTGAAAAATCTGAAATCAATAATGTGTAGTCAGATTTTAATATGATTTCCAATAATTCACAAATGATATTGTAACTTATATTTTGATGATAATAATGAATCAATAAAAATTCCTTTTGTTAAAATAAAATGTAAAAAAGTCATATGAAATGTTATTGAAAATATAAAACTATCTTCAACAAATTTTAAAATAATAAGTAATTAACGTAAAAGTAAAAGAAATTTAACACTGCTATAAACTTCACAGGCCCACCCATTAAAAGTTCTATTTTCTTGGTGAATACACATCCATTTAAAACATTTTTGAGGATTAACTTTTTAGAATCTCGTAGAAATTCAAAATATATATTAATTTTCACAATTTAGTATTCAATGAACAAACAATCGAATTTATAACATTAATGATATATTTAACTTTTGTAGAAGTGAGCCTGGCAAGTTTATAGCTGTAATATTACTTTTATTCTACTTTTACGTTAATTACTTATTATTTTTTTTAAAATTTGGTTAAATAGTTTATATTTTCAATAACATTTTATATGACTTTTTTCAACTTTATTTTCAATAAAGGAATTTTTATTGATTCATTATTATCATCAAAATATAGGTACAATATCATTTGTAATATTATTTTAAATCATATTAAAACTTGACTACACATTATTGATTTAAGTATTTTTTCAAGTGTATTTTTGTTATAATTAATCTCCACTTTTTAGTATCTATAATGTTAAAGCCTTTTTTTAGAGATATAATAGATTTTTTTATAGTTGATTGTATTAAATTAGTTTAAATTTTTTGACAAAATATTTTTTATTTTTGAGATAGGAAAAGATTTTTTTTTAAAGCTAACTTGCCGTAATTTTACCTTTTTAAAAGGTTTTTTGGGAGATATCACAACTTTTAAAAGTCAAAATTCTTATCTCAATAAATTTATTAACTTTACCGAGAATCTGATACTTATTATAAATAACACTAATTTTATAGCTAATTGTATCAACCTAATTTTTATATATGTTTATTATTATTATAAAATATTTGTTTTCGAAAAAAATTTAATCTTATTTTCTTCCACACTTTCAAATTAATCAACTATTATAAAACTTATTTTGTCTAAATATCGTATGAAAAACTAATTAATTAATTAAGAATGTTTTAAAATATGCAAATAGTAGATAGACTCTAGGCATACTGGCACACCCAGTTGTAGCACACCCCCTCCTCCCCCAGTATTTAGAATCCGTGTCATTTCAAAATACATGTAATTCCTCCCCTGTCTCAAAATAATAAGGATAAAGCCACTGTCCTTCCACTAAAGTGTGTTACAATCCGATCTATTTAAAATACGTACTAAGTCTTCCCTTCCTTAAATGTATTTTCTTTTGGAGGGGCTAGCCCTTCTCTCTTCTTATTTTCAGGAAAGGATAGGCTGCACGGCCACTGTAATGTTCTATTTGGGACTGTAGACATTGACCTACTCTTAGAGAGAGAGGAAAGGAAGCGATCTGTCTCTAAATGCAGTACACTGTGGCTGTTCTTTTTAATTCACAGGTGCAGGAAAATAATGGAATTACTTTTTTGGGATATAAATACATAAAGCAAGCTATAAATTTGCCTTCTATTATATTTTTTAAGTCACTGTTTTTCGAAAGATTGTCTTTTGTTCTTTTTTGGAAAAAAAAGATTCGTGAAAAAGTCAGCTACCTTTTCTTTTCTTGTTTTAAAATAGAGAACTTAATTGAAAAAAATATACGAGTTTCTACTCTTGTTAAAAGGAAAATGCTGTTTTTTGAAAATGTTTTTTATATTCTGGTGCATGTCAGCTTTCTTGAAAATAGTATTACTGTGAGGGTCAAAAAGATTTCACAAACGAAAGTTTTTAAATGAGGAGACATTTATTAGAAATGTGTTAGTTATCTGTATTCTTTTTTAACCCTTCTAAAGATATTGTCTTGAAGTCACTTTTTATAAAAAAAAAATCTTTTGAAAAAAAATTCATAAAATTATTTTCTGTGCTTACTCATAGAGAGCATAGTATATAAAATATACTTTCTATTTTTTTTGTTAATTTACGTATTTAACTCAAGAATCAAAAAAAAGTGGATTTCCAGAAAATGTCTGTAAGTATGTATGTGTGTGTGTGTGTGTGTGTGTGTGATGTTGGTGATGATGTTCAGTTGTGTAGGATC